>BTPG01000003.1:183519365-183644365 GCA_036245525.1 Semisulcospira habei | reverse complement strand
GCTTCTTCGTCCATCGTCTTCGTAACCACTGTGTCATAAACTATTTACTTTCTAAATTTCTATCTTACAGGTACTGTGGTGGTCAAGGATGAACGATGGGACTCTCAGGATAGAACCATACATTTTAATCCTGCTTTGTTGAAACCCTTTGGTAACGTCACCCGGTTTTCTTCCTTTACGAAAAAACATGAATTTATCATTGAAAATTTTAAAGTGAATTGATGTTTTACATATTTAACTCATACGGAGGCGTGCCACATCCTGATACACGGTAGTCAGCCACGTATCCGGATGCAGCACGTCCCGAACTGAAAATACGGTAGACTTTGAGATGGTGATGGTCGGATGGCGATCAGTAGCATAAAAATTACGTCAAGGGGAGGGGCGGGGGGGGGGGGGGACGAGGGCAGAGGCAGACACCAAAACCTAGCAAAGAAGTAACAAAATAAAAATAACGTCCTATTGGCGCGAAGCGCTGTGTGCGTGCGTGCGTGCGTGTGTGTTTGTATGCATGTGTGTGTGTTTGTGTGTGTGTGTGTGTGGGGGGGGGGGGGGGGTAACGACTACCGCAGCCGTTTGTGTACAGACAATCTTGAAACTAAGCAGTATTTTCCCTACAAGAATTCTCCCGGGATATCATACTAATGGTCAAAACTTAAGGGCCACGTTTTATCGCAGACGCACCGTCAACACCACACAAATAATGTAACAATACTTGAAGTCAGTACTTTGCTAATTTATTCAGTAACAATTTCATTTACGTTTTGAGTAAATCAACAATTATAACAACAGCAGTACGTTAGAATGTTCACCCACCCCTCATTTGAAAAGTCACACAGACTGGTCCAGTCAGTAGCGAGTGTACCCACCGTTTGCAGCCAAGCATTCAGTGCAGCGTTGACGCATGGAGTTGACCAGGGTTCGGAGAACATGTGGGATCGCTTCCCACTCTTGATGCAGGAACTGAGTCAGCTGGGGAACGCCTTGAGTTGGGGGGGTGGTTGCTGAATACACGTTGCCCCAGCACGTCCCAGAGGTACTCGATGGGCACCAGATCAGGTGAACGAGCTGGCCATTCCATCCTTATGATGCCCCGATGCTCAAGGCACTCTTTCATCACACGAGCGCGATGAGGTCAAGCGTTGTAGTCCTGCAGAACAGCATTGTCGCCTATGGCTTGGAGAGCTGGCTGGATGAGGGGCTGCACAATCTCGTCCCGATAGCGCAGTCCAGACAGGGTGCCTCGGACGACGTGAAGGGGGGTCCTGCCTTCCCTGCTGAAGCCTGCCCAGACCATGACTGAGCCTTCTCCGTAGCGATCCACATCTTGGACGCATCCATCCGCGAATCGCTCGCCCTGGCGTCTCCAGACACTCACCCTGCCGTCGTTGAAGGACACAGTGAACCGTGACTCGTCAGTAAACAGAACTTGAGTCCACTGGAGTCTGTTCCACCTCACTTGTTGACGACGCCAGGCAAACCGGGCCCTGCGATGAGCTGGAGTGAGGGGTATTCTCACTGCTGCCTTGCATGCAGCCAGGCCAATTTCGCACAGACGTCGCAGACTGTGATTCTGCTGACGTGACCGTTTGCAGCTTGCATCAGTTGACGTCGCAGAGTTGTTGACGTGACAGTTCGGTCACGCAGAGCCGCCACTCAGAGGTATCTGTCCTCCCTTCTGCTGGTGCAGCGCGGACGTCCTGAGCAGGGTCGTCGTTCTGCCCTTCCAGTTTCTTGGAATCGTGCCAGCAGCCTCTGGATCACTGAATGGGACACCCCAAGACGTCTCCCAACTTCTCGTCCGGAACTTCCGTCCTGCAGCCATGCTAGCGCCCGTCCTTGATCTACTGGCGTTAGGCTTCGTCGTGATGGCATGGTTAGGAAAGTGACAATTATGCCCCTACTGTATCGGTATTTGTAGCGAAACACACGTGCTCAGTGTTCACGGCTGACCCCTTTAGCACGTGCATCACGACTTTACCAAGTTTTTCCACCTGCCTGCCTTTGGTACGCTTGCCAATATCGCACAGCTTTTCACAAAAACTGACGATGTTTCACGTGCATTTGACACGTTCGTGGAAATTGATAAATTGTTTATTGTTCCCTGTACAGTGGACTGTCTAAGGTCAACTTTTAACCCATTTTGGATCGAAAGAACATTGTATTTTATTAGCGTACTTGCGACGATAAACAATGACACAAAAAGTGGGGTGGCCCTTAAGTTTTGACCATTAGTATATATAATTAGAGTGCGCATTGAGCATAAAATGATCGATTCACGAAAACCGGTTGACCCTAGCATTTGAGTCCGTAATTGTTCTTATTCTTACAAGACCTTGAATACGTTCGTAAGCCAGCGTTGTGCCTATTCAACGTTTTGAGTGTGTTACGTGGTAGTTGTAGTATGGTGCAATCACACCAGACACACTCCCGTAGGGTTCTTGTACAAAAACCTCACTCAGTTGCAAATGCATCTTCACGTTGATGCACTATCTCTCACTAATGCAGCCAAACTTTGATACACTGTCTCACATACAATGCATCCTCATTTGATACACTGTCTCTCATACAATGTTTACACATATTTCCTAGCACCCTCTTTTATACTATTACAGATTTCGACAACAATCCCGCAAATTACACAACACAACCAATCAGAAAAGAAAACGTAACCAAAATCAATAATATTCATTAAAAGAACACTCTAGATCTGTCTACAATCTTCCACTAAAATATAGGTCCATTACGTAAATGTTAAGAAATGTAGCCACCAAGTGTACTACAAAGCTTTGACGTCATGTTTGAGGTCACTAGGACAGTCGCGCCTCTTTCAAAAACTTCCAGCTTAATCTAGGTCGGACTTTTCAACAATTTAGCGAAATGTGGAAAATTCTAGTCATACACAAAATAATCGATCGCAATACTTCATGCAAACGAAAACGAATCATACTAAAAAGGTACGTGATGTTGATCTAAGATAACTCAACTAAACCACAGATCTTTTCTATGATCAACACACACATGCCATAAAAAATAACATGACCACAAACGTAAATACTTATAAAGACAATTGTTTTCCTCCCTACGTCACACCGTACCATGTAACCGTGATATAAAAACCCTTGTAGCGAAAAATGGCGGACGTTTTGTAGCCCTCTCGATGACGCATCTTGGATGCCAGTTTTGTTCTATAAAATATCGCCCAACGTTCTAAAGTACAAAGTTATTTAGTGTTGTTCGAAACAACAAGCACACTCAGTACTGGAGACGGCAACGTCATGACATATGTTAAATTACGTCATAAATCTATTGTGTATATTCCTTTTGACGTCAGTCATGTCTGGCGTAGAGTCCGAAATAGCTCAGGCGGTTAAACGTCGGACCTGGAGAGCGAAGGGAATCGCCGGATCGGGGGTTCGAATCCCGTCATGGCCCCGGCAGCTGGACTCACAATCCAGGGCTCCTGGTAAATCAAAGTGGCACAGTTGGAGTGCGCCTGAGTTGATCAGTGTTCAGGTCGTATTCCATAGGCAATATATTTCCCTGTTCCCCCATAACCCGCCCGTCAGGGCCGTCCATAATCACCTCGGTGCTGTGGACGTTAAACCCGAACTAACCAACCAACCAACCAACCATGTCTGGCGTGATGCAGGTCGCAAGATGTCTTTTTGATTTGTTTTACGAAAATAGTTGAGGAATGAAAACAAATACGTTATTGGTCGGATGGGTTCGTTGCACAGACCCTTGTAGGCCTTCGGGAGGTCAAAATTGACCTCCCTCAGGCCTACAAGGGTCCGTGTAGCATACCCCTCCGACCAATAACTTATATTGTCCCTATAGTTAGGCTCAAAGTGCTGTTATGCATACCATGAAATTTCTAGAAACACGCACACACACACACACACACACACACACACACACACACACACACACACACACACACACACTCATATATATAACTCTCTCTTTCTGGATCTAGTGAGCGATGCAGTCACAAAAAGGGTAGCACAGCAAGAGCATTCTCAGAATTGAATGAAAAATTACGTCCCTTGGAGCTAATCTGATTGAGTGCATTTTTGGCTTTGGGCGACCCCTTTGTTAAAAGTAAAGTATAATTGCACCACAAAATTGCCTAGGTGTTGCCTTTTCAAAATGAGTGTCTTCTTCCACTGCAACGCCTCATAAAGCTTTACAGATGCAATCCGCCCTGTACTAGTGGTACTACCAGTAAATTCTGCAGACGGCTTCTAGTACACGCGTTGTGTTTGCAAATTTCAGGTCACGCCATATGCCTACCTGAAGAGCCCCCCCCCTCACCCCCTCCCCCCCCCCCCCCTCCCCCTCCCCCCTCCCCCCCCCCCCCTCTTTGGGGCGAAACCGGTCGTAGGCGGCAAAAACCGAAATCTATCCAGCGGGTCCAATATCTGTTGGGGAATATTCATGCACTAGTCTCCCCTTTCGGAGGGGCGGGGGGGGGGGGGGGGGGGAGGCCTGGAGATATATGTATATATTGCTCTATGTAGTAGGTGTTCAGTGGAAGGCTCAAAAGATCTTGTGAGCGACGCAGTCATAAAAAGGACAGCTGATGTCCTGATGACACAATACAAGCTTACCAGCCTGGAATTCCATGGCTCTAGCACAGCATTCTCAGAATTTAAAGAACAATTAATTGTTCTTTAAATTCTGAGAATGCTGTGCTAAAGCCATGGAATTCCAGGGTGGTAAGCTTGTATTGTGTCATCAGGACATCAGCTGTCCTTTTTATGACTGCATTGCTCACAAGATCTTTTGAGCCTTCCACTGAACACCTACTACATAGAGCAATAGGGACTACCCCCAGGCGCCCCGCCATCCGCTGGAGAATATCCAGTCAAAATGTGCGCAGACAGTGAAGAAAATAAATCAACATTATTATTTTCATTTATTCCCTCCGAGATGTCTTTTAGTACACATTTTGGAAAAGAACTGGCCTTTTTTGGGGTCAAAATTTGATCCATAAATCACCCCATAATTTGTCTTTTACTTATTTGATATTTTGCACATAGCTAAGCTGAAGGAAGGCATTGAATTAATTCGTTAAACAGCTTCGTGCTTCTTTCACGTTTTGTGTGAAAAGTAAAGTGCGACTGAAATTTTTGGATTGCGATCTGAATGTGCATGATTTTTATTTTTCCTCTTCTTTTTTTTTTTTTTGGTTGGGGGGGGGGGGGGGGTGAGGCAGGAGGAGGGGGTAGGGGTAGGGGTATTTGTAAAAAAAAAGTCATTGAGAAAAATGCAATCTACCCATTACTAGACACTATTTACATAAACCTTCTGTTGTCCCATCTCTCGTGTATAGCTAAGTCAAATTGTGATTTTCGGCAATTGTTTGGATTTATTTAAACAGTTAAATATATTTGCATCTTTTTACGAAAACAGCAGTCGTCTCATTGTTACCCAAATGATTTTTCATAAACAGTATCCAAACAAGCCTGCTCTTGTCCCGGCTTTCGGGTATGATTCGATCACGGAGGAGTCGCCCAAAGCCAAAAGTGCACTCGATCAGAGTAGCTCTAAGGGACGTAATTTAACATTTTAATTTTGAGAGTGCTCTGCAGTGCTAATGCCATGGAATTCCAGGCTGGTAAGCTTGCATTGCGTCATCAGGACATCAGCTGCGTTTTTGTGACTGCAAGGCTCACTAGATCTAGAAAGGAGATGGGAGAGAAAAAATAGACAGACCTATCATTTTGAGCCTTCCACTGAAACACCCATTGCAAAAGCCATAAGGACTACTCCCAGGCGCCTCGCCGTCCACATGACTATATCCAGGCCTCACCACTGCCGGGGAGGGTATGAAAATATTTACAAAAAAACATTGGACCTGCTATTGGGTAGATTTAGGTTTGCCGCCTACGAACGATAGGTCTGTCATTTCTTCTCTCCCTTCTCCCTTATTTTTTAGATCTAATGAGTCTTGCAGTCACAAAAAGGGCAGCTGATGTACTGATGCCGCAATGCAAGTTTACCAGCCTGAAATTCCATGGCATTAGCACTGCAGAGGACTCTCAGAATTGAAATATATCCAAACAGAAAACGCTTATCGGCGTAAAACAATGGCCAAAACTGAATTTCCTCATAGACAGGATGAAATCCCACTGAGGAATCCAAAACGAACATAAACGTAACAATATTTACTCTGAAAAATATCTGTCACTCGTTCAAATGTTTCATTTCTTTGTGTGTTTTGCGATTGTTTCAGAACGTACACACACACACACACACACACACACACACACACACACACACACACACACACACACACACACACACACATACATACACACACCCACACACACAGACACACACACACACACATACACACACACACAGAGGGAGAGAGAGAGAGAGAGAGAGAGAGAGAGAGAGAGAGAGAGAGAGAGAGAGAGAGAGAGAGATATGATGATGATGATGAAACTTTATTTTTCAACGGTAAAAAGTTTTGACAGAAAACAAATCGTCATTTTACAAACTTGCCGTTGCTAACTACAGGATAAAAAGGAAGGGAAACTATGAAATATATATGTACATACAAAACCCAATAGCATCATTATATACAGAACAAATAATAATACTCATCACACACACATGCACACACGCACGCACGCGCGCGCGCCGCTCACACATACACTTTGAGCCGATTTTCAATTGGGATAAAGCGCCTATTTAATGCGCTTATTATTATTATTATTATTATTATTATTATTATTATTATTATTATTATACACCCACACGCACAAACAAACACGAGCACACACACACATGCGCACACACATATAAAAACCATCTGTATGAAATACATGAGGTACAGGAAATATTACAGTACCTGAGAAACGTACTAAGTCTGACTCATCAGGTAATCAAAAAGTTTTGTTTTAAAACTTCCTGGTGAGGTAATAGTTTTCAAATGTGCAGGGATAGAATTCCAAGCAAACGGACCAGAGAATGACATACTAGTTTTAAAAAGGTCAATTCTTGGCAGTGGTAGGGGTAAGGTATTGTTTCTTGAGGTCCGTTCACGTTCTTGGTGAGATATAAATTTAGTGATTAGATACTGGGGTGTCATATTATTCAGTATCTTATGCATAAAGACGCATTTGTTTAATGTAAGTTGCTGACGCAGACCGAGAATGTTTAAATGTCTAAATTTGTCTGTGGTAGGGATGGGGCGTCTATCTATCATTTTTACAGTTCTTTTGTATATGGAGTTTAATCTCTTCATGTGGACATCACTGCAGCCGTCCCACACTGTGGAGACACAATCAAAATGGGACTTTATATGAGCATGAAAAAACAATTTACGGGTATTTGTATCCGTTACATGTCTAAGCTGGGACAATAAGAAAGTGTTTTTAGCAATGGTCTTACAAACAGCATTTACATGGGTCTCCCAGCACAGTTGTTCGTCAACATGTATTCCTAAGAATTTACGCTCAGTGACTTGTTCAACAGGTTCAGCGTTTAATTGTAATTGTAATGGCTGTAGTCGGCGTTGATGTTTTTGCCGCGTGGCGATTAAGATACTCTTTGTTTTTGTACATATAAGTAAAACATAATACTTGCAGACGATTAACAACATTTTCCACCACTATCTTCTGTTTTTCTTTCCCATGAAACCCTAGCGGCAACAGTTTTACTACATTTTGATTAACAACACTGTTTACATGGGCAGACATACTCATAGACTCTCAGACACCCCCTTACCCCCACCCCCCCCCACCCCGGCCCTTCCCCCCTACACACACACACACACACACACACACACACACACACACATGCACACACACACACACACACACACACACACACACACACACACACACACACACACACACAGAGCGAGAGAGAGAAAGAAAGACAGACAGAGAGAGAGAGAGAGAGAGAGAGAGAGAGAGAGAGAGAGAGAGAGAGAGAGAGAGAGAGAGAGAGAGAGAGAGAGAGATATAAGTAGTTCAAATGATAAATGAAAAGGATAACAGGTTTAATTGGGAATAAATTGGACCCAGCATAGAAACAAACATATAATACGTGTAGTTAAGGCATCCCTAGGCCCTACGAGTGATCCACAAAATACTTGCAGAGACTCTTGTTAAAACAGGCTAGCGAGTAGGCGGATTTTACATGGTCGGGAAGGACATTCCAGATGTGTGTCCCTGAGAAGGATAAGCTTGTTTTATATAGATCGATCCTTGGTTTTGGGACTATGAAAAGCTTTCTGATGTTTCCAAGCTTGGACTTATACTTGCGGAACATAGTGGAGATGTACTCAGGTGTTTTGCGTTTCCACACTTTGAACATAAAAATTGCATTGTTATATTTCAAATGATCTTAAAGAGGCAGGAGACCTGCTTTTGTTAGCTTTTCTTCTGTGGTTAAATGTGGATCAGGGCAGATTATTTTGGCCGCCCGTCTGTGTGTGTGTGTGTGTGTGTGTGTGTGTGTGAGAGAGAGAGAGAGAGAGAGAGAGAGAGAGAGAGAGAGAGAGAGAGAGAGAGAGAGAGAGAGAGAGAGAGAGAGAGAGAGAGAGAGAGAGAGAGAGAGAGAGAGAGAGAGAGAGAGAGAGAGAGAGAGAGAGAGAGAGAGAGAGAGAGAGAGAGAGAGAGAGAGAGAGAGAGAGAGAGGAGAGAGAGAGAGAGAGAGAGAGAGAGAGAGAGAGAGAGAGAGAGAGAGAGAGAATCAATGAATCTTTGTATTACAACGGTGAAGATATTAACACAGTCAGTGACTATGTCATTTTTCGTACCTGCCGTTGCTACAACTACGACTAACTAAGTACAAAATATACATCAAAAAGAGACATCAAAGCACAGTAATACAAAATAGATAGACCACTAAACACAAACACGCGCATACGCCGCGCACAAACGCACTTACGCGTCCACACACATACACACACACACACACACACACACACACACACACACGTACGCACGCACGCACACACATACACACACACACACACACACACACACACACATACACATGATTGTTAGAATATACACGTACATTCGTGTGTCTACGAAAAACTAGATATTATTATTTGAGTAATGTCAGATACCTATAAAGACTTGCCTTAAAACGAGATAATGTCGGAGTGGCTTTAACGTGATGTGGGAGTGAGTTCCACAGTGTGGAACCCGCAAATGACAAAGTAGATTTAAATATATCTATTCGGGGTTTTGGAACAATATAAAGTCTTCTCATGTTCCCATAGCAGGAATCTGATTTTTTAAACAACTCTGTTAGATATTCTGGAGCGCTATGGTTCCACACTTTAAACATCAGTACCCCTTTGTTATATTTAAAATGATTTTGAAGGGGCAGGAATACAGCTTTACTGAGTTTTTCCTCGGTCGTCAAGTGCGGGTCGGGAAGAATTAATTTTGCCATTCTCCTATATAAAGAATGTAGTCTTTTTAAGGGGACATCACTGCAACAATCCCACACCGTCGATGCGTAGTTTATATGTGACATGATGTGTGCACTACTGAACAATTTTCTGGTTTCACTATCTGTGTAATACTTTAATTTCGATAACATAAGACATTTCTGGCGACCGTTTTACAGACATTGTCAATGTGCATCTGCCACCTCAGCTCATTATCAATTGTGACCCCCAATAGACGACGACGTTCGGCTACCTGTTCTATGATGTCGTCGCCGAGTGATAGATTAAGCTTTAAAGGTTTTAACTGGTGCTTTTGGCGTGTTGCAATAATCATAGATTTTGTTTTATTAGGATGCAGAATCATTGAGTTGACTTTACACCATGCTGATATATCGTCGAGACTTTTTTTAAGGTCGTTTTCAACTTCACGTATGTCTTTGTTAGCTGTGTGGATTGAGGTATCATCGGCGAACATATCACACTGTGTTGCTTCGTATGTGAGACTTAGAGGCAGGTCATTGATGTAAATACAAAATAAAAGAGGACCTAAGATTGACCCCTGCGGAACACCGAGTTTAACATCTTTAGTAGAAGATTAGGCTCCATTAGCAATTACTTTCTGTTTTCCTTTTTTCGAGGTATGACATAAAAAAGGAAACAGCCATGTCGTTTCGAAGATAATGCTTAAGTTTGGAAATCAATATTGTATGGTTCACTAAGTCGAAAGCCTTTTTAGTCAAGATAAATTACACCTGTCAGCTGCGAATTATTCATATTTGAAAGCCATGTGTCTGTTAATCTGCTCAGAGCCGTATGACATGAGTGCCGAGGGCGAAATCCTGACTGAGACGAATGTAGCAACTTTCGCGATTCTAAGTAGTCAGACAGGTGTTTATGTATATGCCTTTCGAGGGGTTTAGATAATACTGACAGCAGAGAAATGGGTCTATAGTTGTTAGGGTCAGTACGATCTTTTCAGTTTGGCAGTGGAACGACTTTTGCAACTTTGAGGTCTGTAGGGAATACATTCTTTTGAATACATAAGTTGTAAATATAAGTAAGGGTCTCTATGACAGACAACTTTAATATGTGTGGGTTGATATCATCATGGCCGGAGGACTTCTTATTAGCTAGGTCACTAATTAGTTTGCCCACTTCGTGCACAGCAAGTATGGGGATATTAAATGGTAGTGTGCCAGTTGTTTTTCTGTTGCAGAAATTAACTAAGTAATCGGGGCATATGTCAGCCTCTGTATCACGACTAGGAGTAGTTATCAAATCCGCAACAGACAAAAAATGTTCGTTGAATGTGTCGGCGGAGAGGTTACTGGGGATGGTTGTTGATCTACTGCTATTGCCTCGAGTGATCGAATTCAGTACCCGCCACACTGCTGACACATCTTTGTTGTCCTTGACAGTGTTGCGGATAAAGTCCCTCCTCGCGGCTCGCACCATTGACCTCACACGGTTTCGCTGCTTTTCAAATTCATCAATGTTCTTTTCTCTTTTTAGGTCATTTCGCACCGACATGGCATGCATTATTTCTTTTGTCAGCCAAAGGGGGAAGTATCTCACTCTTTACTCTTTTTGTTCTAATCGGCGCATGTCTGTCTAATACTCCAACGAATAATCTGTACCAAGTGGACAGCGCAATATTTGGATCATCTGTGAGAAGGACATCGTCAAAAGGAGTGTTATTAAGCTCGTGTAGAAACTCATTACGACTGAAATGCTTAAACGACCTGTAGGTTGTTGTGGTATGACGATGTTTCTTTAATTTGGGGAGTTTTATAGACCAGCAACTTTTCGTTTCAACTCCAATGTAAAAGCAGTTCTCTTATATGGAGTAGAGACTTGGAGATTGACAAAAACCACAGTCAACAGAGTACAGACCTTCATGAACAGTTGCCTTAGAAGAATTTTGAAAATCCACTGGCCAGAGAAGATCAGCAACGTCAGACTCTGGGAGAGAACAGAACAGATAACAGCAGAGAATGAAATTGGGCGAAGAAGATGGGGATGGATCGGTCACAGTCTGAGAAAGCCAGCTTCCAGTATCACTAGGCAGGCATTGTCATGGAACCCCCAGGGAAAGAGGAAAAGAGGTAGGCCGAGAAACTCCTGGCGTCGAGACCTCCAAGCAGACATCAACAGACTGGGAACCACCTGGAGTAGAATCGAAGGAGAAGCACAGGACAGGAGTTGCTGGAGGTCTCTCGTCGACGGCCTATACCCGGGTAGGGGTGACAGGCGTAAGTAAGTAAGTAAGTATAGACCAGCAACAAATCACGGGGCAGTGGTCACTAACACTAAGATCTAAGACACTAACATCCGACACCGCCTGCGGTTTGTTTGTATAGACGTGGTCAATGAGCGTAGAGCTCGCGGCGGTAATTCTGGTGGGGGATTTAACTAGCTGTACTAGGCCAAATAAAGAAAATGTAGTGTCCCATGCGGGATGGGGTTTAAACATATCTATATTAAAGTCACCAAGAAGAATTACGTCATTTTGCCCTTTACACTTTATCTAGGTTAGTATTAAAATTGTGATACCACTTGAAGTTAGACGCCGGATTGCGGTAAAGAAAACCAACAAATGACGGTGAGCAGTACGGGCTTTTGACCTCAATCCACACACACTCTACTTCAGCCGTTTCTAAGTCTTTACGCCTACGGACTAAGTGTTCGATAGAGTGATGAACATATACAGCAATAGTCCATAAGCTAGGAAGGTCTACCGTGCACCCCCCCCCCCAGTACTCAATAAGATGGGTTTCAAAGTGTTCCTTAGTATGTCCTGAGATGTTTAAGCCATGTTCCCCGAAAATCCTTAGGAACACACCAGAGATATAGCCGATGGCGCAAGGGTACCCCCATTCACACTCTTCGCAGGTGCTAAAATGAGGTTGAGAAACATTTTCCTCTAAATAAATTAGAATTCATTCCAGAAACCCAAATCAGACAATGTTATGTCAAGGCACATCTTCTGCATCCTCTGCAAAAAACAGAATGAAAAAATATTGAATCTCTGGCTCACAGTGAAGGTATTTGTGCACCCATTAAACGACCATTTCCGCGAAATCGCAAAAAAAGACAAAAATAATGTGTCGGATGCCTTCAGACATTTTCTATAGCACTGACAGTCCATTTTCAGGTTTACATCATTAAAACAGAATGTCACAATTATTATAAACTTGACTAGGTGATGCTGTGATTACTGTGAGTGCCACAGTGGTTGATTTTGTATCCCTACCCCCAAGTTTAAAAATACACAAAATTAATTAGAAAAAATTGCTTAAGTTATTCTATTTTATTTTGACCTCTCTTTACCTATTAAGTTTGAATAATGTGAGCATAAAGTGCAAGAAAATAAGGAAAGTCGGCATCCTTTACGGTATGTTCGTGGTGAATGATAGCTTTTTCCCATTTAAAATTGCCGAATTGGGAAACATACGTTGTTTCTGATGCCCTCAGAAATTTTGTATACAACTGATAGGTCTTTTTTTTAGGTTTTATTGTTTAGGAAAGAGTACCACAGTTACTCCCAACCTGATTTTATGATGCTGTGATGCATTTAGGGGCCACAGTGACTGAATCTGCTGCCCTACCCCCATTTTACCTGTACGCAAAGGAACGAAAAATGATCATAACAATTGCTCCTCTGATTAAATATGTTTGTTGCCAGTTTTCTTAACAAAATATGCATATTGAGCATAAACATTTGTGATCATTTCATTAATTTCAATGTGACCCATCAATTTAATTGTAATTCTTTTTATTTAAGGCATGCTTAACAGGGGCTCCCGCTGAAGCTTCTATTGTCTGCACATTCAGCACTCTTGTCAAACTCGGGGAAGGTGTACCTCAGGGAGATGTTGTGTCTGATGCTGTTTTTGGTCTACATTAATGACATCAGTACAACAGTACCAAGGTTCGTCTTGAACATCCTCCATGCGGATGACTTTGCAGTGTGGAGCGCAGCAGAACATAAAGAAATAGCATCCTTCAGAAAACATAAAGAAATAGCATCCTCCAGAATCCAGAATGTTGCCAATAGAGTCAGCAGCTGGACTGAAAGAGGCCACTCAAACTGAGCTAGACCATCTCTTTCAATCAGACGGAAGAGGTCACCTCAAAACTGGAGACCTTCGAGTACCAAAGACAGACAGGCCAACTTTACTGGCAACAAATAAATTACTGGATTTACGTGGAGACCTCATATTGAAGCCATGGAAGCTAGAGCTGCAAAAAAGAAAAGAAGTCTCTGATGAAGAAACTGGTGGGGACCACATTGGCGCAAATTACAGCATCCTGGCACAAGCAAACACCTGCTCGGTCAGACCAGTTGTGCGGTACCAAGATACATCGACAACATGAAACACTGCCTGCAAAACCCAAAAAGCCAGGCTTGACAAGATGCAGAACATGGATCATTCTCATGATGCAGTGACATTCTTAGAGCCATCTGGAGCACCCCAATTTAGGAAATGGAGGACATTGGAGCCACTGGAATACAGAACAGCACACACGATGAAGAAACTTACTGAACACCGACAGCATGGGAGACTACAGGAGCAGACCAAGAACCGTCAGAAATGTCCAAATCTGAACCGCCCAAATCTGAACCGCCAACTGAAGGTCCTGCAAAGGGCTAACACTGACGTCCTGGAACCAAGCCCAAAGATGTGTGAACAGCTCCCTTCAGATACCTGGACATCTCGAAAGAGCCTTCAAGACAACATAAACAATGTTCCAGGACTCTTTGCCAAAGGTCGCGGCACTGCACAAAGCCATCTTGCTGGAGGTTGTGCACAAGCGCTACCCTCACAGCAGCTGTGATACCACATAAGATGCCATGCGGAATGAAGGAAGTGGCGTGTACATCTGTTGTGCAGACCGCACTACTACCTCCCTCTCCTTACCAGCTGGTGGCAGCAGCTCCAACTATCGTACAGATCTGCAGGTGCTCAACACAGCAGCAGAGCACTAGCTAGGGAAAGGCAGCAGCTTGATCCACTGATCTCACCAGGAAGCTTCAAGATAGACTGGATGCCCTGTCCACAAAATAGTGCTGCAGTGGATTCCAGTGCATTCTGGACTAGCTGGGAATGGAGACACTACAACAACAAAGTGATTGGCAACAGCAGAATGGCGGCTGCAGCCTGTGGGCAGATGACATCAACAAGCTGAACAGGGAGAGCCAGGCCACCATCTTTCATCTACGCACTGCTTACTCTGGACTGGGTCCGTACAGAAAAGCAGGAACGTTTCACAAACCCAAATTGAAGCCTGAAGGTTTACACACTTTAATCAGATCACTCTGTATCAGCAATTATTTGAAGCTTCCGTGCCTAATGCATGAAGAGATACCAAAATAAAAGAACGCTTAGCGAATGGCGGACTTCGGTAGAAGCGTAAACAACCAATCAGAATGTTCGGCAGAAAGGCCATGCAGTCACTTTATGATCAGAGCTAAATATAGATCACTTGCAACAAGCGTCAGCATGATCGTTCGCAATGGAATAGTCACAAATTGGGGGAGAAAAAAAAAAAAGAAGTAGACAAAAGTCTGCCAGCACGTTGTAATTTTGTACAAACTTTTACAGACTTTAAGGAAAAGGACTGAAATTGACAGACTTTCCAGGGCCCTGAAAAAGCCTTGTCATTTTTTAACAACTTTCACAAATGTTCACAGACCGTAAGGACCCTGCTGGACTCACCTCGTGAGATTGGGTCATGCGGAAACAGCCCTATGTGAATTTGGCGTAGAAAATCAGTCTCCTTACACATTCTCCAAACATGTCCATACACAGAAGCGGTCTGCTGGCAGTTCTGACCAGAAGACACGCCCCTATACACCAAACTCTGAAAACATGCTGCCTAGCTCTTGACAGCTCACTTATTGGCAGCCAGAACAATATAAGATTTAAAGACGGCCATACAAAATTGAACGTTGCAGAAGGTGGAAGTGGAGATCTCGTAGTCGACATGTGGAAACTAAGTATTTTTGATAACATTGTTTTGGCTATTAGGAACCATGAAACTTTATTACGCATTCATATTGACACATTTATAGATGAAAATAAATAAAAGGAAAAGGGGAGACCTTACTAGACCTGCCTTACGCTAAGTAAAATATCACCTAAAAGACCAGCCAGTTAAAAATAGTTACAATTAAATTGATGGGTTACATTGAAATTAATGAAATGATCACAACTTGTTATGCTCAATATGCATACTTTAAAAAAAACTGGCAACAAAAAATATTTAAACAGAGGAGTATGACGTAAGCAATTTTTATGATTATTTTGCGTTACTTTGCGTACTGGTAAAATGGGGGTAGGGCAGCAGATTCAGCCACTGTGGCACCTAAATGCATCATAGCATCACAAAATCAGGTTGGGAGTAACTGTGGTACTCTATCCTAACCAATCAAACCTAACAAAGACCTATCAGTTGTATACAAAATTTCTGAGGGCACCGGAAACGACATACGTTTCCCAATTCGGCAATTTTAAATGGGGAAAAAGTTATCATTCACCACGAATGTACCGTAAAGGATGACGACTTAACTTATTTTCTTGCATTTTATGCTCACATTATTGAAACTTAATAGGTAAAAAGAGGTCAAAATAAAATGGAATAACTTAAGCAATTTTTTCTAATTAATTTTTATGTATTTTTACAACTTGGGGGTAGGGATACAAAATCAACCACTGTGGCACTCACAGGGATCACAGCATCACCTAGTAAAGTTTATAATAATTGTGACATCCAGTTTTAATGATGTAAACCTGAAAATGGACTGTCAGTGCTATAGAAAATGTCTGAAGGCATCTGACACATTATTTTTGTCTTTTTTGCGATTTTGCGGAAATGGTCGTTTAATGGGTGCACAAATACCTTCACTGTGAGCCAGAGATTCAATATTTTTTCATTCTGTTTTTTGCAGAGGATGCAGAAGGTGTGCCTTGACATAATATTGCCTGATTTGGGTTTCTGGAATGAATTCTGATTTATTTAGAGAAAAGTGTTTCTCAACCTCATTTTAGCACCTGCGAAGAGTGTGAATGGGGGTACCCTTGCGCCATCGGCTATATCTCTGGTGTGTTCCTAAGGATTTTCGGGGAACATGGCTTAAACATCTCAGGACATACTAAGGAACACTTTGAAACCCATCTTATTGAGTACTGGGGGGGGGGGGGGGGTGCACGGTAGACCTTCCTAGCTTGTGGACTACAATGCCTGTTTGACCGTGACAGGAGGAATCTCTTCTCATGATACTAAAATTAGGAATTTTCACGGCATTATCACTGATATTTGAATTTAGGCGTGACTCGGTAAGGCCGAAAATGTCGAACGGTGTGAGACCGTTAAGAAACGCCGACAGGTCAGATACCTTATTATAAAGATGGAAAACGTTGAGGTGACCCACTCGTAATTTATGTTCTTTTTGTTTGCCTCTAGCCATGAGTATTTCGCTAACAGCTGTATTTTGTTTCACAATAAAATAGCAACTGCAATAGCGGTGGTTGAGCAAACGTCAATCAAAGATGGAAAGCCAATGTAAAGAGAAAACAAAACAATCAAAGAAAACAATAACGTATGAAGACAAAAAATTAATGTGATAATCAAACGTTCGGGAATTCCAAGAACTGAGCGTTGCAAAAGAAAAAAAAAAAAAAAACTCTCCCACAACTGAAGTGTATACTGGAAGTATCAATGTACGCTAGCCTGAAGGAGCAATGTTAAAAATACTCCACGTCTGTTTAGGAATTGTTTGTGTTTGCCGCGGATAAATACATGCAACGACGACGAAAACAGAACTTACGCCGCGGAGCACTCACAATAAGACAAATCGCTGTAAATAAAACAGTCCATCAGTGTTCACAGTCAAATTTCCTGCAATGTCTATAGTACGGCTTAATAAACGCCGATTTAGGTGAGAACGCTTAAATAAAGCTTCGACACGGAGGTGCTCAATGGGAGAGAGAGAGAGAGAGAGAGAGAGAGAGAGAGAGAGAGAGAGAGAGAGAGAGAGAGAGAGAGAGAGAGAGAGAGAGAGAGAGAGAGAGAGAGAGAGAGAGAGAGAGAGAGAGAGAGAGAGAGAGAGAGAGAGAGAGAGAGAGAGAGAGAGAGAGAGAGAGAGAGAGAGAGAGAGAGAGAGAGAGAGAGAGAGAGAGAGAGAGAGAGAGAGAGAGAGAGCGGGACGGTGTATGCAGCTGGACAAGATCATATAAGTAAGAAAGTTTGGTGGGTTGTTTGTACATTGCTTAACGTCCCGACAGCAACAAGACTTTCTCAGGACGTGCCTGCACCGCTTGTGAAAAACAAACTAAACAGAATAGTAAATGTATGCCGCCAGCCGGTCTAATACGCTAAATAAAACCCAAGACCATTTAGCAACACACATCCAATACCACGAGCTACAGGCAGCGCAGACAGTAGGGAGAGTTTAAAAAATGTAAAATACAGGTGAATGGACCTAGGGTAGACAGAAACACATGCCCCGGAATAGAGGGAAAAACACACCCTGTGAGGCTGACCAGGGTGACCCTGGGAACTAAAAAGTAGTTAACCCCACCCAAGTTCCCCAGCGCAGACCCGGGTGGGGCTAGATAGGTAAGAAGGGGCAGAACCAGAGATGATGTTTAAACAAATAACACAGACTTTATACTGAATTCTGCATGAAACTGGCAGCCAATGCAAATCAGCTACTAGAGGCATAATGTGTTCACGTTTTGGTACATGAAAAATCAGACGTGCAGCACAGTTCATGACTCTCTGGATTTGGTCAAGAAGATTTTGGGGAACACCAGACAAAAGAAAATTGCAGTAGTTTATGCGGGACAGCACAAGGGAGGTGACAAGTGTTTTGGTAACTTCAACAGTCAGCAGATGTTGAACAGTGCTGGTCCTTCTGAGTTCAATGAAGTCAAGCTGGCACACTTTTTTCACTTGTTCCTTCATTGTCAGCCTGTTGTCAAAAATAACACCCAAGTTACGGGCCGAGTTAGAAAAGGAGATGGTGCTCTCACCCACCATCATTGACTCAGGAAGATCAGCACTGCACGTAGAGGAGCACGTCATTGGGAAGGCCTCAGTCCAGTCTTGTTACTGTTTAGCCGAGCTTGTTCTGTGTGGTCCACTTCTGAACATCACAAATACAAGCCTCCATAGACTGCACCATCTGATCAATATGTTCACGAGGGGAGTGTTTGTACAATTCTGTATCATCTGCATATAAATGATAACAAACAAAGTGACGCTCAATGACATGGGACAGGGGCTGTGTATACAAAGTAAAAAGAACAGGCCCCAAGACCGACCCCTGTGGAACGCCACAAAGCAGCTCCACAGGGTGGGACTCGAATCCTGTCACTGAAACCATCTGCAAGCGGCCAACGAGGTAGGTCTGAAAAAAATTCAGTGCAGTGCTTTGAATGCCAAACACATCACGAAGGCGAGCAAGTAGAAAGTCATGGTCAATGGTATCAAAGACTGCGCTTATATCGAGCAGAGTAAAAACAGAGATTAGATCCTCATCGCTAACAGGAAGTAGGTCATTCACAACACGCAGCAATGCTGTCTCCGTGCTATGACCAGACCTATATGCTGACTGGAACACATGCCACAGACCATTATTCTTGATATGGTCTAGCAGCTGCGTGAGCACTATCTTTTCCAGAAGCTTTGAAAGAAAAGGTAAGTTGGATACGGGTCTGTAGTTTTTCAAACTGTTGGGAGCAAGTGAAGGTTTCTTTAAAAGTGGCTTAACAATTGCAGTTTTGAAACAAGTAGGTACAGTCCCGTGCAAGAAGGACTCCTTTACAATAGCTGTAACAACTGGTACAATTTCATCTTTACATTCAAAAAGAAGGGACGAAGGCACAGGGTCTACCTCACAGGTCTTGAGAGACATCTTACTCATGGTGTCCAGCACTACCTTTTGAGTCACTGGACTGAAGCATGCAAGAGGAGTGCCAGCAAAACACTTAGATTCAAACGAGCAAAACATCTGAGCATCATCACATTAATTTTGTCAATGTTGTCACGTATTGTTTTGACTTTGGAACAGAAAAAGCGAGAGAACAGTTATGGAAGATCGCGGATTGGGTGTATGCTGGGCAGTTGAACAGATCTGCTCTTTCCCATGAGTCAATTAGTCCCACGGAAAAGTGCTTTGCAAGTACTTGCTGCAGCACCCTTTGCGCAAATGAAAGCAGTCTTGGCATTAGCGGTCAAGCGAGTGATCCTATACTTCAAACCATTAAGAATCTAACCTTTTTGACTGTGACCTTTCCAACAGGTTACTGAAATAAGCAAGTGTTCAGGGAAAGGGCTGGCTTTTGTACCTGCGAAATCAATGTTTTCTAAAAATGTACGTATTTTTCACTGTTGTCAACCTCCCATGACCCTTGAACTTTGTGAGTAGTGAACCAAATTAGTAAGCAATGAAATGTCTTATCATCGGCTACCTTTCTGCTAAATTCGGTTGAAAACTTTTGCACAAATAACGATAAAAACTAAAAAGTATACAAACAAAGGCATTTTGGGTTCACCTGCGAAGCAAAAATGAGTCTATGTTCTGGGCCAGTGGTCGTCCGCCCGTCGTCGGTCGTAAAACAATTAAACGTTGGCTTTTTCTCGGAGACTATTCCAGCCACAGTCTTCAAACCTAACCCAAGGATACGTTTTGGCAAAACCTTTTTAAACATACCAATTTCAGTGACCACTCGCAAAGGTCAATGTCACAGGGGATCAGGAAATATATCAACAAGATGGGATGAACTATAACCCACGAAGTCCCTTCTATTATGAGAGCTGTCCTCGCTGTCAATGGTCTCTATCTTTTGTCTTTGATCTGATTCTGATGTTCAATTATCTCCTATTAAAAAAGTCTCCTACATCAGCCAATGCGTCAGTGAGGTCTATAAGGGGCGCAGGACATACGCGTCATTCATTTGCCAAACGTCATTTGTCATGATGTAAGTTTTAGGTTTTACGTAATTTTATGTTTTACGTGATATGAGTTTCACTTTCGCTTTATAGGCTTTGAGAAAATAGTGACAAAACTCGAACTTCTCGGTACAATTTCAGTCTTGCTATTATTATGTGTGAAAGCAGGTTGCCTGTACCTAGCTATATGATATACTAAGTACACGGGCCACCTGCATGCTCTTCTGAAAGCGCGTCGATATGTGTGTGTGTGCGCGTGTTAGTGCGTGCATGCGCGCGCTGCAAACATCTCCAAGAGGATAGATCCTCATGCGCCTGGAGGGCGCATGAGGATCTGTTTCTCCTGGAGATGCACTCATGTTTGTGTGTGTGTGTGTGTGTGTGTGTGTGTGTGTGTGTGTGTGTGTGTGTGTTTGTGTGTGTGTGTGTGTGTGTGTGTGTGTGTGTGTGTGTGTGTGTGTGTGTGTGTGTGTGTGTGTGTGTGTGTGTGTGTGTGTGTGTGTGTGTGTGTGTGTGTGCGAGAGAGAAAGTCGCGCGCGCGAGAGAGAGAATGACTTCATTTTTAGAGTATTATGTCAGTGTCTGCGTGATGACGGAGTTGCCTCTTTTACGTCACCGCCACTGTCTGGCTTTATCTAGAAGTCAAGGGGTTTTAGTGCATTAATTCTTTTCTGAAAAAAAGATTTTTTCTAAAGAAGTTGAAACAATACAAAGCTGGCTAAGAAACTCATCCAATGTCTTTCTCCAATCTAGCTATATGCAAAAGTTCAAGTAACTATGACACAAATTACGGACTCTAATCTGGGGTAACCGACTTCCTATAAACGGTTGTTTATGTCTTCAATGAGACATTCATTTACAGTGTGCTCTGAGGCTCGCTTAGCCACCCACTTAAGAAAATATTTCGCCAAGTTTCAAGCTTGTGTGTACAGAAATATCGGAGAATCTCTTGTTTGTATACATGTGCACACACATACATACATACGCACATACGGCGCTTCGCGCTAAATGTACGTTCAATCCAGACCAAAACGGTGACTGCCAAGCGTGTAATATGCAAAGAAGTACCCAACGGAGAAAGAAACACGCTTAGAAAAGACGGGTACAACACAATTTATTAATATTTCGGGTAAATACCCTTTGTCAAAATAGACAAACAAACAGAGAGATTAGCCGCTACTTATCTTCATTGGCAGAAGGAATGTGGCAACTGAAGGAGGTGACGTAAAAATAAAATGTACGTTCAGCAGCGAGGTTAGCGTAACTAGACATGACCTAATTTTACCTTGTTACTTTAATTTAGAGAGGTTTAGCCTGCCCGCCTTTAACATCATGGACATGCTATTTAATTCGCCCCACCGCGACCCGCCCTAAAAAGGTCCCTTCTATAAATAGAAGAGATTTAAAGAGAGTGAACTTTGGATACAGCAAAAATCCAGCTTATCGGTATATCCGAAGTTTGTTACAAGCAGAGTAATATAACCCATTTAGCCCGAGTCCCTACAGCAGGAGATTGATTGACCATGATCACTCAAGGGTAGTGCCAGATTAGCTTGGCGCCTGTAGGCGCCAAGCTAATCTGTCATTACCCTTAAATTTTCATGGTCAATCTCATCCATCTCCTGCAACTGGTACACAGTCATTAGGCAACACCTCCCAAATCAGATAAATGGGACCTTGGGGCTAAAAGGGTTAACGTAGGAGAAAGCCAGTAACCCAGACACCAGGAAACAAGATGGGATGAACCATAACCCACAAAGTCCCTTCTATATGAGAGCTGTCTTCGCTGTCAAAGGTCTCTACCTTTTGTGTTGTCTTGATTCTGAGGTTGAAATATCTCCTTTTGAAAAAGACTTGCAGATGTGCCAATGCGTCATAGTGAACTCTATAAGGGGCGCCCGCATTGCATACGCATCATTGGTTTGTCAAACGTCATTTGTCACAACTTTGACACAACTATTTTATATATTTATTAGACGACTGGGGCATTTGGGACTAAATTAAGGACGATTTCAGAGCAATAGTTGCGGCCAGGGGCAGCGAAGATAGTAGGACAGATTAATCAAAAACCAAGTTTACATCGCTACATCATTTTCAAGGTGCGCACACAGTTGATGGAAATGCTTGTAGACAGACAACATGGCGCGTTTCCGTCTGCGGCGAGGCGTTGGGGCTAAAAAGCGGCTGCAAGGGAAAACCTTTCTGGCTTAGATACGACAGCAAATGTGAAACAGTATAAATGTAGTCACCAATCATCCATGCATTCGCTCTTTATCCGTCGTGTGTGTATGCGTGCATTTGTGTAAGGCAATTTATCAGGGACTATAACATCTACAGACTTTAAACTCGACACAGCTGTAGTTTACAAGAACACCTTTACATACATATTTCACCTGTAGAAAAGTTCACGGTCATCATAGGTGGATGTATTTGTAAAGATTAGTCAGTTTTGGGTACCCATATTTTTTAATAGTTAACTTTAGGCGCAAAAGCTTGACAGTGCCCAAGTATTCATTTTTATACCACGTTCGGCATCCTGTCTCGAAAGACAATGGGAGTATGCGCTTGCTGGGTCAGTCACTGGAGTGACCTCTCCAGTGCGCAAGCCTGGGCGAAGTGTATGGAGATCCTGGGATGCCCAGTCGTCAAGATCCCCCTCTCGGCCTCGCTGATGTATCCAAAGGAATGCAAAGCAGTACGTTTGGTACCAGTTTGGCTGCGGGAGCTGCCAGAACAGTGCGTGAATACAGGCAGCTGTCTGCCTTCGGGGCTCCACTCCTGATTTGAAGGGTTTACTCCCCCACATTTGGCCGTTGGATCCAACCTGATCTCCTCCGTCCTCTAGCCGTTGGCTGTCAGAAACAGCTCATCCGCCTAGTGGTGCAATGTGAACACCACCCCCTCACGTGGTTTAGCCCACCAGCTGAGGTGGTTTGCCAGGGTGTGGCGCTTGGAGCCAGCACGTGAGAGATTAAGGAGATGGATGAGGACCAGTGATGCCCGTCCGTCCTATGTAGGACGCAGCTGCCGAACAGCAAAGGTACTACCTCTATCCAGAGCCCCCTACACCCCGAATACCACGAATACGATTCCAAATGACCTCTCTGTAAAGGCCCCGCTACACATGCCCGGTTTTGAGGCCGATTCCCGATCAGTTTTCGAATCGGTAGGTGATCGGGCCGGACTAAAAAACGTGTGCACTGCCACACATTTCCCGACTTGTTTAGCCGACCGGTTTGAACCGAAGATCAAAGTCGTACCTGTTCTCCAAAAAGACTGCTAGTTTTGACAGTGATGATGATGTGCTTGCATTATCAGCAGTTTTGCATCATCGTATTCGGGAAGAGGCGTGCGAAACATCAGCACTGAACGGCGGTGGTACTGATCACAACAGGCGTGTTTCGCCATTTGCAAACCGTGCTGAAAACACATGATTTGCGAGACGCGCTCTGATTGGTTGAAGCTTACGATCGGGACCGATTCGGATCGGAAAAATAGAGCAGGTTCTAGACACCCGATTCCCAGCCGATTGGGACCGGATCGGATAACTGACGTCATCCGATCGCAATTGGATCGGAATCGGCTTCAAAATCGGGGCACAACCGGCATGTGTGGCGGGGCCTTAAGATAGAGGGCAGTGTCAAAAAAATTTAAATAAACATATTTAACAACAAAAAAAGTGCGGAAGAATCCATAGACTTTTTGAGGGGAGAAAGCATGGCTTTCATGGGTAGTCTTCCTGTCGGCGCTGTCAAAGGTGCTGTGAATGTCAAATGCACCACTTGTTGACTATCAAACGAGGGTGCGTGTTGCTGTTGTAAGGGCGGGTGGGAGTTAGAAAGAAGGGGTAGAGTGGTCTGGAAACCTTTCCACCACTCGCCAAAAAATCAAATAATTGGAGGGGGTTCACATACTCAAGGGGGTTTCCAATTTCCAAGAAGAGGCGAGGGAAGTAGGGGGGAGGGGTTCATATGCTAATAGCAACAACCTTCCATAAATAGCCGTAATATCTTATTTCTGGCTTCCTGCGACCTTTGACCTTACCGAGAGGTCAACTTACTTAGTAGAGCTGCAAACAAAAGTTGTATCCTTAGTTTTATCTTGGGCAAGTTTTTAAATAAAATTATGACTAGTTTCTGACAAAAATGGCACGTTTGTCTCATGTTATATTTTATTGACCCTGTAACCTTGACCTTTTATGGCGGTGGGCGCAATAGACATGAAGTCAAAGCTATTATCAAATTAGTGGACCAATGGCGGATCACTCATATATAAAACTCACTTTCAATGTTAAATGAGTCTATAATGTGTACTAAACTTCTTTTATATATACAAAGAAGTACCCAACGGAGAAAGAAACACGCTTAGAAAAGACGGGTACAACACAAGTTATTAATATTTCGGGTAAATACCCTTTGTCAAAATAGACAAACAAACAGAGAGATTAGCCGCTACTTATCTTCATTGGCAGAAGGAATGTGGCAACTGAAGGAGGTGACGTAAAATAAAAGAAAAGGAAGAACAAAAGTGCGGAAAAAGTAAAAATGACGTCAACGAAAAAACGTAAGAGAGAGACTCGGAAAGAACCTGAACACGAGAGACAATAGTGTGTGCAAGCACGTGCAGGAGCGAGCGAAAGAAAAGGCGTGTAGATGAGGCCAAAGAGAGAGAGAGAGAGAGAGAGAGAGAGAGAGAGAGAGAGAGAGAGAGAGAGAGAGCGAGACGGAGAGAGAGCGAGACGGAGAGAGAGAAAGAGAGAGAGAACGAACGGGGAGTACCCTTGGGCACGAAGTAGGCTGAGTGTCTAATACACAAAGCCTGCTAAACACCAACCCGAAGGCAAACTTTATATCACCTTCAAGTTGAGGACTACCTCGGGGAAAAACGGGAGGACCTCGGGAAAGAAAAACCCAGCATTTAGCACGGTACACAACAAGTAATAAGTCATGAAAACGAAGCACATAATCAAATTCAGTAAGAGAATATTGGTATAAGTGGAGAGTAGGTAGATGTGAAACCGTCTTCAAGGGTAACTCCAAAAATAAGGGGAGGGGGGGGGGAAGAGAGAGAGAGAGACGGGAAGGGGGGGGGAGGGGGGAAAGGAGGAAGGGGAAGAAGGGAAAAGGAAAAAGCGTAAAGAGAGAAAGAGGGCTAGAGAGAAGTGGTAAAGGGGTAGGGGGGGGGGGAGAAAGAGGGAGAGAGGTAGAAGGAGAGAGAAAAAAAAAAGGGGGGGTGGGGTGGGGGCCGAAGACGACCAGCCAAAGCCACCAGCCCCACCCAACAGGCACCCACCAGCCCACAGAAAAACACACAGGCACGCAACAAGACGACAACATACATCCCCAAGGGATGCACACGATCGCCCCGCCCCAAAACCGCGTATCAAACCGTGAGCCGGAGACCCGGCGCCCGACAGGGAAGGGCAAGGGATCCAACTAAACGTTCGGCCAGCGCTGAGAAAGTCCCCAAGGGAAATGTACATATCAACCAGCGCCAACCTCACCTAACTGGTTAGTGAGTAGTAAAACAGTGAGGTAAAGTAGCAGACACAAGCAAGGTAAAAAATGTCAATCTTTCATATTCATCCCGAGTGGCGCCACAGTGCCCAGTTTATTAATCAGAAATTTTTCACGGTCTTTCCTGGCCCAGACATTACTGGCTTGCATAAGCCAGAGGCCTTTAACCCGAATGTCCGAGACTGAGTGGTCGGCCTGATTGAAATGTCGTCCGACCGGTCTGTTGTATTGGTACTTGACAGACTGAAGATGTTCTTTGAAACGGTCGTTGATGGTTCTTTCCGACTCTCCAACATAGATTTGTCCGCATTTCACACAGGAGATGACATAAATCACGTTGGTGGTTTGACACGTGAAGTATCTGTCTATTTTGAATTTGTAACGTGGACCATTCACCACGGTGGAAGGGCAAATAAAAGGACACGTCTTGCAATTAGGAACATTGCACGGAGTGGAGCCGGAGGGTCTGGTGGTATGACGAGGCTTGAGAGTAGAGCGAACAAGCATGTCCCGCAAATTAATATCCCTCTTGAAAGCTACCAACGGAGGTTCAGAAAAGATAGCAGCAGATTCTTGACTGGATGACAAAAGACCCCAGTTAGAAAGAAGGATTTTACGCACCGGATTGGTGTGGGGATGGCAGATCATGGTCACGATAGGCCTGTCACTATCAGCGGTAGGTTTAGTCTGCAGTGTACTCGCGCGACTAAGTTTTTGAACCGTTTGGAGAGATCCTTGAACAACAGTATGTGGGTAATGTCTGTCGATGAAAACTCCAGCCATTTCTTTGGATTGAACATCAAAATCTGATTCTTCGGAACATATTCTTTTTAGCCGAAGAAACTGGGAATAAGGGATGCTGTTTTTAGTTTTGGGGTTGGTGTTGGCGGACTCCTTATCTCGGGCTTCGAGGTTACCTGTCCATGATTGCTGACAATTACCGTCATCTCGGCCACCCCGAACCTGACACATGTAAAGCTCTCACAGACCTGATGGCACATTTTGGCCTGCAGCGCCCGGTTCCCCGCTCCCTGATTCCTCACTGGGACCTTCCCTGGGTCCTGACGTAGCTTAATTCGGACAGGTTCGAACCCCTTGCTCTGTCTCACTTCGCTGATGTGACGCGGAAGACATGCTTCTTTTTGGCCCTAGCCACGGCGGCCACAGTCGGCGAGCTCCACGCTCTGTCGGCGAGTTCTACCTCCCTCCAGTTCCGGGCGGAGGGCTATGTGTGATTGCTCACAGACATGCCTTCCTAGCCGCGAACAGGTCTCCCTTGACTGCACCCCCGGTCATCACTATTCGGCCGTTGAAAACCGCGAATTTTCCTCGGGAGACCCGGCACCAAGATCCTGTGCGCGTCTTTCGCGTTTACATACGCAGATTCAAGCCCGTCCATCGCGGACAGTCACGCTTCTTTCTGCCTTTGGCCCCCGGCAGCACTGACCTCACAGCTCAGACGATATCTTCCTGGCTACGTTGGGTCATACGGTCCGCCTACCAGGACCTTTCCCAAATGGGTCGGAATTCTGCCTAAATATCCGGCCTGTCATGGCGAACAATCTGAACGAAGTTTGGTTTTGGCTACGGTCATTCCTCAATGTGATTAATGATGCGCTCTGGACAATCGAAATACAAGCTCCACGTCCGCGGGAACCGGACATATAGAGCACGATGACGATGACTGGCCGTAAGTCCACGGGTGATTGACTTCACCGGGCTAACAAGGACAGAGAGTGGTCACTTTTTCAGAAAGATGGTGTGAAGAGGCTCAAAATCCGCGCACATGCGGTTCGCGCCATGGCCGCGTGCGTCGCCTTCGTTAGCAACTGTGCTGTTCGAGACGTCGTGACAGCGGTGGGCTGGCGGGCCGAATCAACATTCGCCCGCTTCTACCTCAGGGATCTGTCGGGCCGGCGAGACAATCTCGCCCTCTCTGGTGGGGGACATCGCCGCAGCGCAACACTCCCTCTGGCGCCGGAAGCATAGTAGTGTGCACTTAGCTAAAATTGTCGGGAGTTTGGCGAATTGGTGTGTGGCTCTGTCGTATGCCCTTTATGGCGGTACCTTGGGTGCGGCACCCTCCACCTTTTCGACATTCTTCCAGACAGTAATGTCATCGGTAATGTTTTTGAGGAAACAAATTAATTTTTCTCTAAAATATATTTTTTCGAAAAATACTTACCGATGACATTACTCGAAGGACCCTCCCACCTGCCCCGCTTGCCGCTGGTAAGCTAAGTATCACGAATGATTTGTGATTGGGCCACGTAGTGGGTGCCCGGATAGACTGGGACGGGAGGCTACTCTCAGCCCTAATGAGGGTTCCCCGAGTGCCTCCCGTGTTGTGAAGGAACACAAGTTCTTAGGCTAAAATTGGGTAAGTAGTTGACACTTCATGTTTACATACATACATCGCCCCCCCCCCCCCCCCCCCCCCCCGCCTCTCTCTCTCTCTTTCTCTCTCCCCTCCCCCCCCCCCCTCCCCTTATGTTTTGAGTTACCCTTGAAGACGGTTTCACAACTACCTACTCTCCACTTATACCAATATTCTCTTACTGAATTTGATTATTTGCTTTGTTTTCATGACTTATTACTTGTTGTGTACCGTGCTAAATGCTGGTTTTTTTTCCCGGGGTCCTGCCGTTTTTCCCCGAGGTAGTCCTCAACTTGAAGGTGATATAAAATTTGCCTTCGGGTTGGTGTTTAGCAGGCTTTGTGTATTAGACACTCAGCCTACTTCGTGCCCAAGGGTACTCCCCGTTCGTTCTCTATCTCTTTCTCTCTCTCCGTCTCGCTCTCTCTCCGTCTTGCTCTCTCTCTCTCTTTCTCTGGCCTCATCTACACGCCTTTTCTTTCGCTCGCTCCTGCTCGTGCTTGCACACACTCTTGTCTCTCGTGTTCAGGTTCTTTCCGAGTCTCTCTCTTACGTTTTTTCGTTGACGTCATTTTTACTTTTTCCGCACTTTTGTTCTTCCTTTTCTTTTATTTTACATCACCTCTTTCAGTTGCCACATTCCTTCTGCCAATGAAGATAAGTAGCGGCTAATCTCTCTGTTTGTTTGACAAAGGGTATTTACCCGAAATATTAATAAATTGTGTTGTACCCGTCTTTTCTAAGCGTGTTTCTTTCTCCGTTGGGTACTTCTTTGCATATTACACGCTTGGCAGTCACCTTTTTGGTCTGGATTGATTTTTTATATTACATTTTTCAACGAAATGTAAACGAAACTTGTTTAAAAAAAAAACAAATAATTTTAAAAATATAAAAAACACACACTGTTGC
The DNA here is from genome assembly GCA_036245525.1 of Semisulcospira habei. NCBI lineage: Eukaryota > Metazoa > Mollusca > Gastropoda > Semisulcospiridae > Semisulcospira > Semisulcospira habei. Next base: position 183,615,177 of record BTPG01000003.1, on the reverse strand, counting down.
ATATTAGAAGACCTGGTTTTTCATATGAGGCAAATGGTGCGTAATATAAAACATGTGTCACTTTTTTCAAACTGGAACTGCTTCTGCGTCGATGCGAGTTTCAAAATCTGGCTTTGTCATAATATGTATCAATGTTATCTCTATCAAAGTCTTGTGTCGGATTGATTCTACCTCTCTTTGGACGGTCGCGCGAGACGTTTTTGATAAAGTGTTTCATAATTGGGTCTCCTCCCCTACGCAATATTAGTTTCTGAATTCTTTGTTCATTCAATGACAAAAGCCAAGACCTTCCAAGAAACATGGATACAAAATGATCTCAGCAAGAGGCATAGATCCTCAAGAGCCAGCAGTCGCGGGGGCTCATAAGGATCTGTTGTCTCTTGCATTTGGAAAATGTTCACTTTTTCTCGGCAGTTAAGGGATTAAGGACTTGTTCAGCCGCTGGCAACGAAAAGAAAAAAAAACAGCAGCGCAAACTGAGTAGTTGTTAATCAATATACATTATGTTGCTTATAGCATATGATTTGTTGCCGCCGATTTTATATGGTGAGCTTTGGAGGGCCCACGTCGTGGCTGCGGTGACTAGGATATTAATCTGCGTCAGAGTGGAAGAATTGCTGAACCATTTTATTTTTATTTTTTATTTTTTTTAGTAAAAAGAAAAGAAAATTCTTTCATGCTAATTCGCTTTATTTTTGTGCTTATATGATTGCTTGCCAGTGTCGATAATCATTGTTTTTTCACACACACACACACACACACACACACGCGCGCGCGCGCGCGCGCACGCACACACACACACACACACACAGACGGACCCACACACGCACACACCCACACACACACACACACACACACACACACACACACACACAGACGGACAAACATACATACAGGTACTAGGTACCATGACGGTCACATACACATAGATAACAAAACATAAAACGATAAACACTCTTGGAAGATGTATATTGTCGGATGTATACAATCGGATTTATTCTCAATCCAAGACTTGTGTTCCCGGCCTGCAACATGACAGTCAACGTCGCATCATCAGAGTAGAAGCCGGAGTGTACTCGTTCTTACCGCACCATCATCCAGGAATAGAAAAGCATGGGGTATTTCTGCAGTGACCACAAAAGAAACAATACGTAAAAAAAAACATTAGCAAACCTCAGTGGCAGATATATTGACCGGGACGGTTCATATAGCTGGCGCCTGGGAAGGCGTTCAGCTAAACGACAAGAACGATTATGCTGATAATGATGATTATCATCAGCGTCATCATTATAGGCGTCATCGTGTGGATAATGAAAATGAATGGTAATGAAAAGTATTGAGATAATGAATCTTTATTTTACATCGTCGTTGAACACAGCCATTTTACAAACCTGCCGTGTGTTATTATGTCGCTCTAGATAAAGACAGCGAGATAGCTGTACTCACGGATGGCAGGATAACAGACCGTTGTGACAGGCACAAGTGTGGTTGACAGAACAGGCGTACCACAGCCACGTCTCTCCATCCATGCGGTGATAGATGTTCATGTCACAGGGATCTGAACAGGAAAGCACCAGTCAATCTACACCCCCCAGTTACATTAGTTTATAATTAAACCCGGTCACTCCCGAGGAAAAAAATGAACACAGGCCAAGCGCAAGAGGTATAATGGGTAGACCATCGAAACCGATGATGTCATCATTGTGCATGACTTCTATTTGTGGGTGCGGGTGTGGCTGGCCAAGCTAATCCTGGAGTCACACCTGCGAGGGCAATGGGGGCACTGGAACGTAGCTGTGGGGAGAGTTGACGCTGTCTTTCTGCGAGCTCTGGCACTGGTGATCCGTTCGCGCCGATTGTGTTCAAAGAGCATTCAGGCTTTCCTGGTGGCGGCACGTCAGCCGGATCTGTCTTGTGCTTGTGCTTCAAGTTCCTTTACCGGGAAGACGCAGTGCTTGAGGCTGTCTCTTATGCAGTCTTTGAAACGTTTCTTTGGCCGTCCTTGCTTCCTGTGGCCTTTTCAGAGTGCACCATACAGAAGTTGGCGTGGCATGCAAGAATCATCCATGCGTATGACATGACCTGTCCAACGGAGTTGTGTCTTTTAGATCAAGGCTTCAACACTTACTAAGCCATCATTTTCCAGGACTTCCAGTTTTGTCACCTTGTCTTGCCATTTGATGCCCATGAGTGAGCGCAAGGATCTCATGTGGAAATGTTCAAGCTGCTTGAGATGCTTTCTGTACAGCGTCCATGACTCACAGCCGTAGAGGAGGCTGGGGAGAACTACTGCCTTGTAGACTTTAATCTTGGTGGAAAGCTTGACGTTGTTATTCAACACACGAATGCGCAGGCGACCCAGGGCTTGACTGGCTTTGCTGATGCGAGCTGCGATTTCCTTGTCAATAGTACCGTCGGAAGAGATGATGCTCTCAAGGTACCTGAACTGGTCGACAGTCTTCAGCTCGATGTCTTCGATATACACTTTGGGTGGGGGATGGGGTGGGGGTGGGGGCCTCTTGTGCCTGGGGCTGGTTGGTGCAGGACCTCGGTCTTGCTGAGTCTGATGGTGAGGCCAAACAGTCGAGAGGCTTCCGAGAACCTGTTGACGATGGTTTGGAGGTCAGACTCCGTGTGCGCCATCAGCGCACAGTCATCGGCAAACAGCGCCTCAAGGATCAGTCTCCCGGTGGTCTTGGTCCTGGCGTTCAGTCGACGGAGGTCGAAGAAAGAGCCGTCTAGTCTGTACTTCAGGTACACTCCCTTCTCGAGGTCGCGAACAAGTTGAACATCACGGGGGCAAGAACACAACCTTGTTTCACACCGTTGGAAATATCGAAGGGTGCGGATGTGTCGCCGTTTGACTGGACAACTCCTACCATTCCATCGTGGAAGAGGCGGATGATGTTGGTGAACTTCCTGGAGCAGCCGAGCTTTGCGAGGATGACCCAAAGCGCTTCTCTGTTCACGGTGTCGAATGCTTTGGTCAGATCTATGAAGACAGCGTAGAGGTCCATGTGCTGCTCAATACATTTCTCCTGGACCTGTCTTACAGAGAATACCATGTCGTCTGTGCTGCGGCCGGGTCTGAAGCCACACTGAGCCTCTGGGAGTGCTTCCTCAGTTACAGAGCTGATCAGGCGGTTGAGGATGACTCTCGCAAGGATCTTGCCAGCGTGAGTGAGATCCCTCGGTAATTGGCACAGTCTGCTTTGCTGCCCTTGTTCTTGAACAGGGAGACGATTGTAGCATCTCTAAATTCCTGTGGCATGTTCCCCTCTGCCCAGATGCATGTCAGAATGTTGAGGAAGGCATTAAGGGTCTCAGGTCCAGCTGCCTTGAAGAGCTCTGCGGGGATGCCATCCATGCCTGCAGCCTTGCCGGAGCTAGTCTGGTTGATCGCTTTCTTAACCTCGTCCATGGTTGGCGGGAGGTCAAGGTCATCCAGTGTCGGATTCTGGGGAATCATGTCCAGGGCCGGGGGATCGACAGTGGAAGGCAGGTTCAGCAGATTTGAGAAGTGTTCTCTCCAGCGCTCAGTGATGCTGCCTTTTTCCTTTAGCAAGGTGAAGCCGTGGGAGGAAAAGAGAGGGGTTGTGTTGGGTCTGGCAGGGCCGTAGACAGCTTTCATAGCGCTGAAAAACTCATTGGAGTTGCTGGATTCAGCAACGTGTTCACGTTCTTTTGCCTTGCCGTCCCACCAGGTGTCCTGCATGTTGCGGAGCTCTCTCTCTGGGCTTTTCTCTGGAGGTATGTGAAGCGGTCTTTCTTGGACAAGGAGTTGATGTCGTTCTGCCACTCGATGAAGGCACTTTGCCTTTGCTCCAGTAGCTAGTTGATATATTTATTGTTCTCATCAAACCAATCCTGGTGTACCCTCTGCTTGGGTCGAAACACTCCTTTGGCAACCTCCATCACCATCTTCTTGAACTGGTTCCACATTTCAGTTGGGTTGCCAGTCAACGGTCCATGGGCAGTTAGCAGGTCATCAAGGTGGGACTGGAAGTTTTCCTTGGCGTCCGGGCGCTTCAGCTTGGCCAGGTTGAATGAAGGTCGGGTGATCTTCGGCCTCTTCCTGTGTGCTGGTGCAATGTGCAGGTTGAGGACAGACCGCACCAGCGGTTGGTCGGTCCAGCACTCGGCTCCTCTCATGGCTCTGGTGATTCTGACATCACGTGTATCCTGCTGGCGGACAATGACATAGTCTATGAGATGCCACTGCTTGGACCTGGGATGTATCCATGTTGTCTTGTACTTACTAGCCAGCCTGAAGAGGGTGTTGGTGATGGCGAGTCCATTATCAGCGCACAACGTCAGCAGCAGCAGGACATTGCTGTTCATCTTGCCCAGCCCGTGTGGGCCCATCACTCCTTCCCAGCATTCGCATTCGCGCCCAACTCGAGCATTGAAGTCACCAAGCACGATGAGTTTGTCACTTGCAGGAGTGGACTTCAGGAGGGAGTCGAGGCTCTCATAGAATGCCTCCTTGTCGTCATCGGCGTTGGTTAGTGTCGGAGCATAGGCGCTGATGATAGTGACATGTCGGGTGTGGGAGATGGGTAAACGGAGCTTCATCAATTGTTCGCTGATGCCAGTGGGAAGAGAAGGCAGCTGTCGGAGGAGCGTGGTGCAGATGGCGAAGCCAACTCCGTGTATCTTGTCCTCGTTCTCAGCTTTGCCCTTCCAGAAAAAGGTGTACCCACCCTCAGGTTCACAGATCGAGCCTTCGTCAGCAAATCTCGTTTCGCTAAGAGCCGCAATGTCGATTTTATATCTCGCCAGATCCCTGCCTGAGGGCTGTTCTTCTGTGCGGTCTCTTCGTCTGATCTCGCATTTGCGGGAACTCATGAGGTTGCTCTTGCTCACCACAGTGAATTTACAATCATCATTAACTTACTAGCTATCAGTGAAGAGGGTAACTCATTTAGCCCCGGGACCCTGCAGCAGGAGACGGATTGATCATGATAATTCAAGGGTAGTGCCAGATGAGCTTAGCGTCTTCCGGCGCCAAGCTCATCTGGCACTACTCGTGAATTATCATGATCAATCCGTCTCCAACAACTGGTACATAGTCGTTAGACAACGCCTCTAAAAGTTTGGAAATGCGACCGTGGGGTGAAGAGGGTTAATACAAGAATACCCGCTTTAAATCGAAAGCACTGTAATAATAGTTTTGAGAGACATGAGAGAAGTCCAGAGACGCAGATCCACATGAGCACCAGGAAGTGCGGGGGATCATGAGGATTAATGCCTCTTGCTCTTTACTTTCGTTCACAGTGTCCCATGCGATTAGGACGTAACCTCTTCTGCCATCACGTGTGATATCAAACATGGGGCACCAAATAGGATCATTAACTCATTCTACCCCATCAACAAAATACTTAAATTTTACATTTGTCCTCTGAAGACTGTATTGCAGTGCAGGACACAGATCGACCATGATAGTTCAAGGGTGATGCCAGAATAGCTTGGCGCCTATGGGCGCCAAGCTATTCTGGCATCACCCTTGAACTATCATGGTCGATCCTTATCTTCCTGTGGTGTGTCTGGGGTAGAATGAGTTAACAAATGTTGAACCCCATCAGGCTTAGAACCCCTGACATTATAACACCGTGAGTGTGACGCTCTAACACCTTAGATACCCAGGTCCCCCTCTACTAGTGAAGGGGATAATAATCGGATATGATTTCATGCACAGGCATGCGATGGTCGTTGTGTTGTTGATCACCTCTTAAAGCGGGTAGTTGTAGATATGCTACTACTACTATCTATGTTAACTCACATTCGAGACGTGCTGCCTTTTGATACGCGGCATAAGCCGCATATCCGGAGGAGGCACGTCTCGAATGAGTTAAGAAGTGACCAAGTGCGCAACAATCATCCCATGCCTTTGACTCCACGCATATCATCGTAGCCGTCCGTGCTAATCCAAACATGTACTGAACTATACTCAAGACCAGTGTACCGGACCTTCAGCTGGCAAAGTCGGACAATACAAGTAGGAGTATAATGAAACCCCTCGTGCATGCAGCCACCGGTACTGTTTACTGTTTGACTGCATGCGCAAGATAACTGTCAAACAATAAAACGACCTAGTATCAGTCTGGACCTACCCCCACAGCCGATGGCTACATGGTGACCACTTGCACACGCCGTATCCAACAGTGCTACAGGGCACTGACCAAAACTCATTTCGCCGCCATCGCAATGTACTGTGTTGTCCCAAAGGGAAGTATTAGTTATTGGTGAAAAACTGTGTTCTGGAATCACGCCACTTCTGAACCTGTTTCAATAAAAGCAAGGTGGGATGAACCATAACCCGCAAAGTCTCTTCTATATAAGAGCATTAACTTACAAAGTTCCTTTTATATGCGAGCTGTACTCGCTGTCAAGTGTTTCTATCTGTTATCTTTGACCTGATTCTGATTATAAAATATACTTTAAAAAGCCGCGCAAATTTGCCAATGCATCAGTGAGCTCTATAAGGGTCACAGTGCATACGCGTAATTGTTTTGAGGGAGAGAGATAGAGAGAAATACGTCACATCTGCACTATTGCATCGATGTCTGTATGATGACGACATTTCTGCTTTTACATCACCGTCACTGTCTGATTTTCTTTATGTCGACGTTTTGTACTTTAAAAAAATTTTCTTCATCGAATTTTTACTAAAAATGTTCAAAAGATTCAAAGCTGACAAACAAACTCATCCCTTGTCTTTCTCCAATCCGGCTATATCCAAAACTGCAAGTGAATATAATGAAAATAACGGACTCTAATGTGGGTCAAGCGACTTACTATAAACGGCCATTAAACTCTTCAATGAGACATCCTATTTCAAAATGTTCGATGGGGCTTCTAGGCACCCGCTGAATGTACTAAAGTACGTGTACGTGTGCAAACTTAGGAGATTTTTTTGTTTGTGTGTGTGTGTGTGTGTGTGTGTGTGTGTGTGTGTGTGTGTGTGTGCGTACACACATACGCATACACACACACACACACACACACACACACACACACACACACACACACACACACACACACACACACACACATCTCCTAAGTTTGCACACGTACACGTACTTTAGTGAGGTGTTTCATTCAGCGGGTGCCTAGAAGCCCCATCGAACATTTTGAAATAGGATGTCTCATTGAAGAGTTTAATGACTGTTTATAGTAAGTCGCTTGTCCTACATTAGAGTCCGTTATTTTCATTATATTCACTTGCAGTTTTAGATATAGCCGAAATGGAGAAACACACACACACACACACACACACACACACACACACACACACACACACACACACACACACGCATACGGCGCTTCGCGCCAAAGCGCGTTCTACAGCTAGATTTGCGTAACTAGACATGATGTAATTTTTATTTTGTTACTTCACTGTCAGAGTTTTAGTCTAGCCCGCCTATGATGTCGTGTGTGTTCTTTTGAAATCGCTCCACGGCGTTCCATCCTAAAAGAAAAACAGTATCTTGTATAAATAAAAGAGACTTAAAAAGAAGGATGTGCATGTTCAAAATCTGGATTTCATAGACTGCCTCGATTAGGCGCGGGAGTCTTCATTGACTGTATACTACCAGTGCTGCATGTTCTGATACACAGAAACATCTGCGACGTCAAAACAGTGATGACAACTACACGCCCATCAAAGTTCCTCGCGATGTCGATCTCCATTCATAGAAACCAACTAGCCTACTACGTGGCCAACGGTACGACGGTTTCGGTCATAATTTATTTTTAAATCATCATACAATATTACTATGTTATATATTTGAACGAGTCTTAACCGACCACCCGTTTCAGAGATCACTTGTTCTTAATCACCATCGGTTAGGTGCCTGATACCATCCATATGATGGTCTTTCATGACAGGTGACACTCACTGACCCTCATGACTTCTCTTGAGACAACACGTCTTTTAAGACCGCTGTTTCTTCTAAAAACAAAGTGATTGTTCAAAATTAAAAACAAGTTCTACTACTGAGTCCGACGTTCATTGCGTTTCCCAACAAATACCAAATCGGAGAGTCAAAAGTCATACGTTGCGTTAAATCCCAGCATATGGCACGCCACGCGAGCGTTCCTGTCCTCGAAACCGTCGCTACACACCACCATCCACTGTTTCTGGACAAAAACCTCCAGGTACCCGGCAGACCGCGTTCCTCCAACCAGCCGTACTGCTGCCGGCGGCACAGGTACTGCTGGTAAATACAACTAAAGTTAACCCTTTGCTTGTCGGTATCGCATTTTGTCGCGATGATTCCTGCCGGAATCATCGATAAAAAGCAATACAGACAACCAAAGGGTTAACAGACACATAGTCGCAGGAGACTGTAAAAAGACGTCTTGAACGATAACTGGTATGGCCTGACGGTCCATAGTATTACAATCTAAAAGAGACTAGACCTATTGTCTGAATTAACCTTTTATGCGGAGGGGAAATGACAAACACGACCAGACCGCAAGAGACTTTCGTGAAATGCTGCATGAGCATCCGGCCAAAGTGAAACATCCCGCCATTGTAATAATACTCTTTACCGTGAGGTAATTTTCTCCTTTTGCAAACAAATCTCTACGTTTCGATCCAAAAGACAGATGTTGGAGTCTTCCTATTCTTGGTGTTTACAAAATCAACATCTGAGATATTCATGAGACAGCTATGTTTTAATTATACACGTTCTTATTAAAAGAAAGTTATTTGATTCACTGCAGTTAACATTCAAAAGCGTGCTAACATTACCTGAACAATCCCCACGTGACAGCGACACGTCGTCCAAAGCTATGTCGCCATGTTCCCCGTTACCCACAACACCTTCGAACACAACCTGCAACATACAATGCAATCTGCAAAACAAACACTGAACCTATTTGTGAATGCATCCATTAATAGTGTACACAGGACCATTGGCTGCATGCACAAGTGGGCTAAACTCCGAAATCAAGCTCTTTACCAAAGACATTATTTTACAGTCGTAGTCTCTGTCGTGACAAACAAACAAAAAACCGCAATACTTTGAAACCAATCAGTTTTAGACGAACATGTCCCTAAATTTCACAAGAGTAATCGACCATGATAGTCCAAGGGTATTTCCAAACTAGCCCAGCGCCAAGCTAATAAGCGCCTAATATTGAACTCTCTTAGGTTGACCCCTAGTTTAAAAAAAGAAAAGCTGAGCATTCTGCTTAAGTCCCTGACTGCTAATGACGATACTGTTTGGCGGAAAAGACGCGTCTTTTCCCTTGAACAGTACCTGGTAATTCAGTCAAGGTTAGTGTAGGTTGATGTAAGGCAACTTACATCAATGCCAGAATTATCGCACGATCAGTCTTATATGCCACCCAAGCAAAGTCATGTTAAAGATCCTACTGAACAGGCTGAAGCCACAGGCAGAGGAAATCATAGCTGAGGAACAGGCAGGCTTCAGGCCAGGGCGCAGCACAACTGAGCAGATCTTCAACCTGAGAGTTCTATGTGAGAGGTACCTCCAGCATCAGCAAGACCTCTATCATGTCTTTGTGGATTTTAAGAAAGCGTTTGACAGGGTGTGGCATGCAGCCCTTTGGTCCACCATTAAGCTATACAACATCAATGCCAACCTGATCAAAGTCATAGCAAACCTTTACAACAAGGCCACTAGCGCAGTCTACTTCAACGGCAAAATAGGACACTGGTTTAGGACTACAGTCGGAGTCAGACAAGGCTGCTTGCTCTCACCTACTCTTTTCAACATCTTCCTGGAAAGAATCATGACAGGCGCTCTGAAAGATCATGAAGGAACTGTCAGTATTGAAGGCAGAACAATCACAAACTTGCGCATTGCGGACGACATTGATGGCCTTGTAGGAACAGTGAATGAGCTAGCTCAGCTGGTGGAAAAGCTGGACAGTACAGCCATTGCGTATGGGATGGAAATCAGTGCAGAGAAGACCAAACTGATGACAAATAACACCAGTGGCATTGGCACTGACATCATGATTGGAAGCCAAAAACTGGAAACAGTTAATAAATTCAAATACTTAGGAGCCATTGTGACAGATGAGGGATCAAAACCAGAAATACTGTCCAGGATTGCGCAGACAGCAACAGCACTGACAAGATTGAAGACCATATGGAAAGACAGAAACATCACGCTCTGCTCCAAGGTCGGACCGATGCGCTCCTTAGTCATCTCAGTGTTCTTGTATGCCTGTGAGTCATGAACCCTCACCGCAGATCTTAAAAAGAGGATACAAGCCACTGAAAAGAGATGTTTGCGAAGGCTGCTTGGCATTTCATACAGAGATCACATCACGAACGAGGAAGTGGGAAGCAGAACCAGGCAAGCCATTGGGACCTATGAAGACCTATTAGCCATTATGAAAAAACGCAAACTGAAGTGGTATGGGTATGTCACGCGTTCAGCAGGGCTTGCCAAAACGATCCTGCAAGGCACTGTGCAAGGAGGACGAAGGACAGGAAGACAGAGGAAAAGATGGGAGGATGGGGGTTCTTTCTCCGGGGGTTCTTTCTCCGGGTACTCCGGCTCTTCCTCCCCCACGACTTTGGTATTCGCTTCAGCCCACTTAATCAAATCTCAAATACAAACAATTTTGAATTTCCAAAAACTACAGTAGCTCGCTTGAGCTAGCCCTTAGCATCACGTGAATGTTCTGTGTTTATGTACTGTGTGTGCGTGAATGCGCGTGATTCACGTGAGCGTGCTTGTTGGGTTCAGTTCGCGGCGGCGCTTTGAGCCGATTTTCAATTGGGATAAAGCGCCTATTTAATGCGCTTATTATTATTATTATTACAATATCTCAGAGTGGACAGCACCGCGGCTGGGCGATACGCTAATAATGGCAGAGAACAGTGAGGAATGGAGGGAGCTGGTTGCCAAGTCATCAATGGTGCCCCAACGGTCGGCAAGACTACGATAGATAGATAGATAGATAGATAGATAGATAGATAGATAGATAGATAGATAGATAGATAGATAGATAGATAGATAGATAGATAGATAGATAGATAGGATAGATAGGATAGATAGATAGGATAGATAGATAGGATAGATAGATAGGATGGATAGATAGATAGGATAGATAGATAGGTTAAGATAAGATAAAATAAGATTAGATAGATAGATAGATAGATAGATAGATAGATAGATAGATATAGATAGATAGATAGATAGATAGATAGATAGATAGATAGATAGATAGATAGATAGATAGATAGATAGATAGATAGATAGATAGATAGATAGATAGTGCAGGTTAGGTTAGGTTATCGGTCTTAGGCACACAAAACACAGTCTCGGGTCGGGGAATTACAGGGTTCAATGAGTACAACACTACTGCTCTTTCAAGTTTTTTTTGTACCTGGAACTGTCCGTTAACTTTCACGTCCACGTGGGTTTGCTTCCACTCTGTGCCCTGTTCACCAGACAGATTCCAGATCAAGGAAGGTAAGTGTGACAGGGAGCTGGGCGCCACCACGTACACATTCAGGGTTCCTATATCACTGCCGTGCATGTTGTAGTAGAACCGCAAACAGTGGTCGGCTAAACTGCTGCTGCTAAATATCTGCCAACACAACATAGTAGTCAGAAACGTACAACAGAGACATAGATTTGATTTATTTTGATACAAACTTGATTAAATGATTAAAAGCGTTAATTTATGCCATTGTGATTTAAGCCTGATGCAAAAATAATTATACAATATAAAATTGTTGGATAAATTTAATGCAAAAATCAATATTTTTCAAAAATTAAAACTGTCAGCATTATTTAGCTGTTAGCCCGTTTCTATCCACTTGCAATGTTCATAAGTTCCTGCGGGTTACATCGGCTCATGAAACTCTATACCTCTCATTGGCCACGATCGGCTCCAGTTGACTTATCATACTGTGAAATCATTAGGTTTGTTTTGCGACTTTACCGGCAGTGTTACAGACTGTCGTTATGACAAATGTATCACAACTTGATCTGTTAGCAGGCGTTCTTATTAAATCGGAAGTACTCTTTGGCATATAATTGTTTTTTTACGTTTAAACCTTTTCTCTTTTAACATGAGCGACAATATATTTTATTGATGATGTCTACGAAATGAGTCGGGTAACGATAGTGAAGACGAAATAAAAACTTCAGACGCTGAGTTTTAGCAACTTTTGACAGATAACACGAATCACAGAGACAGCGCTCATTTTATTAACCCTCCGCATGTCGGTTGCGGTTCGCGACTAAAACCGCTACCGACAACCAAAAGGTTAATTTGCTAACCATGAAGATCAGGGCTAAAAAGAAACAGCTACGTGCATCAGTTAAACATGTAACATTGTTGTGACATAAGACTACGTTGATGATGTTGAGGATGATGCATGACGATGATGAGGATTTCAGTGAGGAGGGAGGGTGGCAGAGGAAGAAAGGACAGGATGGATGTGGGTATGGGCTATTAAGCCAATGCCTACCTTCACCTGAAGGTGGGGCAGGGGCTTAGTATTCCACGTCCTACACCATCCCGTCTTCTCTTTCTTCCCGACCTCTCACTCGAACCCCTTCCGCGACTTTCTTCTGATCCTTTTCCTGGCCCCCTGCTCTCTCCCAACCCTCTCTCCCACCCACCTTTTCTCCCTACTGCAAAATCACCGCGAGGCAGACGCACTTTCCCATGTAAAATCGTCACCACAATGATCGAGTAGTACACTATCTGTTCCTCAGACCTGACTGATCAGACGAGCCGTGTCGCCGCTGGTTTGTGGGGGTGAGCTTTCAATGTAGACGTATTTGCCGCCAAGAAGCCAAGACACCTCTGGATTGGAGTGGTCGCCGGAGGAGCCAGTACCGCTAGTGGTTGTCGCACCACCATTCATCCTCCAGTCAAAGTTGTCCGTGTGGTCCTGGATAAAACTGCACCAGTCCTGTTCGAAGCTGCACGTTAGATGGTCTTCCACGACACCTGGGAATAAATCAGCTTTAACCAAACTTATTAACCCTTTGGGTGTTGGTAGCGGTTTTAGTCGCGATGATTCCTGCAGGAATCATCACGACTAAAACCGCCACCAACACCCAAAGAGTTAACAGTTATTAATTGTTTTAATAGCTTCCAATACGGGATACTGCCTTCATTGTTATTATTGAAAGTCGTTTTAGGTGCATGCGCCATGTGTTCTTATTTGTATTTAAATTGGGTTTAATTGTTGTCCTGCAGCATGTCATTGTGTGGTTGGTTGTTTGCAGTATGTTTGCATGCTCAATGAAGTATTCATAAAGAGTTTGAGAGTAATAAGCGTGACTGTGTGAACGAATGATTCATATAGTGTGTGAGATATGTTAATGAGAAGGTAGCAGGAAAATTCCTTTGTTTTATTATAAAGAGATTGTACAGTTTTCAGGTTTTTTTTTTTTTTTTTTTTTTTTTTTTTTTTTTTTGTAGATATAGTAAACACGATGCAACTGCAGAAGACACAGAACTTTATGAGTCCCGCAGGTGTGGGGGCTTATGAGATTCAATGTCTTGTGCTGGTCCTATTTTGTACCGCTTTCCGGATAGAGTTGCATGCCATTGATGTTTTTGCTTATTTCAGATATGCAGCTTTTTATTTTACTGACAGTGATGCACTTATCGTTCTCCAAGTTCATAGACCTATCAGTTGCGTAAGGTCATTTTCATTTTTCATTTGATTTCTTTAGATTATCTCCCTTTATCTCACCGCACACTGGACCAATAGAATGCTACGTTTTTCAAAACAAACTGGTCGTTGCATGTGCGGACAATATTCTGTTCTAATAATTGTAAGTAGGGGCAGTAGTGGTAGCGATATAAATATCACACATAACTGTATGTAATTGCAGCTATAGTCTCAACAGCTGTACCTACAGGGAAAAATGAAGTACTTGAAAGTTATTATAGGTTGTTATTGTTTTTGTGTTTTTTTAGATAATACGTTAATGGTAAGGCTTAATATGTGGCATGCCATATTCTATATACTTCAGGAAAAAATGATACTTAACGAAACTGCCACTCAACCTTTCTCCACCCATCTCAATATCCTCCTTATATACACCGAGTTGATGAAATATAGTTATTCCGAGGCTCGCCAATGAACTTTCGAAAGTAAATCGTTTCAGAGGCTTCCTACCAACAAGGCAGCTAATTTCGAGTTGGCAAGAACTAGCGTAAGATCCAATGCGCAAAAGGTCATTGGGCCGATGTCGGCCGCCGTTGGCCCGCGCACGGTCGTGCGCGGGCAAACGGCGGCCGACGTCGGCCCGACAGCCTTTTGCGCATTGGGTAGTGACCACCATCACGGCAATGACGCATAATAGCAACAGAAAAGCAGAGTATTTCTATGCAGCATTTCGTCAGCTGCGGACTGAGCATCCAAAATGGTGAATGGTGAGCCGAATCATTGTCGAACAAATGGTGAATCGCGTACGAGAGGGCGTTTCTCGTGGATTTTTTCTTGCTGTTTAGATATGCACCTGAATTCAAATTAAGATACCCCCTATACTTTATTGTTTATTAAGTAGGGTATCCCTATTAAGTAACTGACCCACGTCACTCACTCCCTGTACCTTAAAAATTTATGAGAAAATGATTAAGGTCTCGGGCTTAGCTGACAGTACCTGTACGAGTGTTGTTGCAAGCTCCTAGGGAAATCGTAATGTCATCTATCGCAATATCGCTGGAAGATACCGCAGATTGTCCGATAACTCCTTCGATGACGAGCTGCAACAGCCGACATGCTGTCATGTGACAGTGGGTGACTGAACATTTCACTTGCCATCTTTTGCCAGTAGAATTGCCATGGCAACTCCATTGGCAAAATAAGGCAAGTAAAGCTGATTATGTTCCGTCTTCACAGGCGAAGATTGGCGTACGAATAAGTTTACCTCCGTTTTGGTTTTAAATGACTGTATATAGACATTTGAGACCGACATTGTCGTGAGCTAAATTTCAAATAAAAACCAGCACAAAAATATGGCGGGGTGCATCAGTCCTTACTTGTTTTCATTCTTACGTCACTCGACCAATCACGCTGCATTCGTTACATAGGGGCTCGATGACAGTAGCTTTGACTAATGCAAATCCACTGCGCCACCGCGTGCGCGCCAGCGCCTATACTAAGTTTAAGACAAAATACAAGGGAGAAAACGAACACGCCCGCGAAATTTTAGATGTGGCCGGAAATATCCCAGCATGCACGGACCGCTTTCTCAACATCTAGAGTTGAACGTTAAACCCTTTAGTAGAGAGCCGTGAAAGAGGCCTCTATACACTGCAGTGCATCCATTGTTTTCTGCCGTGTTTACTCTAAAGTTCAAGAGAATTACTCGAAAAGATATTGACAACTGAGCAGTGCTTAAACCAGACTCCATTAAATTAGACCTTTTTGGCCTGGGGGAAATACGTACCTATACTCCATAAGCCAGTCTTTGGCTACCGTGCACCCCCCCCCCCCTCCCCTTCCCCCGCCCCCCCTCCCAACAATACTGAATAAGATGGGTTTCAAAGTGTACCTTATAATGTCCTGAGATGTTTAAGCCATGTTTTCCCTAAAATCCTTACGAACACACCAGAGATATAGCCGATGGCGCAAGGCGACCCCCATTCACGCTCTTCCCAGATCCCAACGTGAGCTTGAGAAACATTTTCCTCTAAATAAATTAGAATTTATTACAGGAGCCCTAATCAGGCAATATTATGTTAAGGCATACCTTCTGCGTCCTCAGCAAAAACAGAATGAAAACAATATTGAATCTGTGGCTCACAGTGATAGTATGTGTGCACCCAGTAAAAGGACATTTCCGCAAAATCGAAAACAAATAATAAAATAATGTTTCCGATGTCCTCAGAAATTTTGTATACAACTGTTAGGTCTTTTTTTTTTAAGGTTTTATTGGTTAGGATAGAGTACCACAGTTACTCCCAACACTGTTCAGTTCGAGGTTTTAGGCGGGTGAAAGCTTTGGGGGTTGCAAACTTCTCTGGAATCACAGTACTTCGTCGATTCGCGGGCGTGTTCGTTTCCTCCCTTTTTATTTTGTCTTGAGCTTCGTATAGGCGCTGGCGCGCAAGCGGTGTCGCAGTGGATTTGCATTAGTCAAAGCTACTGTCATCGAGCCCCTATGATTCGTTCCTACCAATGGGATAAAAAAAAAAAAGAAGATAAGATTGTACAACCGCCGACAAGATCAACCATCGATACGGTGAAAATAATACTCCTACTCTTAAGTGATAATAATATATATATATATATATATATCATCTGTTAGACATGGGTACTGCAAACCGTGTCTGAAAAGATTCCTTGTTCTCTCTCACTCTCTCTCTCTCTCTCTCTCTCTCTCTCTCTCTCTCTCTCTCTCTCTCTCTCTCTCTCTCTCTCTCTCTCTCTCTCTCTCTCTCTCTCTCTCTCTCTCTCTCTCTCTCTCTCCGCATGGATTTAGAGTCTTGTCACGTTGAAAGTTTATTTCTTGAACTGAAATGTGACAAATCTTCCCCCACACTAATTGGATTTATTTATCGCACCCCTTCAGCCACATTTTCATGGTATGATGATTTTGTCACCATGATGGATAAGGTGCAACAACGTCACAACATACATATACACCTTCTAGGCGATTTTAATATTGACCTGCTAAAGACTGGTAATGCGGCGTGGAATTGCACCACCTCATTATTTGGACCTGCAGCAGATGGTTCGGTCTCCCACTAGAGTTTCTTTGTCATCCGCCACATTGATTGACCACATCTATACTACTAATGCACCTGCTGTCACAAACGTCCACGTGCCGAATGTAGCCATTAGTGATCACTTTCCTACTTGTTTTAATCTTTCAGTTAAACGTGATAAACCCCAGCACAAACACCACACAACCATCACATACAGGTCTTACACAAAGTTCAACAAAGATGACTTTCTTCATGACCTCTCAATCACGCCCTTTCACCTTATTTATAACACTAATGATCCCAATGAAGCCCTCTCGCTTTGGTACAAGCTATTTCTTTGGGTCCTCGATAAACATGCCCCACTAAGGACTAAACGCGTTAAACACCCTACCCTTCCGCCTTGGTTGTCAAAGGACATCATTCACGCAATGAAAATAAGAGATGACTTAAAACGACAGAAAAAGTTTGTGGATTTTAAGAAACAACGTAATCTTGTAAAATCCTTAGTTAGAAAAGCACAGAAAACGCTTGCGGAAAAAGTTATCGCAGAGGGTAAAGATACCCGAAGTGTCTGGAATGCAATCAATTTGTTTACAAAGAAGAGGAGTTCCATCAATGCTGCTACCTCTCCAGGCATAACTCCAGACGACTTCAATTGCCACTTTTTAAATATTGCTGAGTCTCTTGTACAGTCTTTTTCCAGTGGCACTGTTAGTTACAGTTGTTCTGATAAACTGCGCACACACTGTGAGTCTGCAACAGGTGCGTCATTCCTCCATACCTCTTATGACAGTGTTTGAAGTAGGTAAATATATTTCTACTCTAACAAGTAAATCGTGTGGCCTGGATGAAATAAACAACATGGTACTGAAATTGTCCCTTCCATACACAGCTGACACCTTGACATTTATATTCAACCTTTCTATCAAGCAAGGTATTTTTCCAGATGCCATGACAGATGCTAAAGTTGTCCCCATTCCCAAATGTACAGATCCCAAAAGGCCAAACGATTTCCGTCCTATTTCAGTGTTATCACTATTATCGAAGCCACTAGAAAGACACGTTCATAAGCACCTACTCCAATTCTTGGAGAATCACCGCCTCCTCGTATCTCTTCAGTCTGGTTTTAGACCTAAACACTCATGTCATACTGCCCTCGTTCACATTGTTGACTCTTGGCTCTCATCAATAAACAATTCCAAATTAAATGGTGCAGTTTTTCTGGACCTAACCAAAGCATTTGATTTAGTCGATCACAACATTCTTTTAAAGAAACTTTCAGTATATAAGCTTGATTCGAACTCTATAGCTTTTTCTCCTCCTACCTCAGTAACCGCCAACAGAAGGTGTACTCAAACGGGTGGTATTCGAAAGAAGGTATAGTGATGCACGGAGTCCCCCAAGGATCTATCCTAGGGCCTCTTTTATTTTCTTTATTCCTCAATGATCTACCTCTTTCCATCTCAAATCCTGAGGTTAAATGCGAACTCTTTGCTGACGATTCAACTCTGCATACATCAGACAAACGTGACACGACGCTAAATTGTATCCTCCAGCAAAGTCTCGATGAAGTGTCAGATTGGTGTACGCAAAATCGACTCAGACTTCTAAAACCAAGAGCATGTTGATAACAACCCGCCAAAAGCGTCAGCTACATCCTGCCCCTCTGAAACTGTCACTTGGCAATAAACCTATCCAACAAGTATCCAGGCACCGCCTACTGGGAGTTGTAATTGACGACCAGCTGAACTGGTCGCCACATAGCGACAGTTTGTGCAAAACCTTGTCCAGGAATGTATTTCTGCTATCTAAACTTAGACATATTCTTAGTACAAAGTGCTGTACATTGTTCTTTCACGCACACATTAAAAGCCACTGTGACTATGCGTCCTCTTTGTGGGACGAATGCAGTGAACTTCATTTTAAAAAACTAAACTCGCTGTATCGTCGTTCAGTTAAGTTAATTATTCCTAACCCTATTTCCACGGCTGAGAAAATAAAATCCCTTGGCCTGCTTACACTGAAGGAACAACTCAAATTTAACAATTGCGTCCTCATGCACAAAATATTTCATTATCAAGCCCCGGAATATCTGCGCATGATATTAACTTCAGCCCTCGGCATCAACAACATACGAGGAATGACTTGCTTCACTTACCCCGCCCACGGATAGATCTCTACAAGTCAAGCCTTCTATTTTCTGGTAGTTCTGTCTGGAACTCATTGCCATTAAACATTAAATCATTTTGCGATATAACCCATTTTAAACGTGCATTGCACACTCACTTCCAATCAGCGTGACTTCACAGTTTGCCATATAAAAATAATTCTGCTGATAACACGTAAACGTCAAATATTTTTCTCTTTCTCCTTAAATTTGCTACCTGATCATCTATTGTCTTGTCGGTGTCACTATACGCTATTAATGCTGCTGATTCTATGACACTGTCTTAGATGAGTATAATATTAATGCTATGCACGCGTTTCGTTCTCTTGCTTTTTGCATCGGAGGCAGTTACAAATTCTCCATTGTGTTTTTTTCCCGTAGTTTTTCTTCCTCTTCTTCTTCTTCTTATTATTATTATTATTATTGTTAGTATTTGCATGCTCTGTTTATTTTCCTGTTATGTTGTTTGTTTACAGGACGGCTTGTAAGACAGGCATTGAGTTGCCTAATAGCTTTATCCTGAATAAATAAAGATTCATCATCATATCTCTCTCTCTCTCTCTCTCTCTCTCTCTCTCTCTCTCTCTCTCTCTCTCTCTCTCTCTCTCTCTCTCTCTCTCTCTCTAAAAATGGTCGTGCCAGCCAAAACTTTCACCGTTGTAAAATAAAGAATCATTGTCATTGTCATTGTCTCTCAAATAATAATGAAAATAAAAATGTTCAGTCCAGATTTCACGCAACAAAGCAATATGATCATTCATTTCTTTCATGTATTTCAATGCGTGATTACCTCAAAATCGCTTGACACTGGAACGGTAACTTCTGCTTGCTTCCACTGGTCGCCTTCGTCGCCAGACGTAGTCCAGATCGGAGTTGGTGTCATCCCTGGGAGAAAGTTATCAGTCGTGGCGTACACGTTCAGAGTGCCTACACCATGGCTGTGCATGAGATAGAAGAAACGCACACATCGTTCGATGCCCTGGTCAGCGGCGGTGACCTGTAAACAACGACAAAAAATACACTTGTACTAGGCTAGTATTTTCTTCTATCGGCTATGGGTGAAATTGACACACATTCAGGTTTGTGACGTATACATAAGAACGATGTCTTTCCACAAATCAGTTGGTTTTATAATTTGAAAAGCATTATACTGACTGGCGTTTTATATTTTTTACCCCACCCCCATCCCCCACCCACCACCCAACCCATTCGCTGCTATTTTTCATAACGAAATTTAGAAAAATAATGTTATAGACCCAAAGATCTGTAACCGTTCTGTACAAGAAACACATAAAAAAAAATTCCAGTCAGCGAGAGACATGCACCGTGCGCAAAAGGTCATCCGGAAAACGTCGACTGTGTGCGGACCAACAGCGGCCGAGATCGGCCCGAGGGCCGTTTGCGCACTGGTAGGTCCTTCTGAGCACCCTCAAAAACGGGGCTCATGCGAATCTACGTCTCTTACTGTTGGGTTGTGTTTGCCCTTCACCTGTAATGACATATACGCATGCCTGTTTTGTAATTCGGGCTGCATTGTGTGGCCCCGAACTATGGATGTACATGTAGTGACCAAGGGTTAACCCGTGTGGTCCCAAAGTGTGGTCCACGATAGGGGCAGTGTTTCCAGCGGCATGAAGGCTCCCCAAATTCCAGGTAAAATCTCCGATGGTGTCGTTGACAAAGCCGCATGTCGGGTCAGTCCACGACTCAAAGTCGCACATGATTGGTGGACTGCATGGACCTCGCGATATTGTGATGTCGTCCAGAGCAATGTCGTTCAAGTAGCTGTTGCCGACAATCGCTTCAAATACAACCTGGGGAGGGGAAAAACAATGTTCATAATTTATATTGTTAGGTGACAGGTTTCAGAATCACTCTTCACTATCTCCCCTTGTATTGTGTCGTTTGCGTAAAGGTTGCTTTTTTGTGTTTGTACGTGCGTATGTCTTTGGTATTAGCTCGGGTGCGAAAGGCGCATAGGGCTCAACTTTAAAGAGCATTTTCACTAAGGAATCGTCGCAGTGAAAATACTCTTTAACGTCCTTATGCGTGCAGCCAACAGTGCACACAGTACGGAGCACAGGTCGTGGCTGGGCGCGCGAACGGGTTATTACGAGGGAAATAATGTACCAAAGATTAAATAGTCGGGGGTCATTTTTTATTGACGTAATTTACTGTAAACTACAGAGAGAAGAATATCGCAAAGTGTTTCGACTCTTCCTTCAAGAAGATTCAAATAAAAGATGGACACGAAGAAAAGCATCCTCTTGTGAATGGAAATACGCGTAGTCAAAGTGATTGATTGATTGTACATTGCTTAACGTCCCGACAGCAACAAGACTTTCTCAGGACGTGCCTGCACTGCTTGTGAAAAAAAAAACTAAACAAAATACTGAATTATGTTGCCAGCCGGTCAAATACGTTAAATAAACCTACGACATGGGGCCTAAATAAAGCTAAGACCTTTTAGCAACAGACATCCAATATCAAGAGCTACAGGCAGCGCAGACAGTAGGGAGAGTTTAAAACAGGCAAATACACGTGAATGGACCAAGGGTAGACAGAAACACATGCCCCAGAATAGAAAGGAAACCCACCCTGTTGGGCTGACCAGGGTGACCCTGGGAACTAACAAGTAGTTAACCCCACACAAGTCCCCCAGGGCAGACCCGGGTGGGGGTACGTGGTCAAAGTGAAATAGTTGTACTCTCACTGATGCAATAATATAATCATACAGCAGGACCGCGTAAAAAATGCCTCCATTTGCTCTGTAGTTTACAGCACAACGTTTACCCCTAACCTGAAAATCTGCCCGTTCACGAAACTCAACATCAGCATTTTTCCACTCCACTCCTTGCTCTCCAGCAATGCTCCAGATGGGGTTGGGTAGCGGGTAATCCGGATGTGACGGGTCGATCCATCCATCAGGCACGGCGTACACATTCAGGGTACCAAGCTGATCCCCGTGCATGTTGTAGGAAAATCTGACGCAGTGGCGTAACCCTTCCTGACTGCCGTACACCTACAATAATCAAACGAATTTTCCCCATAGCGCTTTTCTTCGTAAATATGCTTTAATCCAGATTATTTTGATGTCATTTATTATAACATGTTATAAAGAGTGTGTTATGTCGCTTGTAAATTAAATGTCTAGTATTAAAAATCTCACATAGATGACTTATGGCGTCAACAGTGGGACACTACCTTCACGGGATATTGAAAGTGAAATGGGGAGCATCTTCAGAGGACACAGCTGAATGCCAACTAACGTGCAGTGTCACTAGGGTCCGTGTGAATGAAAATCCGGCCTGTTTGGTCTTGATCTACTTTTCTTTTATCAAAGGCACCTAAATAACCAGCATGACATGAAAACATAAAAATCAAAGTTTTTTATTTGTAGGTTAGAGGCCATATTTACATGTTCAAATGGATAAGGGTGTGTTTTTATCACTGTGTCAATCACTAGAGCATAAAAAATGGTTTGAAAGTAATTCACATTAAATAAAATTAGATTTATTCAGAAAATGATGTGCACCGGATGTTCTGCTTCTCTAGTGAATTTTGTGAGTCAAATTTATTTTTATGCCTATGATAACAGCATAAGCAATCCACACAACATGTGTGTAAAAACATCTCAAAGTGTGTCCAGTTTTGCTTATTTGCAGCACTAATGAAACCACGTGTCCTCCAAGGTAACCACATGCGAGAACTCTTAAAATTTTTGTGTGAAGGTAGCTCAGACAGTAGGCTGAACATCTGATGTCAACAACAAATACAATTTTCTTGTTTTGTTGTCAGGGTGGCTCTTTGTTTACGGGTATATTTACCCATATTTTTAGCGTTTTATTGCCTCTGAGTCTGAGTAAGGATTCTTACATCGGCGTTTAGGTGATACTGAGAATCTCAACCGAGTGGTTTTAAAACCTTATCCTACGAGCGAAAGCGAGTAGGATAAGGTTTTAAGACCACGAAAGTGAGATTCTCAGTATCACCTAAACACAGATGTAAAAATCTATTTCTTACTCACTTTTTTCTTCGCATAATCGGATGTGAGTTGCTTTTTGGGACCCGCCTATTCAATACGGCCGCCATTGTGTCTTGGCAAGGATCTTGACGTAATTTACTTTGTAATGTGATGTTAATGTTTTATATGTCAGACAAATGTTTCTACCTGACGTAATACCAAAATATATGAAGCCAGTGTCAGTCGATTACTATGAAATCATGTCATTCCGCGTGAGCTGAAAGTAGGTCAAGTTTCAATATCGCGTGCGCCCATAGCTTATTGTTGATCAGACTTTCTACATGACAATTTTGTGCACAAGTTGCCGTTCACGCACCAGGGCTGTATCACACACTCCGCTCAAAAACAGCAAAGAAGGAGGTGTGTAAGAAAAACCCGAATCAACCCTTCACCTTTCCCGCTTTTTCTTGGCCTCATTCACAACTGTGCGCCACTTGTAAGATATATCTGCACTTACTCTGCAATGTTTTCAGGACATTAGTTGTGGACCATGGCACAGAAGAGTATATGTACAAGTAATGAAACCCATTGAGCAAATGGTTGTACGTATGACGTCGGCCGCAGTCGGCCAACGCACATTCGTGTTCGGGCCGACTACGTCCCACATCATCCCTTCAGCCTTTTACGCACATGGAAGACGTCATACTTCACTGATCAGTCGAGCCATGTCGTCCCTGTAACGTGGCTCAGAGCTCTCGATATAGACGTAGTGGCCCGTGCCGTTGTAACCGTGCGTGTGGTCAGACGTCGGCCCAGTGCGGAGGGTGGGGGTGGAGCCAGAGTGCCTCGTCCAATCAAAAGTGTCTGTAGTGTCTTGAGTAAAATTGCACAAAGGTTCCGAAGCTGACTCAAATTCGCACGTGCCTGGTTTAAGAAAAAATACAATGCACGCAATCGTATTTTCCTTTTAAAGTACCATTATGCGTAAATCTGAAGACAAATTTCAACACCATTTGTGTTGTTATGTCTTGTGGACAGCTAATGAACTTGTACGGCAGTCTGGATACACGACAAACGAATGCGCGTAATCACATTTGTTTATTCCGTGCAGCCGTTCGGAACTTCATATTTATATTTAGCTTTGTCTTGTACAGATAGTGTTGCATTTAAAGAACAGAGCGGGGTCATTGTCAAAGTACCGGATATAAAGACGCCGTGTGTTAGACAGCTAGGATTCACATGTATTTAAATGAGCCGTAGCTAGAGCTAGAATCTCAGACAAGTAATGCATGCTGGGGCGGTGTTTTACCAAACGGACTCAGAGGGCTCGTGTTCAGTTACAAAACGCATTCGGAAAACTCGGGCATTCAGCTTTAATTACCTTCTGCATCATTTTCCAGTGCTGGTGACATCGCTGATTTCATCACCTTTCTAAAAGTGCGTCTATTGGTAATTCCGTGGAAATAAACCGATCCAAAATAATATTTAGCCCGTTCTGCCTCATTAGAATAAGTTAGAAGCACTGCTGGGGACCAAAAATCATGGGCTCAAAGGTCAGATTCGCCCATTTTAGTCACCGTAACAAGAAAATGAAACACGTTGTTGGCTGTGTCTAGGGTTTCTCATAAAAGACGTGCCGCATGCACATTTATCCCAGAATGTTTGTTTAATAGCGCATGCGCAGTCGTAACTCCGAATAAATGTATTAGCAAAGGGTTACTTCCAAACAATCATTAAGCGATGCGAATGTGCAGTTCTGATCACTTGGACCAGGAATAAAGTTGTCTTCTCCATGCAATGCTACGTGCGCTGAAATTCTGCAGTAAAATGGGATGCCAACGTGTGTCTTGCCATAACTAAGAATTTCCCACCCATCTTTTCACGAGCAATGTTTGTAGGCACACGTAACACAGGTGTCGCCACTTCTGAAAGAAAACAGCACAGAAACGTCTTTTATTTTACGCGGTTAAAGTTGATAACTAAACCAAATTAAATTAGTCCATTTGTTTCGCATTATTGTAAGAAATTGTACAGCATGATATATTTCAACTATTAACCCTTAACCCTTTGGCTGTCGGTAGCGGTTTTTGTCGCGATGATTCCTGCAGGAATCATCGCGACAAAAACCGCTACCGACAGCCAAAGGGTTAATCGCCTGGAAAAGGTCGCTTTAAGTGAAGGATTTAGAACCAAAGAAGATAGGAAAAGCCTACTCGATAGAAGTAGTTCCAGAATGTAGACGACTTTATCCAGACAGTGATAGTCGGCCAGTCGGTCTTCATACTTGTCTCTCATGTCCTGTAGCGATGTGGGCCAAATGTGTCTCTTGTCTTGATGCACAATTATTTTAGCCACGCTAGCCTGGAAAGTCAGACAGAACGAAATGAAATTGCATTTGGGTGAAGTTGCAATAAATAGAACATGGTTTGAGTGCTAACATTCGCCATTAATCAGGTTCTTAATGTTTGTCCTGACTTTACTAAGAAGTTCTACCCTTATTTTCACAAGGAATGTGTGCCGGCATACGTGACAGAGGTGACTTTGCGGAGCTTTAGCGCTCAACACAGCTGGTAAATCAAGCAGTTGTTTATATAAGCAGGGCAGTTAATTACTTTTCTTCGACTGCTAACGAGTGCTACCCATTTTTTCGTCAGTTTACTTTTTATCGTAGATGTTTTGATCGTTATATATCTATATATATCGGGTATATGTTTTATATTCTCACAGTAATTGGAACATTTAACTTTCTATTTTATACGTCTAAATGATAAAAAGAATGGTGTTGTGGCCATTATAAGTACTTCAATGAACATTCTACTCTCGCCAGGCATCATGGCTTTGGTGTCGCTGTGGATGGTTGAGAAGTAGCATGTCTTGTTGTGAACTGTCAGCAGTAGGCTCTGAAAAAAAAAAAAACACACATCAACTTTACGATTACTGGCTGCAATCAAGTGCGGGAGATATATGCAACCCTTTAGGGTCGGTCCTATATTTGCCCACCAATCTGATAAATACTGCAGAGAGTTTAGGACAGTTTGGTTGGTAAATTTTTCCCCTAACAAGTTGACCTCAGTGGCGTAGGACTCCCCCCCCCCTCCCCACTTAAACCTCGCCCTCCTACCATAATTCACTCCCCACCCTCCATCCCCTCTCTAAAAACCCTCCCCCAACCTCCCTTCCCCCCTCCCCCAACCTTCCACCCCTCAACCATTCACGTATATTTGTAGGCGGATGGAAAATAACATGTAAGGCACACTGGCCTGCCCTCAGCACCCCGCACCCTACACAAACACACACATACACACACACACGCCCTACAGCTACCATCTACACACTCACCCGTACACAAACACACACGCCCCCTCCTCCCCTCCCCCCCCCAGCCCCCACCGCCCCCCCCCCACTCCCCCAATACCCCCACGCCCCTTTTATTGCATAAAAAATCATCCTGCGCAACATTAACTACAAACTATCAGAGTACATTTACAGGAATATAACGTGCGTCTGCAGTACATACGTAACAGAAAACGACTGTTTTGTTTTAAAATATTGTTATGTTTCCTAGCTTGTATAGAAGAAGTCCTGATAATGTCCCACGCATAACTGAATTCGCGTTGGTCGATTTGTTAAAGACGTCTTACGTGAAATTCGTGGTATATAAACTCGAATCCGGCGTTACTGTCATACAGGTCCATAGAGTGAGCCATTCCTATAACCAGACACTGGTAGAAAGAATAAAATACAACTTATTAGAGAACTAGACATACACAGGCGTACTTATGAATAATTGCTTGTCAAGTCTACCTGAGTGACCGGTTTTATAAAATAGACTTCACTACCGAGGAAAAAAGTGAACACGATCCAGCTGCAAGAGACATAGATCCTCATGGGTCCTCGCGACTGCGGGGGCTCATGATGATCTATGCCTCTTGCTGAGATCAAATTCTTATCCATGTTTCTTGGCCGGAGTTGGCTTTTGGACTTTGAATGAAACAAGATTTGAGAAACAAAGATGTACGTACAGTGGCGGGGAAGGGGTTAACAAAATGAGGATTTCATCCCAAAATCTACCGTATTGTTTGCAGCTCACGTGCGTTTATCTTTTAGGAACAGTCAGAGTTGTTCATATCTTTAGGCTTTTTACGTTGATCTATTCTCCTCCTCTCTCTAAGCCAAACTCTGATCAACACACACGTCGGCGCACACAAATAAAGACGGACACACGGCGTTTCCAGCCATTAGTACGCTCTGTGGGCTGGTGTAGCGACAGGAATCCATCTCCTTCTACTCTAACCCACCCTCTGATCCACACACACTGGCTTACAGAAATAAAGACGGACACACGCCGATTTCCGCCATTCGTAAACTCTGTGGTCTGGCGTAGCATAACTATTATAAAGAATAGCACGAGCAGTGAAATGGCGTCATTTCAAGCTTCACGTCAGGGCATCATTAGTTCCGACGCCGTGTTCATAGTGACAACTCGATGTTTACGTCACTCATCGCAGTACTAACATTTGAGGTATTAGAGTATCAAGCGTTGCAATTTTCTTGCTGATTTTCACACCTAGTGCTTACAGGTCACAATTTGACCTAATCCTATCCAAGAGCCCGTACAAACAGCAGGCTTAGAGCTGTTCTTAATTAGAGCTGTTCTTAATTGGTCGAACTTTTGATCGGCAAACCTAGATCGGAGAAGATCGGCGATCTTTTGGCTTGTTTCTTAATTGAGGTTGAACGAACCTAGGCGATCTTCAGCATACCAGGTTTGCCATGGTTCTCTTTCTTAACTGAAGTGCTTGATTCGGCGTACTTACTGTCTGCGAAGGTGTTCAAAATGGCTGCCGCTATGCCGCTTCGCGATTTGATAATGTTTGTTTTTGTACTCCTTGCAGTAGCGATCCCACAAACAGCGTTGCGCCTCCCACAAATCAATAAAAATTAAAAAAAAAAAAGTCTTGTTCTTCGCACAAGTGAAATATCACCGTCCGCCATATTTGTTTGTATCGGTGACTGTCTTCTTATCTCCAACGCAGAAGAGGGTAAAAGTTTTGACCAATCAGAGAAAAGTTTCGCCTTTGTTTGCTCAACACGTTGAGCGAACGTTTTCAGACAGCGAACTATAGTTTGCCGAGGTTCGTGAACTACTTCGAACTAGGTTCGCCGTATCTTTAGATCGTCCAATTAAGAACCAACCTGGTTCGTCCGAGATCGTGAACTGTAGTTCGTCAGAGTTCGCGAACTAAAGTTCGTTTAATTAAGAACATGCTTTATGTAAACACTGTTTATGAAAAATCATGCGGGTATTGATGAGATGATAGTTTTTTTAGGAAAAGAAAACTTAAAGTTATGTTAGCTGTTTTACAAATGACTCCGAAAAAGTGCTCCAGAAAATTGTCTCATTTTCACACCTAGGGCATACAGGACACAATTGACCTAATCGTATCCGACAGCCGAGACAAAATGTAGGCTAATGTAAATACCGTATATGAAAAATCATGCTATTATTAATGAGAAGATTGGGGGGGGGGGGGTGTAAAAAAAAAGATTCATTTGTTTTTAGATAAATCCCAAATAATTTGTTAAATTAAACCCAAAAACATAGAAAGAATTTTTTTAAATGTTTAATTATCACTCAAAATGTCCTAGAGATTCAATGCTGGTTAACTAACTCATTCAATATCTCCCTTTTATCTAGCTATATGCAAAATATCTAGTAAACATAAGAAAAATTATGGACTCCAGTGTGGGTCAAGCGTTTTTTTGTGAAACGGCTATTTTCTCGCCAATAAGCATCTTAATCACTCCACCCCACCCCCCACCCCCCAAACAAACCAAAAAAAAAAAAAAAAATAAACGCCTCGAGATTATTCTCAATATCAATATCATAAAATTTCAAGTTTGTCCTTCCTCAAACGCGGGCTCTAGTCGCTGTCACACACACACACACAAACACACACACACACACACACATATACACACACACACACACACACACACACACACACACACACACACACACATACACAAACACACACACACACATACACCCAACCGGCCCCCCCCCCACCCACCCACCCCCACCCCCCCCCCCCCCCCCACCCCCACCCCCACCCCCCCCCCCCACATACACACACACATGCACACACACACATTCAGCGCTTTGGCGCAAAAAAGACGTTCTCTAGCAAGGTTTGCGTAGCTAGACGTGACGTCATTTTTATCTTGCTACTTCTTTGCAGAATGTCTGCAGGGCACGTCAAAAAAAGTCATGTGCATGCTCCGGATTGCGCTCCGACCAGCCCCATTTCAAAGTCTACCGTATTTTCAATACGGTAGACAAAAACCAAACCTACACAGATAACCTACAATTCAAGGTCGCAATTCCTTTTTCGTTATCACGTTTGTATCATTTATCTCTGCACATTAAACTTTCACAAGCAGTTTAGTTTCGGACCATAGTACTCCTTGTTTCGGACATACTGTCCATTTACAGTGAATAAAGTAGTTGCACTGTTGTGTACCTATGATTGTGGTGCGAGTTTAGTGATCACGACATATCCAGATGAACAGACTATATGATCAAATGAAAAGAAAAGGGGAGACTGCCATTGCTAATATTTTAGGAAGATCACAAAGTAAAGTAGGTAAAAGCACTGTCAAGGGGAGAGAATTTGGCAGTATCGACCAATGATCATAGTGCTTTTACCTACTTTACTTTGTAATCTTCCTCAGACTATATGATCGTTTAAAGTTAGTGCTACACGTTAGGCAATAATTTATTCTGGCACTACCCTTGATCCATCAGGGTCGTCTCCAGGAATTTATTTTTTCAACCAGAAACCAGAGGGTCTCAATTTGTTAAACTGCATTTTTCACTAATGGACACCCGGATTCCGGGTGTCCAGCAAGGCGTTAAAACAGAGTAAACATTAAGACACGTTCGTAAAAAAAAAAAGAAACTTTGACATAGACTTACCAGTAGCAGGCCGGCAACACCTCTCGTCTTCCACATAGCTCTGTTTAGCGGTACATCCAACTTTTGTCTAGGCTCAGTTTACTTACGACTCGGGCACAAAGATCAACACATCAGTGAGATAAGAATTAAAATGCATGTCAGCTCGTCACTGGTCGTCGACTGAAGTACAATTGAATACCTCAGTCGGGGGATGTAACCGGTGCCGATCTGTGACGGCAAGAGGTATAAATTCTCATAAGCCCCTGCGACTGCAGGGGCTTATGAGAATGTATATCTCTTGCGGAGGAAAAGGCAACCTGTACAGTATGTTAGATAACGTCATGACACGGTACAATAATCTCTCTCTCTCTCTCTCTCTCTCTCTCTCTCTCTCTCTCTCTCTCTCTCTCTCTCTCTCTCTCTCTCTCTCTCTCTCTCTCTCTGCGATAAATTTAGTTACTAGAGGCACGAATAAAAGCACAGCTCCTTTACCGCCGCATCTCACAGCAAACAGCTTCAACAGCCACTTCGTCTCCGTAGCAGAATCATTAATCCCGCCGGGAACTGAGTCGCATGACTCTGTATGCCCGGACAACTTAGTCGATTTCTGCAAGCAAAGAACTGCCGGCACAAAACCTTTCATCATACCCACTATAGCGGTCCATGAAGTTGGTAAATTAATTACATCCTTGGAAAATAAAAAATCATCAGGACTGGATGAGATTAGTGCGAAAATACTCAAGATATCCCTCCCATACATTGTAGAGAGTATCACTTATATCTACAACCTCTGTATTAATTTTAATTGTTTTCCAGACGCATTTAAAGACGCGAAAGTAATACCTCTACCTAAATCTAAAGATCTTAGTGAAATTAATAATTTTAGGCCCATATCACTTCTACCTGTTCTGTCCAAGCCCTTAGAACGGCATATTCACAACCATCTATCTATATACCTGGAAAGCCGAAAATTAATCTATTCATTGCAGTCGGGCTTCAGATCAGAACACTCATGTCACACTGCGCTGATACGGATGATAACCTGGTTATCTTCCATCAATGACTCAAAACTTACAGGAGTCATGTTTCTAGATTTTCGTAAAGCCTTTGATCTAGTAAACCACGAAATACTGATCAAGAAAGTATCCATGTACACCAACAACTCGGCGTCGTTTCTCAAATCCTACCTCGAAGGTAGAAAACAAAAGGTATTACTAAATGGCTCATACTCGAATCAAGGTTTAGTGAAGCATGGCGTACCACAGGGCTCTATTCTTGGTCCCCTTCTATTCTGCTTGTTCATAAATGATCATCCTCTTGCGATAAAAAATGAAAGCGTTACATGTGATATGTTTGCAGATGCTGCTGCTGTACACACGCCAGATAAGGATATATCAAACATCAATTCACGACTGCAAAACACACTGCAAGATATTGATGAATGGTGCAGTCATAATATTATGATTTTAAACCCGGTAAAAACGGAGAGCATGGTAATTAGCACCCGCCAAAAACACCAGCTTGGCTCTCTCTCACTCAGTCTGTCCCTCCAAGGCAAAACCATCAGCCGGGTTACTAACCATCGCCTGCTAGGAGTCCCGGTGGACAACCAGCTTAGGTGGCAGCTACACATCAGTAACGTTTGTAAAATTGTCTCCAGAAATCTGTACATCTTAGCAAAACTTAAACACATTACTGATATGGAGACACGTCAACTGTTCTTCAATGCCCATATTAGATCGCATATAGACTATGCTTCTACTGTGTGGGATGGTTCGAGAGATGTCAATTTGAAAAGATTGAACTCTCTACATCGGAGAGCTGCCAAACTAATACTCCCTGATCCCAGCTTAACTACTGACCAAAAATTGGCAGCCTTAAAAATTCTGCCCCTGAAAGATCATCTAATTTACAATAAGGGAATGGTTATGTTCAAGGCATTAAACGATAAGCTACCCCGATATATCACATCGCTATTTACCGTCCAGTCATCAACATACTCCAGATCAAGAAAATCCCTTATTGTGCCGCGACCTAGAATTGATCTCTATAAAACGAGTTTGACGTTCTCTGGCTCTAGTCTTTGGAATGCCTTGCCTAGAAACGTCACGACATCAGCTACTTTCTCCTCGTTTAAAGTCAGTCTCATCAAGTACTTATTTTTGTCAGCAGCATCCCC
Organism: Semisulcospira habei; assembly: GCA_036245525.1. NCBI lineage: Eukaryota > Metazoa > Mollusca > Gastropoda > Semisulcospiridae > Semisulcospira > Semisulcospira habei. The sequence goes on along the minus strand of BTPG01000003.1, from coordinate 183,583,232 downwards.
GTGACTGTGCACATATTGAAAAATACTATTTCTCATTAGATCATTAATTGCGTGTATCACAGGTTTCGACTGATGACTCCATATTTATTCGGTACAGCTTGTATGTAGCCAGCTACTCATATGACTGACTAGCTTAAGCCGCGTAAGCGTGTGTGTGCACGTGTGTGCGTTGTGCGTGTGTGCGTGTGCGCACGTGTATATTAGAGATAGAGAGTGGCGTGCTCAAATGTGCATGCGTTATGTATGCGTATTAGGCTGTGTGTATTCTCATTATATTATTTTAATTAAACCTCACAACATGTCATTATGCCCGACCAGTAAAGTTGGTAATTCCTATGTCACTTCCCCCCCCCCCCCAAACATTTTTTTTTCTTTTTTTCATTCTTGGCTTGTGCTGTGTCATGTAATTTTTTTTTCCTTCTTAGTAGTAGAAAACAATTAGTACGATAGTAACTCTGTAATCAGTAGATTAGCAACGGCAAGTTCGAAAAATGGTTGTTACTACCAAAACTTTTACCGTTGTCAAATAAAGGATCATTGTCATTGTCATTGTCTCTCTCTCTCTCTCTCTCTCTCTCTCTCTCTCTCTCTCTCTCTCTCTCTCTCTCTCTCTCTCTCTCTCTCTCTAAGTCTCTTCTATTAATAGAAGAGACTTTTAGGATGGGTCGCGCTGGGGCGAATTCAGGTCACGGTATACATTTAAATTGGAAAGTTCAGGCAGTAAGAGGTCCCGTGTTTTTAAAAATAATTTTTGCCTTGTTTGAAAATTTGCAGTTGGGCTGAATGTGGGAATTTGCTGGAAATTTGTGGTTAGCTGAGAGGAGACATGTTTGGTGCTTTGATTCATACCATCCTGAGCTTATCCAGTGGACATTTGTGGGCCTATGTTGAGTTGCCTTTGACGTAGTGATTTGAGGGGCACGCTGATTTCAGCTGTGCTTGGGCGTGGGGTTGGTAAGGAACCAGTTTCATAGCCAAGAAATGAGACGGCTCATGTGCTGGTTTTTTTTTTTTTTTTTTTTTTTTTTTTTTTTTTGTATTTTCTGCATGGCAAATGTGCAGCTGGTGGGCGGTAGTGGTTTTTTTTTTAGGGAATTGAACAATTAGGGGATGACTGGGACTGACTAAGGCTAAGAGACTGGACAGTACGGAAACAGCACTGTGGTCTGTGGCCTGAATTCAATACCATGCCCATGACGACATAGGCGGGCAGATCTAAAAATATGACGAGCGAAGTAACCATAAAAACTTACGTAACATCTAGTTACGATAACCTCGCTGCTGAACGCACTTTTGGCAGGAAAGCATTGTGTGTGTGTGTGTGTGTGTGTGTGTGTGTGTGTGTGTGTGTGTGTGTGTGTGTGTGTGTGTGTGTGTGTGTGTGTGTGTGTGTGTGTGTGTGTGTGTGTGTGTGTGTGTGTGTGTGTGTGTGTGTGTGTATAGACACGGGTATCTCCGTTTTGTGTGTATGTACAGGTCTGAAACTTTAGGGAATGCTTACTTCAAGATGTATTTCGGACAGCCTCCGAGCATATTTAAACTGGATGTCTCATTAAAAAAGAAAAAAATTGCCGTCTACAGCAAGTCAGTTGACCCGCATCTGAGTCCGTAATTTGTGTCATATTCACTTGAAATTTTAGATAGAGCTAGCTTAAACTAAGAAAGTCATTGGATGTGTTCTGTAACCAGCTTTGTACCTCTTCAACTTTCGGGTAAAATGTAATTCGTCACAGGAAAAAGATGTCGAGATAAAGAATGCTCGACCTCAGACAGTGACAGTGACGTAAAAGCATCAGTGAAATATATTTTATTTTATTGCTGAAGTGACGCAAAGCACCATATACGTCAGTGTTAAACATGAACTGACACAATGCTCTCTCTCTCTCTCTCTCTCTCTCTCTCTCTCTGCAAGCACGAATGCGAATAAGTCGCGCAGTTACATCGCTCCGTCTCCAGTGACTATTGTGTTGGCAGTGTATGGTTGTGATGTGTAATTTTTAGCCTCAGTGACTTGTGATAGTGACTTCTATTGGAATGTGACTTTTCCATTTGTGTAACATTCATTTTTCGAGAGTTATGAACGTTTCTTTTTCTTCATCACTATTCTGTTGAATACTTCGAGCGTTGCAACATGGACTTTTCCGTTTCTGGGTCGCTTGGCGCCAGCCCGGCGTGCCTAGTACAGTCGTATTAAGCAATCCAGAGTCTGCCGTGAACCTAGACATAGATTCTTATGGTTCCCGCAGATGCGAAAGCGTATGTGAATCCTGGCGGCGCGAGTAGATGCAGTAACTGCTTCCATCGGGTCAGTACCGATTAGACGTGGTGACAGCAGGTATAAACAGACCACTCTGCTAGTGCCAGCTCACATTTCAGTGTATAATTCCAGATGTGTGGTAAAGTAAACCGACGCTAGCCGGGCCCCAGTGCTTGACAGTCGCTGCCGCCGCCACTCTTGAGCGCAGCAGTGAGCTATCATGGCAATCGGCATGACCGCGAGGCTGGCATCAGCTATGTAATCCGCCAACCACACGCTTCATGTGTAGCATACCACCACCCCTTCTCTCCACCACCACACCCTCCCCTCAGTCCACCTTCCTTTTACCATGGGCTGCTAGCTCTATGCTGGCACTTCATGTGTAGCATACCACCGCCCCTTCCCTCCACCACCACTGCCCCCCTCCTCTACTCCTCCACCACCACCATGGGCCCTATCACCCGATCTGCGGCAAATGCCAAGCATGCCATGGACACTTCCATTGAGAAAATTCGCCATACAATGGATCCGATTCAAAAGACTTTCACTAGCGATAAACTCCCGTTATGGAGATGCATACTCCACACACGGTACATCGCAGGGTGTCCAGCCGCCATTACCGCCGACTGGTTCGACTACGAGCAAACCAGCAATCAGCCCAGCATCATCACCCTCCCCACTCCACTGTGCAGCCCTTCCCCTCCTAATCTCTACAAGACATTTCTCCAACTCTACCTCGAATCGAGCAAGCTCATCACTATCACCCTCTACCATACTACAGGCACTGTGCTTGTGCAGGGAACCGCATGCCGACAGTGGGTGGATGAGGAGTTTGACAAGATGAAAACAATAGTGAGCACAATGTCTGACGAGACAACTACGCCTGCCATTGAACCCCCGATATCTAATTCCTCATCCGAACACCCACTGAGTACCCCGTCAATACCTGCCATTGAACCCCCCTCATCTGACTCCTCAATTTCACCCTCCCAGTCTCCACTCGCATCTCAGCCCGGCCATCCAATCTTAAACGCTGTAATCGCCACTAGCACTCCCCCCTTCACCCCTCCCCTTTCTGCTGATTTTTCTGGTCCCCAGCACTTGTCGAAATCGGAACCCCTCATTGACACGATGACGTCATGTGTCAATCATCATTTCATGGCCATCAAGTCAACAGATGAGAGGGGCGTGACGATGTGCAGTGAAGCACACCCCAGCCCCCCGGGCACTGCTACCTCCTGTACCCCGCGCTGCAACCACACCACAGCTGCCTTTGGGCCTAATCCCCCAACGCCCTGCCCTCCGTCTCAAACACCCGTGCCTGGGACTAACATATCTGCAACTAGCATCGAACCAGCCAACCATGAAGGCGTCGGCGCCCTGATTTCTCTCCCCTGCCAAGCTAGCGAACTCGCCCAGGGCGTGCCCTCAGCTGAGGTTAACACAGTTGTAGTGGACACACCCAACACACAGAATACTACTTCACCATCATCAACCTCACTCGTTCCTGTATCTGACAGCACGGCCATGAGACTGATCATCGGCCTGCAGCAACCACTAGCTGAGTCTTCAGCCACCATCACCACTCTCCACTCAGAGCTTCGCCAGTGCCGTGCTGAGCTGCAGGGAGTCAAGAATGAGTTTGCTGACCTCAAACAGGGTTACGACACTTTGACCTCACTTGTCCTGGACAGCGAGGTGAAGGCCAAGAATGAGATCAAGGCGTTGAGCGAGTGTGGGAAGACATCGATAAAACGCGGATCAAGGCTGTTGAAGCGATGTGAGGGAAAACATCGATAAAACTGCAGAGGCGGTGGAAAGAGTCAAACAACGCTCAGTGAGAAAATCAGCAAACTTGTTTCCTCTAGAGACTCTCACACTGGGAAATTAGAGGAAATCTGCAGCGACTAGATACGTGGGACCCCATCACAAACAAAGAGTGTGAGAGTCAGTACGACAGAACATTCACCCACCAATCTTTCTTCGCAAAATAAATCCCCTTCTCCGCCCCCAGCATCCGGTACTACGCCTAAACCACATGGGTTCCACTCTAACAATAGCAGGCGAAGGGCAACTATTCCTGTTACTAACAGGTACCAAGCATTAAACCCGGAGCAAGAACTTGACTCTCCTGGTTGTTCACCCATCCACAAGAACAATGATGGAAGACCTGCCAGTCGACGCGACAATGAAAACCTGGCACCGCTGGAGAGACTACGCGCCATGAAAATTCGCCCTGAGGTCAACACTCTTCTCATCGGCCGCCGCTGGAGTGACTACGCGCATGAACATTCGCCCTGAGGACTCGTCACTAAAATAATCATGTGAGAGAGAATGTCTACTCATGAGTCAATCATGCAAAACTTGTCGGTGTCTGATCTCAGGGTGGATCATCTGACGCAGTGGCTGAACACACAGCCCCACAAACCCCAACATCCGTACCGTCACCGTTCACATCGGCATCAACAGCTGCTGGCATGGGCCTATTAGTCAGCAGACCTGGCTGAAGCTGTGCCGCATGCTGGTAGTGTGTTTCCCCAAAGCCAGACTGCAGATGTCCACCCTCCTCCCAACTCGCGGCCGCTACCACCCTCTCCACAAACCTGCCTACGAGTCAAATAAAGCCCTGCAGGCAGTCTGCAAACAGGAAAAGATCACGCTCATCGACCACACGTCATCTTTCCTGTCCACTAGAGGCGCTCCTAAGCAGGCTATGTACTTTGACAAACTGCACCCAAGCGAGCATGGCGTGCATGCGCTGGAGTGCAATATGAACCGTTTCGTCAGATCGCACTTGTCCTCAGGTGAGGAATATCAGGATACGAGGCTTTACGATCAACCGGGCCGTAAATCGTCGTCGTCGCTCCGAGTCACCGTCAGCAGGAGGAGGCGAAGAGGATCACCCTCGCCACTCAGCCGCGCGCGGTCACGCCATCAGGCCACCACCTAACACCCGTAACGACTCGCAATTTCCTCCCCTGCAGCCGATCAGCTCTCCGACCATGTTGGCACCCAGAAACAGAGGGTGGGAGAAAAGCGGCTTAGCCGCCCCGGCCTCTCCTTTCGACAACATTCAAGCTCTGAGTGTCAGCATTGCACAAGCGATTGCGCAATTTTACTGTCAACAGTAACCCGTTTTGTCGAGCTCACAAAGGAGAAGTAGCCTCCGTCAGCCAGCCTGTCCAGTTAGCAGGAGGGATACATTATCATGAGTCCCTGCGGATGAAGGAGCTCGTGACAATGTATGTCTCTTGTTGGAAATGGATTATGGGACATAATTAGTTCGCGGACCGTCTTCAATCATTTCAACTTTTGTCACCGTCACCGTCATTATGTGACCCTTTATCGCATTTTCGTCCAGCTTTATTTTACCTATTTTGGACGGACCCATTGACTCCTGATAGTGCGAGGGCGACGCCCAATAGCGTGATGCCTAAAGTGCCAGGCTATTCTTAAGCTGTCACGGTTTATATGTTTCCTTTAATGTGATGTAGATCATAACTACTGTTCTTGGGTGTTTTAGCAATGAGTCAATCAACGTGGTGAAATACTATTCCTGATTTTGTGGTGAGATAATATTCTTGATGTGGTAGTTGCTACACATGTAGCCAGTTTAAGCTTGTGCATTACGTTATTTTGTTTGCAGACAACGGACTGTACTCTTTCTTATTATGAAGTTTGTGTCTTATTATTATAGTTTTGTGGATTTCTGCATCATCTCAGTGACAATCTAACGCCGGATAGCGGCTGTGCCTGAGTGTGTTGCGCAATGTTTTCTCTGACCAGCACTTTAGTGAAACCTGGACAGTTGTACTTTCACATTGATGCTTCATAATTAAGCCGCACGCTGTGTGGACCGCGATCGTGTGGACTGTGGGAGGGACTTGTACAGGTAAAAGTACTATACGAACAGCCTCAGCAACCACACGCAATATTCTCTTTCTGCGCATAAAAGGTGTTTACTCTCATTTTGAAAACGTTTTTCGCCGACTGAATACTGGTTCTACTTCTTCTGCTACTGCAACATCATAATTGTTGTTCTTCCTAAAATTATAGTTCTTCTTCAGTACTTCTAAGCCTAATCCTTGTTTGCTTTGATTCAATATTATTGTTGCTTTCATTGTTTGTTTGTTTGTTTGTTTTTTGTTTTTTTTTTATATTAATTATTATTTGTGTTTGTGTACTGATTACTATATTATCAATAGCTGTATTACGTTAAGTGTACTTATTGTTACCCTCATTTTCGCCACCTTCGTTTCCTTCTCGTCTGTCACGATGAATCAAGCAGACGTGAAAGTAAGAAATCTCCGCATTGGGCATTTAAATGTATACCATCTATATGCCAAACTTGCTGATATTTCCGTTTACCTGAATGACTCAAACCCATTTCATATTTTTGGATTTTCTGAGACACGTCTTGGTTCTAATGTATCTGATGAATCAATACAGGTTCCTGGCTTTTCTGTCCTGAGACGTGATCCAACGGCCCATGGAGAAACAGGATTAGCTGCTTATATTCACACGTCTGTTCAAGCTCTTACACGTAGACGACATTACTTAGAAACTGAGCAAGTTGAGTGTATGTGGCTTGAGCTGAAAGCCCCCCAATCACCATCATTTCTTATCGGTTTTCTGTACCGCAACCCTGCTGCAAACTTTGAGTGGTACGATAATTTTCTTAGTATGTTTGATAAAGCCTGTAAACCTAATTCTAATGTCATACTTATGGGAGATTTTAATATAGACATGTTAAGGTCTCATCATGCATGGGACTCTACGATGACGTTGCTGGGTCTTAAACAGTTAGTCACTTCGCCGACACGAATAACACCAACAACATCTACACTCATAGACCATATCTATGCCACAAAGCCCGAGTCTGTTCATAATGTGTATGTCGGTAACCTTGGCATCAGTGATCACTTTCCCATCAGCTGTACGTGGTCCACTAAGTTCCCAAAAGCAAAGAAAGGATGTCATACATATATCACCTATCGTTCTTTTAAAAAATTTAGTGAGAGCGACTTTTTATCTGACCTTAATAACGCACCTTTTGAGGAAGTGCTTAGTGAAACTGACCCTGACAGCGCTCTGTCTGTCTGGTATAGCATTTTTCTTACTATTTTAAATAAACACGCGCCTGTGCGGCGGAGGCGAGTCAAACACGCTTCACTCCCGCCGTGGCTGACTCAAGACATTATTCAGGCCATGAGGGTGAGAGATGATCTGAGAAAACAGAAGTTTTTTGCTGAATTTAAACGTGAGCGCAATCGTGTCAAATGTTTAGTGCGGCAGGCTAAAAAATCTTTTATTGATCGTTTGATTAAACAAGACAAAGATATGTCCATGCTCTGGCGCGCTATGGCAGTAGTGACTGGAGTCAAGAGTAGGAAATCCGCTGTAATCCCGACTACTCTGACTGCCGATAATTTTAACGATCATTTCCTTTCAATTGCCGAGTCCCTGGTCCCCTCTAAAACAAATTCTCGGCCTTATACCTGTCCTGACACCCTGATTGATTTCTGTAGAACGCGAACTGCGAGATTTCATCCTTTTGCTATTCCACCCCTGGCAGTTCACGAGATTGGTAAGACAATAAGTTCCATGAAGAATAAAAAATCTTCCGGGCCAGATGAAATAAGCCCCAAAATACTGAAACTATCACTTCCCTATGTTGTAGAAACAATAACTTATGTCTACAATTTATGCATACAGAAAAATGTTTTCCCAAAAGAACTAAAAAAAGCTAAAGTTATTCCCCTACCTAAAACAAAAGATCTGTCCGATGTTAACAATTATCGCCCCATTTCACTTTTGTCTGTCTTAAGTAAACCCCTTGAACGACACATTCATAAGCATCTGTTAGAATACCTGGGAAAACACAAATTAATCCACCCCCTCCAGTCAGGTTTTCGCCCGAAGCATAGTTGTCATACAGCCTTATCGCGACTTACTGACACGTGGCTAAGTTCAATGAACAAAGGCGAATTCACAGGTGCTGTTTTCATAGACCTTCGGAAAGCTTTCGACATGGTAGATCATGAAATTCTCCTTTCCAAGCTCAGCATATATCTGGATGGTTCATTTTCAAGTAACTGTTTTCATACATCAGACGGCAGTTCTCAGGCATCTATTCATTCCTTTAAAACAACCTCGTTTTTCGCTTCCTATCTTACAGACAGACAGCAGCGCGTGATAGCCAATGGATCTTACTCTTCAAGTGGTTTAGTAACAAGAGGAGTGCCCCAGGGCTCTGTCCTGGGACCTCTTCTCTTTTGCATATTTATCAATGACCTGCCACTACATTTTACGAATGACAGAATTGAATGTGACTTGTTTGCCGATGACGCAACAATCCACACCCCCGATAAGTGTCTCGAGTCTTTAAATGATCGTTTGCAACAGGGACTGAGTGAAATTTCCAAATGGTGTGAAAATAATGCAATGATCCTTAATCCCACCAAAACCGAATGTATGACGATAGCAACCCGTCAGAAGCATCAGCTCAAGCCACTTTTGCTTAGCCTGGAAATCCAAGACCACACCATTACACAAGTAACTGAACATCGCCTACTTGGAGTTATTGTTGATAACCAGATGAAATGGCAATCTCACATCAATGGTGTCTGTAAAACTGTGTCTAGAAATGTGTTTATGCTGTCTAAGCTAAAATATTTTATTGATGTCGACACTTGCAAACTATTTTACAATGCCCATGTCAAATCCCACATCGATTATGCCTCCACGACATGGGACGGCAGTGGTGACATACACATGAAGAGGCTTAACTCCTTGCATCGCAGGGCAGTGAAGCAGATCCTGCCTGATCCAGGTCTTTCTACTGACCAAAAATTTGAAAAACTAAAAATGCTTCCTCTTGACAAGCACCATCTCTTTAACAAAGGGGTAGTCATGTATAAAATCTGGAATGAAATCCACCCAGAATACTTATGTAATCTCTTCACCAAGGTAGCTTCAGGCTATTCAACATCAAGGCGAAACTTCGTCACACCACGCCCGAGGATAGATTTATTTAAAACTACCCTTGCTTTCTCGGGCGCCTCGTTTTGGAATAAACTGCCAGCGCACATAACACACACTGGTTCACTCCCCTCTTTCAAGGAAAGCCTCTTCAAGTACCTGCTATCTAACAGCTCATTCACTGGTTCGGGTATCTCCATCGCCTAAAGCCTTGATATTAACCTCCGCGCGCACGTGCGTGTATATGGGTGTGTGTGCGCGCGCGCGTGCGTGCGTGCGTGTGTGTGTGTGTGTGTGTGTGTGTGTGTGTGTGTGTGTGTGTGTGTGTGTGTGTGTGTGTGTGTGTGTGTGAGCATGAGGCGCGAGCGTGCGCGCGTGTTTGATTTCAGTGAAAAAAGGAATTTTAAAGACTATCTTTTTTTTTTTTTTTTCTTTTTTTTTTTCCTTCGTTCACATTGTTAGTAATCATAATTGGTGCCCTCCATTTTGCCTTATCCATCTCTTTTTGAACGACTTGTTATATTATGTGCACTTTCATGTTAGTAGCTTTGTACTTTTGTATCTGAGTAGCTTTGTACCTTTAGCAGATTTATACCTTTGTAGTTTAGAAACGGCAAGCGTGAAAAATGGCACATGTGCTAACTGCTTCTTCCGTTCAGAAATAAAGTTTCAGAAATAAAGTTTCATTTCATTTCATTTCATTTCATTTCATCTCTCTCTCTCTCTCTCTCTCTCTCTCTCTCTCTCTCTCTCTCTCTCTCTCTCTCTCTCTCTCTCTCTCTCTCTCTCACCTCATTTGGGAAAGTTAAAATTCAACATGACCCATAATGCTCAGACACACGGAAGCCTTCAAACTGGTCACTTGAACATCTACCATCTTTTTAACAAGGTGGCCGATTTGAATGTTTTTCTAAACTCGTCTGAACCATTCCACCTGTTTGGTCTTAGTGAGACGCGACTTAACTCCGACATAAGCGATGAAGCCGTTCACATACCTAACTTTAGCATCACTCGACGTGACCCTCGTGTACTTGGTCAGACTGGGCTTGCCGTTTACATCAATAACTCAGTCCAACATTTAGTAAAAAGGCGTGAGGACATAGAAACTCCGGAAGTTGAGTGCATTTGGTTGGAATTTAGGGCTCCAAAAACTAAACCCGTCTTCATCGGCTTTTGTTATCGTAACCCATCAGCCAAGTTTGAATGGTACGACGATTTCTTGCATGCAGTAGAAAAAGTTGGCCTACCTAACTGTGATGCGTTGCTACTAGGCGACTTTAACATAGATATGTTAAAGCCCCATACCGCGTGGGATTGCATCACCACACAAACCGGCTTAGAACAATTAGTTTCGGCCCCTACTAGGATCACAAAAACAACCGCAACACTCATTGATCACATTTACACCAACCGTCCCCTTAGTGTGTTCAATGTTAGTGTTCCTGACCTCAGCATCAGTGATCACTTTCCTACTGTGTGTTCCTGGTCAACAAAACTGCCAGTGCATCGTAAGAACGGGCACACAACTATAACGTACCGCTCATTTAAACAGTTTAATCAGTCTGCTTTTCTAGCAGACCTTGATCAAACACCATTTAATGTCGTTAATAACGAAACTGACCCTGAAAAGGCTCTGACTATTTGGTATCGACTCTTTACAAGAGTACTTAACAAACACGCCCCTTTACGGCAAAAGCGGGTAAAAAACCACACGTTACCGCCTTGGCTAACGCAAGGAATAATTGAAGCTATGAAATTGAGAAATGACTTAAGAAGACACAAGCTATTTAACGAATACAAAAAACAACGTAACCGTGTCAAGTCTATGGTACGCAGGGCTCAAAAGTCTCTCTTTGAACGAATGATTAAAGAAGACAGAGATACTGCCGCACTCTGGCGCGCAGTTAATCTCATCACCCGAGGTAACAGCAAGAAATCGTCAGCCATTCCTTCTAGTATTACTGCAGACATCTTTAACAAACATTTTTTGTCTGTTGCCGAGTCAATCATACCCTCAAGCGGAAAAAACGTCTTACACATGCCCGGAGTCCCTGCTTAACTTCTGTAAGCAGAAGAGTAAGGACAAACCCCCCTTCTCTATACCGCCTCTAGCTGTGTATGAAGTAGGAAAACTGATCGGGTCACTGAAAAACAAAAAATCATCGGGACCTGACGAGATCAGTCCTAAAATCCTGAAACTGTCCCTTCCCTATACAGTAGAATCGTTAACGTATATTTATAACTTATGCATCCAACAAAATATATTTCCATCAGAACTAAAGCAAGCCAAGGTTATCCCTTTGCCTAAATCAAAAGATCTGTCTGATGTTAATAACTATAGACCCATCTCAATATTATCCAGCCTTTCCAAACCTCTTGAAAGACACGTGCACAAACACCTTTATCAATATTTGGAGAGTCGTAGTCTATTGCACGTATTTCAGTCCGGCTTTCGCCCCAAGCATTCTTGCCACACGGCACTAACAAGACTTATTGATGCGTGGCTAGCATCCATAAATAACTCCCAAATAACTGGGTCGATCTTTATTGATTTTAAGAAAGCTTTTGACCTTGTAAATCATAACATTCTTTTGTCAAAACTTCAAGCATATCTTTGCAATGCAGGTGCTGTCTCATTGTTCACTTCATATTTAAGCGGAAGGAAGCAAAGAGTACTGTTAAATGGATCCTACTCCTCGTATGGTCACGTCAAAAGCGGCGTGCCTCAGGGCTCTGTCCTCGGGCCATTGCTGTTCTGCATATTTATCAATGACCTTCCACTACATATTAGTTGCCGCGATATTTCTTGTGACATGTTTGCTGATGACTGCACACTACACACTCCTCACAAAAATGTAGCTGCAATTAACACGCGTCTGCAGGAAAGCCTGCGCGAGGTCACCGACTGGTGTCATTCCAACTCCATGTCCCTGAATCCGTCAAAAACAGAATGCATGGTTATAACCACACGTCAAAAGCACCAGCTATGCCCGCTCTCTCTTAGTCTGTCTATAAACGGCAGCCCAATTGAGCAAGTATCACACCACCGCCTCTTGGGGGTCACTATAGATGATCAGCTTAAATGGCAACTGCATATTAATAATGTGTGCAAAAGAGTTTCCAGAAGCCTGTATATGTTGTCAAAATTGAAAACAATTACTGACACAGATACGCGTCTTCTTTTCTACAATGCTCATGTCAAGTCGCACATAGACTATGCATCAACAGTGTGGGATGGTTCTAGTGATGTACATTTGAAGAGGCTGAACTCCCTACATAGGAGAGCTGCTAAGCTTATATTTCCCGATCCCGAACTCTCAACTGACGAAAAGCTTAAAACTTTAAAAATTCTCCCTCTATCCCAGCACTTTCAGTTCAATAAAGGTGTATTGATGTACAAGCTGTACAAGCAATCATGTCCACTGTACTTGAGTTCTTTTTTCTCAGAACGGACATCTGTAGCTTCTAGACATGGACAACAATTCAAAGTACCCCTGCCGCGTATTGATTTATTCAAAACCAGCTTGTCATTCTCGGGAAGTTCATTCTGGAATTCTATTCCTGCAGAAATTAGAAACGCAAAGACGCTCACCTCATATAGGGACAGCCTCTTCAAACACCTAGAATCTCTGACGTAATCAAATCATTACAGTATTGGGATAACTTACACGTGTGTTCAGATGTGTACATGTGCGTGCTTGTGTGTGTGTGTGTGTGTATGTATGTGTGTGTGTATGTGTGTGTATGTGTGCGAGAGAGAGAGAGAGAGAGAGAGAGAGAGAGAGAGAGAGAGTCCCTTTTTCCCATAGCCGTACCATAATATTTGAATGCCAAAGAGTACCTTTGAATACTGCATGTACTGTGTATAATGTTTTTGCCTTCATATGTGTGTGCTCGATATGTTGGGCGCGCGCTCGCGTATGTGTGTGTGTGTGTGTGTGTGTGTGTGTGTGTACTGTATGTGTGACTCTGTGTGTGTGTGTGTGTGTGTGCGCGTGCGTGCATGCTGTGTGTGTGTGTATGTGTGTGTGTGTGTCGGCGTGAGAGAGAGAGAGAGAGAGGGGGGGGGGGAGAGATAGCACCTGCATTCATATTTGCCCTTGCTGTATGAACTTTAATGTACTTAATGATTCTTTGTTTATTGCTTTACTTTGTATTTTTACTCATTTTATACTTTTGTGCGTACGCGTATGCGGGTAGGTATGTCTGGAGTGCGTGTCCGAGAGCGTGTGTTTGTTTTTGTGCGTATGTGCCTGAGTGCGTGCGTGTGTAAGTGTGTGTGTGTGTGTGTGTGTGTGTGTGTGTGAGTGTTCGTGCGTGTGTGCATGCGTACTGAATTGCGGTGTACATGTGTGTGTGTGTGTGTGTGTGTGTGCGTGCGTGCATGCGAGGGTTGCGATGTGCATGCGTGCGTACCTGAGTGCGTGTGTGGGTATGTGTGTGTGTATGTGCGTGGTGCGTGCGTGCGTGAGCGAATGTAGCAGTGCATGCAGCAGTGTGTGGTATGTGTATGTTTACATGTCTATGTCACTTATGTAGTAGATGTAGCAACGGCAAGTTTGAAAACTGGTCCTGTTACCAATAACTTCTACCGTTGGAAAATAAAGGTTCATTGTTCATTGTTCATTGTTCCATTGTTCTCTCTCTCTCTCTCTCTCTCCAAAATATCATACCTACTTATATGTTAGATAATTACGTGCGCACGTACGTGTGTATGTGGATGTACAAAAGTGCGCACGTGCACGAGTACATGTATATGTATGTATGTGTGCGTGTGTGTATGCGTGTGTGTGTCCTTTATTATTAGTTAGTTTTTGTTGTTTTGGTTGGTGTTCCTTTTTTTTAAAGTAGCTTAGCAAGGACAGATTGTAAGAAAGACCTGCGCGCCTTATATCTCAATTCTTGGAAAATAAAGTTTCGTTCGTTCGTTCGTTCGTTCTCTCTCTCTCTCTCTCTCTCTCTCTCTCTCTCTCTCTCTCTCTCTCTCTCTCTCTCTCTCTCTCTCTCTCTCTCTCTCTCTCTCTCTCTCTCTCTCTCTCTCTCTCTCTCTCTCTCTCTCTCTCCCTCTCTCGTACACACACACACATACCGCCCATACACACACGTACAAACATACACATACACATACACACACATCAGACACGTTCATACAATAACACACACACACACACACACATACACACACACACACACACACACACGGCCACGCACACACACTCACACACACCCAAAAACCAAGCCATACACGCGCGCGTGCACGCAAGCGCTCAGTTCTTCCTGCATTTTATTCTTTATAATTCTGGAATGTTTGTTGCTGATTTCAGTTATTATAGTACCGACAAAACTTGGCCGGCATCCACAGCACTGTCCAGGTGTCAGTCTTTAGGAGTTACAAAGTCTGCAGCAAAAATAACGGATGTAGTCGGTCACTGGAACGCGTTTGTGTCTAACGTATTTCTGAAGTCAGAATACATGCATGATAGCCATTTAATTTTCAAAAGGAAAATCGTCCTAATGACTGGTAGGTATGGATAGTTAGATAGACAGACATGCAGACAGAAAGACAGACACATTGTTAGGTAATTTGCCAATAACAAGGTTGGATATCACAACGTATGTAAAAGAAACCTATTCCTGCAGTTCTTGTAGAAGTACTTTATTTTGTTAACAAGCCGGCAAAATTAATTTTAAACAACAAGAAAAACTGGGTTCCCCGGCATTTTGAATTATGACATGTATGTTTGCTATCGTGGTCCATTTTTTTTTTTTTTTTTTTTGGGTAAATTTTAATGCATTCGGTTTACCGATTAAATAAATTCGGCATTATCAGTCCAGGGAATCCGTACTTAAATATAAAGTAGGACAGGGTCAGATCTGGGGGGGGGGGGGGAGGGGGGGGGGGGCGGACCATCCTCTCCTACTTCTCCTCGCCCCCCCCCCTTCCCCTCTCTTCTTCCCTCCACCCCCTCCTTCTTCCCGCCCCCCTTCCCCTCCTTCCTTCCCGCACCCATTTTTTTATCAACGGTATTGAAAATACGGTAGACTTTGAGATGGGGCAGGTCGGAGCCCGTTCAGCAAATGACATAAAAGGCGAGCGGGCCACATAGTCCGGCAAAGAAGTATCAAGATAAAAATGACGTTACGTGGGTTGCTTTCACAAGACATATTATTCTCTGCTCACTGGGCTTTCTACACGTGTGGGATAACCAGTGTACATTCAGGGGAACCTCACTTAAAACAGCCCTCCATAGAAAACTTGAAGAGCAATACACTAGATACTGGACCAGAATTAAGCGGAGCAACACATCTAGACTGACCTTCTATAACAAAACAACTGATAAAAACGAAATACAAAGCTACCTTAAGCATACAAAAATACGAGAACACAAACAAGCCCTCACGAAGTTACGAGTAAGTGCCCACATGCTAGAAGTAAAAAGAGGCAGGTATACAAACACACCCCAGGAACATAGACTATGTCGCGCGTGTGGAGTAGTAGAGGACGAAATTCACATGCTAGACGATTGTAGCTTATATAATCAGCTCAGAACTCAGCTAGCTTCAAGTACAGACTGCCATAAACCAAGCCAACTACTAGTCAGGGAGGATGCACAAGGCACTCTAGCAAAGTTCGTATTTGACTGCTTCTCCATAAGGGAGAGAAACGTAACGACCATACAGCTGTAACCGGACTGGGTGTATGCGATTTAAATAGTTTTTCAGATAGACAAAAACTGCCCATTTAATACAGTACTCAAGCGCCTACTGAGTTTAAGTCCGCATCCCTTTTGTGGTCTATGGAAGAGTTGGAGATTGCTGTGGAGAGCCAAACTATAAGTCTACTCTAGTCTCGCATGTGCACAAAATCCGTGTTTATTTGCCTCGCGTTGTGTTCAATAGTCAAAGTTACCTGCGCAATGGACTGACCACAGTATCCAGAAAAAAAACTATTTTGACGGGATTTGGTGTTTGTTGTTATCGTTCCTACTGAGTTACCAACGCGCGCTCGCACGATCAGTCACACTGTCATACATGCACGGACGTACACACAAACAAACTTCTCGCACTTACGCACGCACAGTCTCAGTCTTGCTCTCACTCTAGCTGAGCATCATAAGATGCAATTAAGGTTCCAATATTTATTTATATCAGAAAAGCATTCATGATGAAACAAACAATATAATCAATGTTAGTCAAACCAGTGCAAGTGCTAATAACCTTAAACACGACACCTAGCAGACCTATCTCCTATGACTAACACCTATAACGTTGGATACGATTCCTAGTGAACCTAGCTCCTAGGCCTAACACCTATACGCACTTACCGATAAAACCTAGCGCCGTCCTAACGCAGCCTAAGCCCTAATTAGGTGAATTAGAACTGAACTAAAACGCTATTGTCCTATAGGGTAGGGCCGGGGTGGTTGATGAAATCATTGTTCACAATCGCCTCGTGGGATAGGACCGGGGTGGTTGAGGAGATCATTGTTCACAATCGCTTCGTGGGGTAGGGCCGGGGTGGTTCGAGGAGATCATTGTTCACAATCGCCTCGTGGGGTAGGGCCGGGAAATGTAGGAGATCATTGTTCACAATCGCCTACAGGGGGAGAGGGAGGGGAGTGTGAGAAATCACTGTTCGCAATCGCTCACAGGGGGGGAGGGGTGGTGATCATTGTTCACAATCACCCCGAGGTTAGTTCGGGTTTAACGTCCACAGCACCGAGGTGATCATGGACGGCCCTGACGGCCGGATTATGGGGGACAGGGAAATCTATTGCCTCTGGAGTACGACCTGAACACTGATCAACTCAGGCGCACTCCAACTGTGCCACTTTGATTTACCAGGACCTTTCAACGGACATGCTATTGAACAAATCCGTTTTTCCCCCTGGATTGTGAGTCCAGCTACCGGGGCCGGGACGGGATTCGAACTCACGACCCGGCGATTCCCTTCGCTCTCCTGCTCAGACGTTTAACCGCCAGAGCTATTTCGGACTCTATCACCCCGAGACAAGAGCAAGAGCAAATTTTGAAAGGGACCGGGACTTCCAGCTATAGCTGATTTCGTCTGAGTAGGGGGTTCTATCTTTGACTGATCGTCGCTGACGCTCGCGTGTCACCTTTCCGTTTAACCTCTCATCATGGCTGCCCGCACCGCAGGGGGGCTGGGTCGTTGGTGGAGGAGCCTGGACTCCCATGGTGATCCGGGTTCCAGTCTTGTAGGGTGGTGGTGTGGGTTCTTGTTCCTCCCTTTGTTCTAGTCACAGTCCAGGGCCCGGCATTTTTGTGGCCACCCTCTCTTTGCCGTATGGCTGTTTGAGGGGGGGTTGATTCTTACTAACCCCCCTATAAGTGTTTCTGTATTTCATTGGAGGGGGTGTTGCACCCTCCGTTGCCCAGGGAGTGCATGGACGATGGATGCTAAACCTCCCTGGGGGCCCTATTTATTTTGATGGGTGATGACCGTACGCAGGCGAGCGCGGAGTCACGCGGTGGCGGAGTGCCAACTAGGGTACCTCGTCCCCTTCTGGGTTGTCTATCCCCCCTATCCCGCAGAGTGGACCTTCCAGGAGTGTCCTCCTCTGCGTCCCAATACGGGGAAAATGGACCTCAGGGCCGGCCGCCGGCCCCCGGGCGCGTCCCACCGAGGAACTCGGTGGAAGGGGGGGGGGGGCCTCAGGTGTCCGCCGCCGGGACCCTCTCACCGCTAGGAGGGGGGCAGTTGGTCAAAAAGCCTTCCGGTAGAGACCTATGGGGCATTCCCTCGAACTCCTGGGGGGGGGGGGGGCTATCTTAACGTACCGGGGGGCGGAAAAATAAAGGAAAGTAACTTGTAAATACAAAACACACACACACACACACACACACACACACACACACACACACACACACACACACACACACACACACACACTGGGGGGGGGGGGGGCGGGTGTGGGACCATGAGGTGGAGTGGTTCGTTCGTTCGTTCCATTTTTATGTCCCACTGGCACATAAGTGATCGGGGACTAGCTAATAAAGCTTTAGCTGACAACAACACAACATGGTCAGATATGTTTAACTAGGGTTAAAAAAGGAGCGCAAGTTAATTTAATTTGATTTAATTTAATTTAATTTAATTTAATTTAATTTAGCCTCTCACCCACGACATTGGTCCACTATGTACAAAACAGAGTATTACTTTACTTCCAATTAAGATCAATGTTAAAATTTCAGGACCACCATTAAAAATATATTTCATTAGAAGTTTAAAATCAATAAAAGTTAAAATTTATTTACAGTAAGACTAAAAATAGAGACAAAAACCAAGTTTCTTATGGCCGGTGTCCTGGTCAGACCTGCTGCTTCACTGTTTGTGGATCAGTTGTGTGAATCACACATTGTGTCTGCTGATCTCTACAGCCTATATCCATGTCGTTTAGATCATATTGGACCAGTGATAGTATGAGATTAATTAGTTAGCTTTAACTTGGTGTCCCTGGGGTCACAACAAGGTAAACCAGTATTTATTTAAGTCGACGTGGACTTTATTTACTATTTAAAAATCCAACTTAAAATTCCAAGATCACCTATATAAAAGAATGTTTAAAAATAGTTCCGGTTTCCATCATATTTTTTCATGAGCTGGTTAAGAACAGAAAGCCATTATGTACAATCCTTATAAAAGCTGCCCGCACGGCAGGCTTAGGTGGAGTGGTGATGATGATGAGCTTAAACAGGGACGGGGACTTCCAACTCTCGTTGATTTCGTCCGGGGGGGGGGGGTGGGCCAGGGGTTTGGGGGGGGGGGGAAGTTGTCTCGCTGTCTGTTTGTCGCTCCGTCGCACAGCTGGTTGGTGGTGCTGCCGGGGCCGGGCGGTTGATGGTGCAGGAGGTGGGTGGTGTGGCCGGGGAACCGTAGCTATCGCCAGGCTGGTGGGTGGTGGATCGTCAACCACTCCAGAAGCTGTTGAAGGAGTGGTGGCGGTGGTGGTGGGGGTGGCCGGGGGAACCGTGGCCGGTTGAAGATGGGTCTGAGGAGGTAGGGTGGTGGTGGTGGCGGCCAGTGGATTCTAGGCCTGGGGGTCGGCCGCTGAGACGAGAGGGGTGCGCTGTGATTCCGCGGCGGCAGGCGGAGGTGTGGTGGGGGTGTCGGGAGGAGTGCCGGACGTTTGGTGTGGTCTCGAACTTTCTTGGGTGGTCGGTGGCGTCGCCGGTGGGTGGTGGTGTCGGTGTGCGCGCCGGTTGGACGCGGTGTCGGGGTGGGGTCTGTAGCTTGGTCCTTGGTGGTGACCGGTACCGTGTTTGTACTGGCCGCTGTGGTGGTGGTTGGGTCGGTGAGGCTTTCTGCTTCGTGGGTAGTGGTGGGTGGGGTGCTGGTGCCTTTCGTCTTGGTCGCTTGGGAGGCCTGGCTCCCTGTTGACCTCGTTCGTGGTTGGGGCGGAGGTGCGGTTTGTGACTCCGCTTCTCGTGTTGGTCTTTCTGTTTCTTGGGTGGTGGGTGGCTGGGTGCTGGTGCCTTTGGTTTTGGTGACTTGTGATGCCTGGCATCCCGTTGATTTGGTTGGGGGCTGTGGCATGGTCTGGGCCTCTGCTTCTTGTGCCTGAAGGGTCGCTTGGCAGCCTGTATGAGTGGTCTTCGGTGGTTGGTGGTCTTTCAGGTTCCCTTGGTCAAACAGCCATCTGACTGTGGTTGACGCTCTGTGGTAGTATTCTCCCTCCGTGGAGAGAATCGCTGGCATAGCTGTCGTAAGTAGTCTTACGAGGCCGTCGAGGTCCATGGTTCCTATGCGTACCTTCTTCTCCCTCTTCGTCCACTCCCTCTCCTGGATTAGGTGGTCGGGGATGTGGATTGGTGGAGAGGTTGGTGTAAGGTCCGCTTCGGATTCTGGTTCTGACGGTGGCTCGAGCTGGAGTGTCGCTTCAGGTGGATAGTTGTAGTACGTAGTACTCGATGGGTTATAAACGAAGTGCTCGGCCAGTTCGCTTGTGAAGCGGCCGGTTGTTCTCTCTGGTGTGAGCGCACTGGCGGTAAAGGCTTGTAGTTTTTCGAGGAAGACGGCGTATGGCTCGTTTGGGTCGTAGGTTGGGAAAGCTGGAAACGTAGCTGTTGGGTAGTGTGGTTCTTCTTGGGTTGTGGTTTCAGTCGGAATAGTTGCCGGTTGCCTTGAGTCGGTGTTTCGGCGATTCGCCCTAGAAGGGGTGGGTTGACGTCCGTAGTTAGACATGGCGAGCTGTGCGGTGGGCCGTCTCAGCGCGTTGCGTCGTCTCGGTTGATTGGTCAGCTGAGCGGTGGTCCGTTCTCGGCTGTGGCGTCTCAGCAAGTGGATGATGGATGATGATGATGATGATCAGGTGGAGTGGTGAGAATCGGTCACTTTATATAGGCTCCCAGCCTCTGAAACCGGAAACTACGTCACTGAGCTTCGCGCGTGTAGTCCGCTACACACCAACTAGATAAGTCAGCAAAATTCTCGCTCACAGTGCGCCAAGCGTGCACTAAACCACTGAACTCGCTGGTAATAACTAGCGATAGCCTTAGCAGAGGGCTCCTCTGCTACACAGCATTGATACTGCGTACTCTCCTCTCTCTTCTTTTTCACGCCCCGGACCGTCGGAGACGCTACAAGACCGGACGGAACGGCCACGGACCACGTGAAAATCACCGGCGGTCACAGGAATAATACAGACGGGACTACACGAACAAAGACGCCGCGCGGTGAACACCAATGAACTGTCTTACTGCCGACAGAAAAGTGCAAAATTCCGTGTGGACTGAAAGAGCTTAAAGAATGATATAAAGTAATGTACATGATAGTTAAGTCCGATCTATCTGTGTCCTTTGGCCCCAATGGGCCCCTCGACAATAAACGTTGTTCTTGTTCTTGTCCTTCTAGCTACTCTAACCGGCCTTGCTGATGAACGCCGTTTCGGCGCGAAGCGGCTTGTGTATTCGTGTGTGTGTGTGTGTGTGTGTGTGTGTGTGTGTGTGTGTGTGTGTGTGTGTGTGTGTGTGTGTGTATGTGTGTGTGTGTATCCCCATTAGACACCTGATCAAGATAAAAACAATGCCATTTTTCTTTTATTTGTGTTGAAACACTACTGCTTGAAATGCTAAATCCACGTGTGTGCTAGCCTGCGATTTTGAAACTTACGGCTTTATGCGTAGTACCCAAAATCATAGAGGGCTGCATTGTTTATTTTTAATTAATGTGTATATGACAATGTCTGTAATAGTCACAATTGTTAAGGCACACATATCTTAATGTAAGTTCTGCAAACATACCTATGCTCTGCAAATAGCGACCAAGTTGTTGGTGTAATGATTATGTTTATTGTATACGAATACAAAATGACAACAGATTGTACCTTTTTCTGATTGTGGCGTACAAACGAACGAAATATCAATTATGTGTTGGTCCGTCGTTTTGGACCCAAGGATTGGAACCGTTAGGTCCAACATCATATACCCGCACATATATATATTTATATTCCCTAACATACACACTCACGCAACAAGATATACAAGGAAAATAAGCTCAAGTTAGCAGAGTGAACACACCAACACGAAATGCTCGCACACACCAAAGATATTCGTGTACCATAAACTGATAACGGATACACTAGGCAGCTGTCACTGACAACGAACATTATGACGGTGAATGCACGTTTAAAGGAATAAATGCGTCTTTAAAGACTGCCGGAAACTATTGGCTGAGTCAACATATCTGAGGGACTGTGAGAGTTTATTCCAAAGTCATGGTCCTTGGTATGAGAAAGACCTCTCGCCAAAAGACTTAGTTCTCACAGTCGGAAAGCGTAATATAAATTGCCAATACAGTCGGCTTAACAGAAACCAACGGTCTCATATTACTTCTGTGTTCGTCTGTGTTGTTTTAGCCTCCAACGTTACATATGGAGATCACAATTAACGAAATATTGCTTTTAACGTGTATTTGTACGTTTAAATAATTTGTTTAGACTGACTTGCATTATTATTATCATCGACAGGTTAACCCATTCAGCCCTGAAGCACTACAAGAGATGGGTCGATGTCGTCGCCAAGCTAATCTGGCACTGCCCTTGAATTATCATGGTCGATCCATCTCCTGTTGCAGGTGCATAGTCGTTAGATGACGCCTCCAAAATTTGGGAAATACGTGCGCCGGGCTGAATGAGTTAATTGTGAAAGATAGATCGTAGTGCTTTTCCATTTGACATGATCTAAGCGCTCAGACCAAAGACCTACATCGTAGGATTGCCCAGTTGATTAAAAATTACCGGTAAGGTGTTGCTTTAGTAGGCAGGCATTAAACCCCGTGCAATGTTTATATGCTGACCAATCACAGTGTCAGAAAAAGAACTGACTGCACGACAATTAGTTGTAGTCTCTAGTTCTACTAACTGTAAAATTCCTGTCGTGTTCAGACCCTTTGAATACTGCAGTATTAGAACAAACGACAAGCTTCAAGATTATCACTGGAATGAAACACAATTACCAGGACAGCCACGCGATTGTCGTTCACAATATGCACTGCCAGCACATTCATCATGGCATTTGTTTGTTGTGTTTGTTAGCTTGTACAACACTAAAGAGGGAACTTCACATATGCTCTTAGAAAATTACATGCAAAGTGTTTTTAATGACAAATTGTCACGCTCACGCCATGACGCAAATTTCTTTGCAAACTTCCTTTCTGGGCAGAAATACTTTGAAAACGATCGTAACCTTAATACAAAATTGGAGGTGTACAAAAGCTTTACCGTCCAAGCAAGCTGTTGTGAGGCGTTTCATGTAGATTCTTGGTGGTGCTCAAAATATCCCATGAACAGTTCCAGCACACCAGGCGTGACATAAAACGTCACAGTAATATACCATGTTTACAGTTGTAATTCATTTTCTAAAGCTTAAATTGTTCACCCGTTTCTTATAAACAGAGATTAAGTTGTTTTTTGCAAGTTACACACTCACTGTAAAAGAAAATTGCAGCATTATTGCAGAAAATAAACTTGACGAAACCCATCTATAAAATAGTGACATAATTACCCTGATTTCGTCACAGAATCCGCTTTTACAAGTCTTTTGCAATCGGGTATAACTTCAGACTTTAAGAAAGTTTTTCTTTCTTTCCACAATCAAACCAATAATATACAATTTTACTGATTTAGTCGACCATACTAATATTATCTCGCACACGCCCGCGCGTGCAAACACCATACGTACGCGCGCGCGCACGCGCGACCGCACACACAGAAACACGTAGGCACTCATGCACACACACACACACACACACACACACACACACACATACTCACACACACACTCACACACACACACACACACACACACACACACACACACACACACACACACACACGCACGTACGCACGCCCGCACGCACACGCAAACGCGTAGAATTTATGCGTGTGTGAATGTCAGCTTTTTATTTTATTTTTTCAGATTTGACGAGGAGCTTATTCAGCTCAAATGCTGAACTCACTGAGCTGTAAGGTGTTATTTACAAAGTTTGTGATTCTTTTCCTAGTTACAACATTGCAGGTTAAGAGGCAGATCAACTACGATCGTTAAAGTGTGGTCACAGAAAAGTTTTAGTGTGTACTATTTTGGCACCACAAGTGAACTACCGTGTCTCGTTTGATCCATTTTGCTTTAGAGTATACGGCTGGTTAGGCTAATACCAATGCACACAATGCAGTTCTCAATGTGGGACTGAAGAACATGGTCCATGATACAAGAAAACGTCATCAATGGCAGTGTCACCTTGCGCACCTCGGCCAGTATGACCTTCAAAAATGATCTGAAAGCACAAACATATTCAATCATTTCAAGTAAAATAAACTGCCTCTAATTTGTTTTTAGGTCAGAAAAAAATTTGTTTCTGAATATATTAATCGATATCAGGTAGAACACTGGAGCAAATGGAAAAGCGTGAAACAATAGACGAATTCAGGAAATCAGAAGTAGGTCAAAATTGCACGTATACAGATGAAAACGGTGGATAAAAAAAGCCTGGACAAACATGCGATATCGCACGTTTGTCCAGGCTTTTAATTCACTGTTTTCGTCGAATCACGTGCAGATTTAACATACTTCTGATTTTCAAATATCTTCTATTCAATATTATAATGTGGTTATACTCATGACATTAAATGACATTGTGAGGTAAATATTGCAGTAATATGTTATACTGAAAATCCGAGACAAATTTGTTTTTCATATCAATCGAGGCAGCTATAGCTGGGGATATTGTTATGGAAAACATAGTTAGAGAAGTTGCAATATCACAGTACAAGAATTTCCTTGACAAAATAAATTACGTCCCGAATCTTTTACTGAAGACCAAGTTGTCAAAACTTGTATGACTGTCGAGGCACTGTAACAGATTACACAGTGTACAGCGGTGTTTTCATTGCCGTGAGACTACTATACAGTGCATCTGCATAAATGCCGAGGACACCCCACGCGCCGAGGAGGAACGTGCCTTTCTCTAAGATTCGAAAGGTGTGTGCAACTGGGTTGTTGCTATTTTTGCCTTCAGAGATTCTATTCCTGCGAATAGAAATGTTTTCGGTGACAAGAGTGCGAATATTTGGCTACGTGACAAACATTTTGACCACTGTTGCAGACAACAAAACTGAGAAAGCGATGCCGTACCTCAGACAGTTGTCTCCCTTCTCATCTTGTACAAGAACCGCTTGAATTTTACGCGAAACATAGTGCAGTAATTAACAACTGGTGTTTTCGCTGTTTGAAATGAATAAACGTTGTTTTGAAACCAAAAGTAGTCAAATTTGCACGGGAGTTGTGTTGTGGTTTTTTTTTTTTTTTTCCTTTGTTCTCTCCACCGTTTGACCAATTGATCCGTTTATTGTCATACAGATTATATACTACGCACCAAAATTTAAGGACAACCTCGATTCTAACTTGAGGGTGTCAACTTTAAAAAGCCACAACTTGCTCAAATCAGCTAAATTGATAAAACGGTCTTACTGGTTTAGTTCATCACTTCTCAGGGTGTCACGACACGGGTTTTTTTCCCGTCTAATTAAAGGTCCGGGTTCAGCAATTAGTCAGTAGAGGACATCGAAAAAAAAATTTCAAAGTCCCTACCTGACACAGAAAGTGCAACCCTGATAGGGCCCCGTGTGATAGGATCCCCGAGCACGCACGTTACTATAGCTGCTGTAGAGTGTCAGACGTCCTTGACGGCTGTCACAGTTCACGAAAACAGGTATACACCATCCAGCTGCCTAAGGTCACTTCCAGTTGCATCTGTCCGTGCGCGGTAACATCCAATTCCCGTGCAACTACGACTCAGTGAAAAATATCCAACTTTCATTTTGCCGCACTGGTGAAGCCTGCACCGAGCCGCGACGTCCAGAGCGTCCAAAAAAGGTCCAGCGAATGGTGGCGGTAAGTCCAACATGATATGGTGTGGTCTTTTCACTTTTTGTGGTACAAATATTACTTTTGTTGGTAAGTATATTTCCAACAACAACAAACACCTATGCGCGTGTAGCTGACGTCGTGTTTACAAAGGGAAGGTACTCGTAAATATGTATTATCAGGGGACACCACTCTAATGACCACTTCCTTGTCAACAACAAGAAGCCCTAGCGATCGTAATGTTATGTGTGTTCTGGTGTACAGGACACTAATTTCGGGGGAAATGATGACTGAGGAAATAACAGCAGACGACAGTGGTGAGAAGTAGGCAGAATACATCGATGAACAAGACGAAGAATAGATTGGAAATCTTAGCCTCACTGTTCGTCTCTTCTGTAGTTACTATATATACGTCACTATAGTAACAGCCTGAAACTTTGTTTTTAAATTTCTCTCCTTTATAAATAAGTGTAATAGTTTCTGGGCAATTTTCTATTACACATATTTGTGTTATATACATAATGAAATATGCGATATATTCTGAGCTCTGGTCTGATGTACATTTAGAAGTTTCCACTTTTAGTTGCGATTTGTTTTGGGGGTTCGTGGTGGTTGTCAAGTTTTTGTGTAAATATCTTCAGAACGCCACGCCATTTTCTAGTACAAGACCCGTGTGTTCATTACATAACTATACAAATACCAGTCATTTGATTCTTTTTCAGTGCCACACCAAATGAGCTCACAGAGCAGCAAGCAGCTAATGTGTTATTTCTGTGGATACATTTGTGAAGCTAGTACAAAGTGAAGGTGCATCAGTAATGGAACAACGCCCAATCTCATCACAATACATAACAGATAATCGCAGTGGCAAGGTAAGTTGTGAACCTAAAATGTGTGTGTGTGTGTGTGTGTGTGTGTGTGTGTGTGTGTGTGTGTGTGTGTGTGTGTGTGTGTGTGTGTGTGTGTATGCTTGGGACAAAATGTACAGCTGGCTTATATTTAGAACAAAATATACAGCTGTCTGAATAGAATTAAATATACAGCTGTCTGAATAAAAAACAAAATATACCTGCAGTTGTCTGAACACAGACAAAATGTTCAGCTGTCTGAATGAAAACAAATGTACAGCTGCTCGCTGTATGAAAACAACATCAGCAATTTTTTGGATGAGAATATAATCAACAGGTCTAGGTAAGGATAAAATAATTATACCACTATAATCAACCTAAAATATATTTGTTCACAAAATAACAGCACATTTCAGTGTGATGAAATAGAGCAATACATGTATGTGCATAATTCATTATGAAACTCACAATCAGGTATATAAGTGGTCTATTGTAAGTTGGCTTGCCACTGATACAATGTATTTCTCATATTTTCCTGAAACCACAAGCTTATGAACAGGAGAAATATGAGTGACAAAAACTTATAATATCATTCTTGTATACCAAAATATTTTATTGCTAGTTTTTCTGTGAATCATGTAAATACATGTATGTATATATTGCTCCATATCATAACACTCAAATGTGCTGCTATTTTGTGACTAAGCCATTTTTAGAAAGCCACACGTACATGCGTATGTGCACACATGCCTATTTTCTGTATTTATTTCTTTTTCAACAGGTTTTGTCCATCCATGACTGTGTTTATGGTTTGTTTCTAGACAGCAGGGCTGTCACAAGGTCAGGTGACTTGAAACTGGTGAATGCACAGCATGGCATCGAGTTTCTGAAGACAGCAAGACCTGTCCGATAAGTTGTCACCGACAGAGTTCTACTGTAATCTCCTGCTACTTTCAGGTAATTATCAGTTTGGTGGCATTTGATTTTGAAGTATGGTACACCCGTGCGCTTGCACAAAATCATTTTTGTTTGTAAAAGTGTTATCACATCACACATAAAGTAGCTTATAGTGTCCTGGAAATATTGCTGTCACAACACTAAGTTATGATTTACATATGACTGCTACCTCCACACTGTAAGTATATTTACAAGTTGACAGTAAACATTATTATCATGGTGCCATGGTGGTTTTTCTCCCAAGTCTTCATAACAGCTAGTGCTAGCTACCGGTCAGTTTGCCACTCTGTAATGCATGTATCTTTTTTCCAGTATGAAATAGATTTGTATATTATTACCGACTTGATCGCAGCCACTGAAACATCTGGATCATTACTTTGATGTGTGGCACAAAGGCAAGCGAATTGCATAAAAGGTTTGAGTTGAGCTGTGTGTTTACATGGAGGATTATATCCTTGAGTGTATGCAGAACAAAAACACACAAAACTGTCCTGTCATCGAAATAACCTACTCAGTATAAACTGCTGCTGGTACATTTTCACTTTTGTGCTTTTTTTACTTTCAGGTTTTGCTTTATCTATTATATTGGCCATCTGTTTTCAGTTTCTTTGCTGCTGCCAAAGGCTAAACACCACTTGAAACAAGGGATAAAGCCTGTTATCAACCATCACCACACATTACGAGTGTCCTTGCCAGGCATGATCAAGGTATCATGTCTTATTTATGCACTTATTTTGACTTAGAGTTTAGATATGTTTCAGTCTCATCATTGAGTGTTTTGAGTGTTAGTCAAGGGGATGTATCTATGTGGCTGAAAATGAAATGGCCCCCCAAAAAACTTTCATTGGCTACAAAGGCTACACAATGCGCAACAGGCTTACCATCCTTGACTTCAACCACCAAGTATGCAAGCAGTATACCAAGATTAGCAACAGGCACTCTGTGGCATACCAGGTAGCACAGCAGAAATATGCATAGTACATGTATGTTACACACTTGTGCAATTTCTGGTACAAGTGCAGTATTGTACATGTCATTTTCAGTATCATTACAGTACATGTATTTGTAGAAATATACTATTTAGGATTGTGACACTGACCATGAAAACTAATTCTTTTTTATGGCAAGTCAGGTGCAGAATTCCTGTTCATGTGCACTGTTTACAGTATGTAGTTATAACAAGGATGAAAAATGAAAGCAGACATGTATGCAATTTATGAAGAAGAATGTCCAAATGTATTGAAAACAAAAAATGTCCAACATTTTGCTTTTACATTCAACTTTAATACTTTCTTGTATAGAGAGTACAAAGTGCACAATATGGAGTATATATTACATGCATGTGTCCATTTATTCATGTCCCAACTACTTGTACAAACAGATGTAAACAATCTCCATGACAGAAAGTAAATTTTAAAAGTTAATGAAAATGTTCTCTTCATTCTGTTTTTTCTCATCAAGGAATGTGCTCCGTGGCCTTGTATCCCCAATGCCTCACTGATGAGAAGCTCTCCAGTTTGTTACATTACCTACGCAGTACAGATGACAAGATTGAGCGACGAGTGGATGTGGTTTTTTCAGCAGAAGTAAAGACTTGGAGGTTGGTTTCACACACATACACAACCAGATAGTGCCCTCAGGTAGTTTAGATTGGGGCTTAGAAACTGCCATCTGATTATGGCCACCTGACAAGAGCAACACTGTTTGCTGTTGCCAAGCCCCATATGGCTCTCATGCCACAACTGAAAAAAATCTGTATGTAGAGTGTTGGTGATGTTTGATTGCTATTATAATGTGGGAATTTTATTTGCAAATGTGATGCTATAATTTTTGACGCTGCAAAATTTGACTTCGGTCTGCTTCTTACAAATATCTAGAAAAGTTGGTTCTTCTGTTAACTCGATCAGCTGGATCAAATTCAGTAGTTCTTGTTGTCCATTATTATTAGATGATTCCCACACAAACAGTAGGCCGGATTGTCTTCACTGGTCACGCGCTGATAAGGTGTCGCCTCTACTCCCACATTCGATATGGTCACCAGGGGCTGCTCATCGGTTGAGTGCATCTTTAGTCTCCCCCAGGGAAAAGTTGGTTATGTTGGCCTGAAAACATATTCATATAATATCATGTTACCAAGCAGCATTGCAAAGCTACAATGTCTTTTATTATTAGAACAAAACTGTATAAATCGTTTGACCATCACCGAGACAAAGAAATTGTTTGTAAAAGTTATTTTGCAAATCTGTCTTGTATGGAGTTTATTGATTACACTGGCTGTGATTGATTCATTACGGTTGGTTTCATGTTGAGTAGATTATACTGGCTGATACCCGGTAGCCAAGTAAACTCATCTAGAACAGTGTTTGCAGTACATCTTCACATGTACTAACTGACCTTTGTTCTTGTCTTGCAGCTGCCTGCTGAGAGCAAGTTGGGGCACACTGCACTGCATCAGGCTGTTTGCTGTTCCAAAGTTTCTGTGTGACATTGCTGCTAACGCCCCTGCAGTTTGGTGACATGTTTGACACTGGCCAGTCTGTTGTCTCTTCACTGGTTGGACCTGTCCATGAAGGCTGTCTGTCTGCTGTGGAATCATGGCAATATTAGCATTTTGGTGGATAGCAAAATTTAGCATATGATGATAGAACTATATTGCCATATGTAACATTACATTAGGAAATCGTTGCGGTATATATATATATATATATATATATATATATATATATATATATATATATATATAATATATATATATATATATATATATATATATATATATATATATATATATATATATATATATATATATATATATATATATATATATATATGCCTGCATGTGTACCCGCCCCCTCCAGCCCCCCCCCCCACCCCCCCCCCCCCCGCCCCCCTCTCCCTCACTTACCAAAACACAGTGACCAAGTTTGAATGACAGCATCATAAGCAAAATATACCATGCATATAGTTCAATGACATCACTGAAATTGTTTCTTTATAATTAAAATGGTTGTCTCTGTTCTGTTTGTGTTTTTGCCTCATGTATTATTACAGTTATATATGGTGCAGGAAGTAAAAGTGCACATGTATGTTGTTCTGTAGAGAAGAACCCTATGAGGAAAGAACGTCGCTTAGAAATGACAGTTACAACACAATTTATTACTAGATAATATGAATAAAATTGTGTTGTAGCTGTCTTTTCTAAGCGTCTTTCTTTTTTTTGTTGAGTTCGTCTCTGCATTACACACGCTTCGCAGTCACCATTTTGATCTGGACTATGTGGTTCTGTAGGGTACATAGACTACTTGGTCTTGTTGAGGATAGACATACTCATTTCATAAAAAAAATCAGCTGTATTTTTAGGAATTATGACAATCATGGTAATTGTGTTTTATTTATGTATACACTTATTGATGTAAACCTGCCTGTCCCGGATTGGCCTCCGCAGCCACGAAAATGCCTGCAGACGACGTGGGCAAGCCCTATAGAATCTTCGTTCGTGAAGTCAAGCCAAGAGACACTTATTTATGTACTTGATGATTTTGGTAAACTCATAAGAGAAGCCTCACAATGAAAGGCATTTTTAACAGTTTCACTCAGTACAGATATAAACAAATAAACCATACGTTGAAGTGTATTTGAAAACAATGTTTTTGTCACAAAATGAAGATCAAGTGAGATATACCTCTTGCTGTTGTGAACTGATATATTTCCTTGATATTTATTTTTGCGGGTTGAGTCATTTCAGTTTTCTGATAGAGAACATTGCTATATGGAGTAATCAGAAATAAATCCCACATGGTTTGCTGTCAGTGCAAACATAGATAAACTATGAATGAAATATATTGTGGTTAAAATACCAATTACATAATATATATATATATCTGTTTCCTAACATTTATTTCATATCTCATAACCATAGCACGAGGTGAAAGAAACCTAATGCTCCAGCCGAAGGGGTGCATGCCTGCATGATGCCAGCTTGCTTTCATCTGCTTCCTAAAGTCAATCGGGCAGGGGGGGGGGGGGGGGGAAGAATTCGCACAACCCCCCAAAAATGGAAAAATTAGTAACATTTAAATTAATTTGGGTCGAGGGCATAAACAGACATAATTATATGGTCTTGTCAAAATAATGTATACATTATTGGTATGGCGAAGGCCGGAACCATCTGCTGCGGCCCTGTATCTAATTATTTTGAAACTTGCCTCTCGTTTGCTCGTGCACCCTTTAGCTTGTAGTTGGTGTATCGGTGTTTGCTGTCAGGCACCTGCATGAGGTATGCATTGGGCAGGGTGCATTGCGTGTGCATAGACAGCAGTTGGTCTGGGGAGAAAATATTATCACTGAACTCATCAAGTTTGCAGACGGTAATTATCTTTTGTGATACAAAAAAAAAAAAAAAAAAACAAGATGAGAAGTAAACGACAAAGCAAAATATTACCTAGTGCTTAGATTCTTATAATGGAATCAAATTTTATGTCCGTGTAACACACACGAACAGGCACAATCACATCAATGGGTGACCGTCTTCACTCCTAGAAGCTGATTCAGCTTTTCAAAATCCCGAAAAGCTGAATTTCAGCTGTTTGGTTCAGACAGAACAGGCCTTCAGCCAGCCTGTTCCAAATGCAAAAGTCATACATTCTCATGAGCCCCTGCATCCGCAGGAGCTCATGGGAATGTATATCGCTTGCTGGCCATGGATTTATGGGGCATATTTATGTCCCGTTTACATTCATTTCATATTCTCGCACTGTCACCCATGCACATCACATTGTTGCATGATGACCTGTAAATTATCTCCCAGGCTTTTGTGAAAAATAAAATCGTTTTGAGGTGGGCGTTTGCGCGTTGCTTAGCACGGGAGTGCTGTCCCTTACACAAACATTATCTAGTAGCTTCCCTTCGTAAAAATGGCGACTACCATAAAGACTTGTTGTTTGCAAACGCTTTCGAGGAAACCTTGTTTTGGATAAATGCGAGGACATAAGAAATGAGAAGACCACGATATAGCATGTTCGACGTACCGTCACCATTCCCTGGGCCATTTTTGGACGCTGTGGACGTCGCTCAGTGCTTCCCAGTACCGGCCCAGAAGTGAAAGTTGGATAGTCATCTTTCGTTGTTGTTGCACGAGAATTGTGGGTGTTACCGTGTACGGACAGATGCAACTGGAAGTGACCTTTGGCAGCTGAGTGGCGTATACCTGTTTGCATGAACTGTGACAGCCGTCAAGGACGTCTGACACTCTACAGCAGCTATAGTAACGTGAATGTTCGGGGATCCCATCTGATGAGGCCCTGTCAGGGTTGCACTTCCAGTCAGGTAGGGACTTCGAAATTTTTTTTCGCTGTCCTCAACTGACTAATTGCTGAACCAGGACCTTTAAGGGAGTATGTTTAGAGGGGTGACAGGATTTAGTTAGTCACCAGGTAGCGTTAGCATAGGTGTCTAGTATCTGGCCCGTACACGAGTATTTGCTGCTGTGCGAGAGTTTGCAGGTCGACGTAACACACGTGATCGCACAGTCTAAACGCTATCGGGTGGTACTTGTTTCACTTGAATTTTCACCGCTCGATTTACTGAGCGCTTTTTGCAATACGTACGATAACGAAATTGCTAGTCAGTCGCTTTTCCAACTGCGAACGAGTCGTTTCTCCAGCAGTCTCCTAGGGTGGTCTTTCAGGCGTGGTTCGCCATTTGCTGAAGGCCGCAAGCAACTGTGTCGGTCGTTTTGTATCGGCCCTGAGATACGGTTTTCGGTCGTCCCGGAGCCGGTGTCCGAGGAAGGAGAGAAGAGAAGAAGAGCTGCGACGACTTAACCCCTGGCTTGTCTTGTGCTTGTTTGTCTGCGTCCTAGCCGGGGCGTCTTCAGGGATGGCAGTAAGTACACGCAACAATTCTTTAGTGGCCATTTGCTCGGGCGGTTTGTTTGTGTTTGCTTGTTCTGTTATTTATTATTATTTTGGTTAGTGTGTGTTGGGGGGCAAATGTAAGTATAGAATGTAGAAGCGAATGCCATCTGTTGTATTTTGTAGTATTTAGGGTCGGAGGGCGAATTCGGAAGTGAGACATGTGGTGACGTGTTAAATATGTATTCTGTAGAGGTTGAATTTATTGTTGCGGGAGAGGGGTGAAGGGAATATAAAAGACGGCATTTAAAGTTGCGGGAAGGGTGATGTGATTATCTTGTTTCTTTTGTTAGTTATTTATACGTATATTTTTGCACCTGTGTTTTAGTGCATCCTAATCCAATGGTCCAAATCCAACGGCCTAAAGCTTAAAAAAACTAACCGGCTAAGTCTGCCACCGTGCTGTGGTACTGAGAGTGGAGGCTGACTGTGTCACTCCGCCTTGTGGGGCTACGACGCCGTACCTGGGTGCTGTTGCGAGTGTCGCGGCATGCCCCGTGTTTAGTCAGGTCCTGTCGTCCTATTTAATTATTCATGACCTATTTAAGTAAAGTTCTGTTTGTTTATAATGTTGTAAAGAACGTGGTGAGAATTATTTTATCTCCTCGTGACAATTGTGTGGGAAGAGCTTTGTCACGGTGATGGAAAGTTTTTGAGAGATTGTAATATTTAAAGGCAACCTGTGTTACGGAAGGCCTTATCGCGGAAGCAAGAGCGTCGAGCTAAGCTGAGCTTAACGGTTGTGCTTCCGGCGAGAAGGTCCCGTGACGTGAAATATATTGAGTTTATTCAACTTTCAGTCATGTTAAATTAAGGATATTTGCTCCATTTGTATACGTGATATTGGTTATTCTGGAACATTGTGTTAGCTAAAGGAGCCTTGTGTTGTAAATGTCTAGTTAGCGAAAGCATTAATTTCATTTGAACTTGTCGTTCGTGCTCTCGCTGGGGAGATTCAGTAGCTTACGAACTATATTCATTTTTCTCTATCTTCATTCGTGTTTTAGTAAGCGTATTTGATTCTTCGTATATTTGATATTGTGCTACTTGAAATACTGTGTTACTTAAGGTTGTATACTATACCTACATTTTTTAATTGAAAACTGCCGCTTATAGGGTTTTTTGAGAGCCTTATTGAGTCTGGAGGCTATTGCCACCCTGAAAGACCCATGGTCCCGGGCATATTTCTAAGTTTGAGCCTTTTGCGTGACCTACCCCATAAGCAAAAACACGCAAAATAGCTGATTTCAGAACACAATAAAAATTTATCGAATAGTGTGTTAAAATGATAAAGAAACATTTCGGTCACTTCATAAAGTATGTTAGTATTTTCTCGTAAAAAAAGTGTGCTCTGATAATTGGAATTATAAGTGCAATGGAGAAAAGTGTATGTTGTAAATTCGCAAAGTGCCCGGATGTTATCAATAACATTACAAGTGTTTGCAATGTTGGGCAATTGCTTAGGCCCTTTTTATTCGATAAAGTCGTACTTTAGATCATATCACACACATTATTTATGAAAAAATGAGGGGGTCCCGCGCAAAAATTGGCACTTTGGGTCGTTTGCGAGTGCGTTTTCAAAAAGGGATACAAGCGATGTCTGACTTCCGGCAGATCATATCTCCGCCGTAGCCAGTCCCAAGCCCGCATGAGGAGGAAATCAACGACGCCAAACCAACAAGTATAACCTACGCCCAAACTGTTGCAAACTACTAGTCTTCGATCACTATTGGTGACAGTGGGAAAGTACACTGGAACAAACAACAACGGCAGATACGGGATGAGAAGGTTTATCTATAAGTAATTAAATGCACCCATTATCCCTTAGTAGTTGAATTAGTGCCGTGGTAAAATACTCTTTTTGCCACGCAGGTAACCAGGGTTCAATCCCCGTAGATGGATATTTTTTCCCTGCTCAAAAATACAGTTTCTACTTCGCTAAATGAAACAAACGCACACACACACACACAAAAAAAAAAAGCCAAAAAAAAAAAAAAATATATATATATATATATATATATATATATATATATATATATATATATATATATATATATATTATATATATATATATATATATATATATATATATATATATATATATATATATATTATATATATATATATATATATATATATATATATATATTATATATATATATATATATATATATATATATATATATATATATATATATATATATATATATTATATATATATATATATATATATATATATATATATATATATATATATATATATATATATGTATTAAAAAACAAAAATTACCACGCGTTTCTTTTATATATATATATATATATATATATATATATATATATATATATATATATATATATATATATATATATATATATATATATATATATATATATATATATATATATAAAAGAAACGCGTGGTAATTTTTTTTTTTTTTTAATTTAAAATATGCGATTATCATCACTGTTGTAATGTGAATGTTAAACCATGAACCAACCAACAAACCACTTTGTCTTGGATAAAAATGCATACTGGTTACCTCGGTACATTTGTTCATTCATTTTTTTTTCAGCCAGGCATTGTGAGCATGTTTACATTACATGTTTACATTCATTCACAGATTCACTGATGAAAAAGCACACCAAAGAGTGTCGTCACAGAGTGTTTTTTTTTTAATTTTTTCCTGGCATCATCTACAAACATTAATTAATGAATAATGTGAATTTGTTTTAATATACCTGCTGCAAGCAATGCTACATGCTCCTTTGGTGTATCCGTGAAAGCAGGTCAGTGAACATCTCTGGTTGAAAGATGTTTGTGAACAGATTGGTAGTGGATGTACCTATCTCTCCAGCTGAATCTCAGTTTCCCAGCAGTTTTTGGTTACAAATTATAAGGAAACAAAACAAACGTCACATGTTTCAATATGCCCCATTATGTTTACACATGATCATTGTGATTGATTGATTGTACATTGCTTAACGTCCCGACAGCAACAAGGCTTTCTCAGGACGTGCCTGCACTGCTTGTGAAAAAAAATAAATAAACAGAACATTGAATGTATGTCGCCATCTGGTCAAATACGTTAAATAAACCTAACACATGGGGCCTAAATAAAGCTAAGACCATTTAGCAACACACATCCAATATCAAGAGCTACAGGCAGTGCAGACAGTAGGGAGAGTTTTAAAAAGGCAAATACAGGTGAATGGACAAAGGGTAGACAGAAACACATGCCCCAGAATAGAGAGAAAAACTCACCCTGTGGGGCTGACCAGGGTGACCCTGGGAACTAAAAAGTACCTAACCCCACCCAGGTCCCCCAGGGCAGACCCAGGTGGGGGATGATCATTGTGAGTAAAGAATAATATCTGTTTATTTTCACAAGAAATGCTGTATCTGCAGACATTCATTTAAAGTATACATGTACAGTCAAGTATGTTGAAAGCATATTAGGCTATAATGCACATAGGCACCCATACAAAAGTAACTACCTCAAATACAAAATGTTAAATGTTTAGGGCTCAACATCTTTTGTCCATAAAAGGTGATTTCAAAGATGGGTCACAGAAATAGGGTCTGAACAAATTTTGACCCAAGCTGTATTCGAACCCAGGACCTTTGGGATGAGAGTCAAACACACTACCACCGAGCCACCCAGCTCCCCCTCATATGCCTATGATCAGTTATCACCCAACCACTGAAATCTGCTGTGACAGATGGAGGGTAATGCAAGAACTACATGGTCAACTCACTCTTTAGAAGTATTGCGATTTTCATTGCGCAAGTCCACACTTGGTATATTTTGAGCAGAGGGTTTAATGACATATGTATATATATACTACATACCTATCCCCCTATCTCCCCCCCCTCCCCCCCCCCCCCCGGGCTGCATTTCTATATTTTGGCACACCCCCTCTTCAGAAAGGACCCATGGGTGTTATACTCTGAGGCCAATGACCATTTTCAGAATGTATATCATTTATAATCATGCAAAGCGGAGCAGTGATAAGTTTTCTCCTTGTTTCACACCGACGCTGCAAAAAAATCTATCTGTACCACTGTTTCCTAACCCATAAGAGTCAGCTGTGGAGTACATATTTTGAATGATTGATGTATGCCAGTATTTCGGAACTTGTCACAAACAAGACCTGTTTATATGCTGAAATGTCTTTGAAAAATGAACACATTGGCAGTAAAGGGGTTTTCCTTGGATAATCAAAAACTAATAATAATAAGCGCATTAAATAGGCGCTTTATCCTAATTGAAAATCGGCTCAAAGCGCCGCCGCGAACTGAACCCAACAAGCACGCTCACGTGAATCACGTGCATTCACTCACACACTGTACATAAACACAGAACATTCACGTGGTGCTAAGGGCAAGCTCAAGCGAGCTACTGAAGTTTTTGGAAATTCAAAATCATTTGTATTTGAAATTTGATTAAGTGGGCTGAAGCTGATACCAAAGTGGAGGGGGAGGAAGAGCCGGAGTACCCGGAGAAAGAACCCCCGACAGTCCGCCCGAATTAACGGTGACACTTACTAGAGGAGAAAAATCCGACACCGGAACCCGTAATCGAACCTCGCACCTTTAGCATTGGTGGCAGGCGCCTTAACCACTGCGCCACGGACCGCCCCAATAATACATATTAAGCTGCATTTCCAAATCGCGACATGACAGGAGAGTGACAAAAAGTAACTTTTCTGAGGGGGGGTCATCCAAATAAATATGCATAGGAAGGTCTTACCATCAGGTATCTCTTTACCAAGTTTAGGGTTACAGTTAGGAATACTTGAGAAAAAAACATCTTTGGGCTATGGCTATCTTGTACCTATTTCCCGATTTCTTGTGACCCTTGACCTTTCTGACCTTCCATGCATACGAAATTAGTATGCATGAAAAGTTCTTACCACCTTGTACCAAGTCTGGGTTTGAAGTTGTGTATACTTGAGAAAACATCTTTTTGGTCAAAATACAGATATTTTTCACCTTTTTACTGCACTACAAATTACAACATGGGTGTCAAATCGCTTTGTCACATTGTTATATGAAAACACACAAAGCACACCCCCATCACTGTACAATAGCCCCTGAACTGCTCGACTGCACGTTACAATTTTGTCGCCCCGCTGCTTCTATGTCAGGCTTATGGAAACACTCCCTCTTTATTTCTATTTTCTCTCGAGTTTTGTCATTGTCACTTTGTTGTCACTGCCCCACTGCTGTTGTGTCTGCAGTTGAATAGCCAGGCCTAAAGCCTGCTTTCCCTTCTCCTAATATATGGCTATGCATCAGCTCAGGCAGTAAGGCACAGGCTTTTGCTGCATTGCGAATGATGTGACTGTCCAAAACCTTGACATTGTGGCCAGCCTGGTGGATGGACATCAAAATAACAGGATGTCTGCCCTCCTACACAGGACAATCAGTTCACTTCCTTTGCCTTCTCGTCGGTTGGCCATCGCGGAGAGATGTACCCGCTGAACTCTTCTTCCCTCATCTTTCGCAACCTGCAAAAGATAATTTTGTATCAAAACAAGTTCTGACATGCACATATTGCGTGCATATATGTTTGCAAGTATTTATACAAAGTACATACATGCATAATATGACATTAGTCAGAACATGAACAAGAAAGGCAATGTCCTTATGGTTCACGTGTATGACCAATCCACATAATATGTCTGTCCTTTTTTACCTTGGCTTGACTTCTCCAACAGGTCTCTGAAAATGTCTAAACATAAGTATAGGGCTGGATTTTGTACCAGTGAAACCTGAGTATTTTTCCAAATCCCTTCATTTTCACACATTTGTCAACCCTCTGTGACCCTTGACCTCTGTGAGGGGCTGATTACATTAGTAGCACAGAAAAGTGTTATCATCATGCCAAATTTTATTGAAAAGTTTGCAAAAACATTGATAAAAACTACAACTCTACCCGAAACTAACTTTTGTCACCCTTATCATGTGGTATCTCCATAGCAAGTTTGAGTTTGAAGTTGAAAATACTACTTGAGATGACCTTTGAAAGGTCACAGAAATTGGTATGTTTAGAATTATTTTACCACAAAGTACCCTTGTGCCAAGTTTGAAGTCTGAGGCTTGCATAGTCTTCGAGGAAATGCCAATGTTAAAGTTGCCCACAGGTAACAGACAGTTGATGGATGACCCATTACAAACACTTACTTTTGCTATCACACGTGCGCCAAAAATTAGACGCCATTGAGCTTGAAATGACCACAAAGGGTGTATACATATATCTAGAATCAGCATCAATATTCAAAGTGTAACTTGCAGAAATTGTTTCAAACAGGACACAACGCATTGCTGTTTAGCAACAGCACACACTGGACCAAATGGGTAGTATTCAGATTTTTCTAGTCCTTTTGTATGCACTAAGTGCTTATTAAAGAAAACGACAGTATTTGGAGACTTGCCCAACCCTCTAGTTTTCAAATCAAATGCAATATGGTGCCACTTGTTGACAGCAAGTGATTTTAGCATTCGGTGTTGTTGAGAATGCTGGTACTACTACTACACCATCTTCAAAATGAAAGAAAGCATTACAGTGTGATGTGTTTCAACCAGTTGTGTTTTGTTATGAACCTGATTCTATTCACAAATCAATCGGTATGCTTTACCTCGAGTCCAGGACAATAAGTGTCGCCTTCGCTCACTTTAGTTGATCCGTTGGAACTGAAATTGCCTGCTTTTAGCTGTGGCCTTCTCCTTTGAGCAAACATGACCTGACTAGCTCTTGCCTCTTCTTGGTGTAGGCGTCATACTTCTGTGCTTGTTTGCAAGTATACCCTCTGGGCGTGACTCTGTAGTGAGACGTCAACAGCAGCACTGACCTGAAATGAAATACATGTTTATTATCGTGTTATTCGGCAGCATGGCAATTTCACTTCTGATCTTATTTCAGGGTGGGTCGCTTCCAAACTCCACAAACAGGGACTTTGTTATAGCATTATGAACAATTCGGGGCCAGTGGGGGGAGTCCCCCCCACCCACCCACCCACCCACCCAATTCGTCCCTACATTTAGTTTACACATTACTACCTTCAAACTAATGTGAAATAAACTGTGAACACCACAAACAAGAATGGTGAAGCCTGGATCCCTCGTGTGCATTTAAAACTGATCATTTTCATAATCTGAACTGTGTGACCTTTCCAAAAGGTGACTGAAATTTAAGTGCCATGAGTCTAAGCATACGTAAAGGGCTGGCTTATGTACAGTTGTGAATAGTATTGGAGAAAAAATATCTTTTGTCAAATATGGCTATTTTTTTTTTACCTATTTCTTGATTTCTCATGACCCTTGGCCTGAACGCAAACTGGTAGGCTAAGAGTAAGAAAGGTCTTGCCACAAAGTATCCTTCAGCTACGTTTGAAGACTGTGGTTTGAATGGTCTCCGAGAGAATGCCAACATTAAAGTTTACCATGGACGACCAATGGCCCAGAACATAGCCTTACACTTGCTTCGCACATGAGCCAATGAAAGAAGGCATTACAGTATGATGTGTTCATTCACACCATAGTTGTGTTGTGTTCTGCACCTGATTCTCATCACAGATCTACTGGTATGACTTACCTTGAGTCCAGGAGAATACGTGTCACCTTCCCTCACTTCACTTGAGCTGTGAGTGTGACCTTGGTCAGTTGGTGTAGACGTCATACTTCTGCGCTTGTTTGCAAGTATGTACTCTGGGTGAAAGTACTGAGACTCCACAGCGAGAGGTCAACAGCAGTATTAGCCTGAAATGAAATACATGATTATTACTGTGTTGTTCGGCAGCATGACAATTTCACTTTGCGTGAACTAAATGCAGGGGCAGATTATTACTTTCAAAATAAATGCGACAAAAACTGTGTAAACCGCAAAGAACAAACAACAATGGCAAAGTCACGTCTGTACGCCTCATGCGCATAACTGATTCACAACCTGTGTGACCTTTCCAAAAGGTAGCTGAAATAAGTGTCACGAGTCTCAACATAAAGGCTTGCTTTTGTACTAGTCAAATTTGTATTTTTCACACATTCTACGGTCATCCAAAATGGTAGTCAACAAATATTAGGGTTTCAGTCAAAGTAGCGTTTTACTAGGTAACCCTTTTAATCCTGATACACCCACTTCTTGAAATAAATGTGACTATGATAGTTCAAGGGTGGTGCCAGAATAGATTGGCGTCTCATCCGCCAAGTTATTCTGGCACCATCCTTGAACTAAAAAAATGCTGGACCTATCTCCTAATCTGTAATATAGCCTTCATAAGACAGAGAATGGATGAGAAAACTAAGTTACTAAGTACTGAAAGCAGTTACTGAGTTAGTAATGCAAAATTCTCCTTTAGCAGGACTTTTTACTACACACAGTACGTTTTCCTAAATAATAAGCACTGGCACTGGTTTAATATCACTACAATGTGGACTACATTCCTTCCACCGTATTAGTAAAGGCTCTCTGAGAATGTATGGAAATGTTCTACTTCTAGGAGGTGACTGACATACATGGAATGCATGCCCCTGTCAACCCACAATAAAATGTAGTCTTCTTCATTGTAGGTAGGCTGTAAATTTCCATGCATAAAAGGACAGTTAGCTATTGGGGTTTTACGCCGTGCAGGTGACATCTCACGGTGGTGCATACAACTTTTTTTTTTAGAGTTGGAAAACCAGTCAGATATGCCACTTATGTACAACATTTTTCTATCATTACTAGTAACTCGTGTTCTAGTCACTTAGCAAACACCACCAACCTCTTTTTCTACTTTAGTTTACCTTTTCCTTTCTGAAGAGATTTTGTTGTGTTTCTGGCTGCCACATATATTGCTTCTCGTTCGGTTGGCCCGTTTATTTTTTTTTTTTTTCTTCTTCTGAGAAATGGTTATGCGTTACTACTGACGCTCGATGACTTGTCGCAACTTATGCAAAGGTATCTTATTTCTGAGGAAACACAACATTTTATGCATAGAAACAGTCAGCTTACACACCTATTTCAGACAGTATATATCTTTTGTCAATTATCGATAAATTGAGCTTGTTTGCAATACGACTTGCCGTACGGCGGTTTTTTTCGGTGACCTCTAGTCTCAGGTCACGGCAGACGCAAGATAGCGGTATCTAAATGCGCAGAAAAGATG
The DNA here is from genome assembly GCA_036245525.1 of Semisulcospira habei. Lineage (NCBI taxonomy): Eukaryota > Metazoa > Mollusca > Gastropoda > Semisulcospiridae > Semisulcospira > Semisulcospira habei. The sequence continues at coordinate 183,540,744 of BTPG01000003.1, read as the reverse complement.
CGCGAAAGAGGTGTGTCCTACAACCTTAAGGAGCCACGTGCTGTAAGGGACGCTTCGCGGAAGCAAAGGCGTTTGGTCTAACTGACGTTAGCGCTTGACTCTTGTGCTTCCGTCGGGGTCCAGTGGCCTATGATTTAAGCTTTTCAGCCTCAGTTTTCTTTTGTATTTTATTTAGGATATTTGTTTCATTATATATTAATGTTCTCAAACTTTTGTGTTTAGGGGTATTTAGTTTATTATATATTTGTTGTTATTTTGTATTGTGTATATTGGATATTCGGGGTGGGGAGTTTGGACGTGTGTGAGTGTGAATGTGATGCGTGAGTGCGTGGTTAGGATTGAGTGAGAATGGTTGGTTGTTGTTAGGGTTATATGTAATAAATGTCGTCGTCATTGTTCCTCTGGTGTTTGTGTTAGGTTTGTGTTGGTGTGGGTCGGGTGTATCTCGAGTTGTAGAGCTTATAGTTCGCGCCCCGGAAGCGGGATCGTAACACAAGGTTTTGGTTCTATAGCAGAGATAAATCTAAAACCACTTCCGGTTTTGTAATACAGGCCCACTATGACCTACAGCACACGTAAGATTGACCATTGGTGTGTATTGCGCATACCCATCACTCTGTATAACGAACGTTGTTTACAAGACACAGAGACAATTGGCCATACCCATCTAAGAATAAAATCACCCTGCTGACAATAAAGGTGCTCTGACGTAGGTGAGAAATGAAGCCTGCGCGTGAAACTTTGTCAGATGACAACTTGTACCTGTTCCCATCATTTGCAACTTAAACTGCACCCCCGGATATAGATTATGTAAAAGAGAGACTATCTTCCGTCTGACCTATAGCCAGCCACAAAACACGGTGGGACAAATCATTAAAAAAAAAAAAAAAAAAAAAAAAAAAAAAAAAAAAAAAAAAAAAAACAGACCCAAACACGTCCCAAAGACCCAAACGGAGACCTAACTTAAGTCAGAGTGCAAGGCTAAACAACGGTTAACATTAGCAACAGAGCACAGATATGAAAAACCATTTGCTTTGTCATCAGCTTCAGTTATGCTGGCCAGGGGGTCCATCCTCAAGCAGACGCAGCATCAGAAAACTGCACAGACTGTATTTGCAACCTGTCACTGGAGATGGACAGGCCACCAGAACAGTCAGGTACTAATCAAGAATGAATCCTGGATCTACTCATAGCACAATGGAGGCCATATCTTATCTTCTGAGTGTGAAGGCTCTGCTGAAAGTGACACTTGTACTATAGACAGAAAACCAAAAAAGGACATGTGCCAAGGAAGTGTAATGAAGGGGAAGGAATAAGAAAGTGGTATTTGCAGTCAATTTTGAGCATTAATAAGCCACCATAAAGCATGACTAAAGGATCAGCTCTCGCAATTTAATCGATTCAGCCAAGGACAACACGTTTCTAAGAATGTCTGCCATTGTCTGCGATTTTGAAATCTGCAAATCCCATTTTACGAAATTCATTAAAATTACACCTTCCTTAGTTTCCAATAAAAGACTTTGGTATTAAGTGTTCAACACTAAAACTATGAATGTCAGATTATTGGTTGCATAGTTTTTACGTTATGTAAGTTGTTCAAATGATCATTAACTGAGCTCATTCAGCCCCGACACACAACAGGCGCCAAGCTATTCTGGCACCACCCTTGAACTATCATGCTCGATCAGTCTCTAGAAATATCATACAGTCCTTCAGAGGGCAACGTCAAAATTTAGGGATTTGGGTCCCCGAATGGAATGTGTTAAACTTATGGTGCTAAGTATAGTTCATGGACAGTATACCTCAAATGGCCCATTGTGGGTAAAGTCCAGTACCGCTTCCTTCCAAGCGTTGCCTTGATTACCGCTCTTAATCCAGACAGGAGTGTTGGCAGTAGTATCAATGTGCACGTGAAGCTCGTTGACGTCACGGCCGTACATGTGGTAGTGAAACTTCAGACAGTATCTGGGATCGCTCTGTGCGTCAAATCTCTGGCGGAACCACACGCACAAAAACTGCATTAATCGGGTTTCAGCCATTTTGGCTTATTTCAAACCAGGAATAAGGTGTCACGAAGAAACAAGCAACTTGACTTATAAAAGTGATTGTCAAAGCGAAGCTTTTATTCTCAGTAGCTCGGGAGGGGGTTTGGGTGGGTGGATGGTGGTGTGGGTGGGGGTGGGCTTAAACTTTTAGGGCTTAGGGTCTTTTGTTGAACAAATTTTGACCCCAGCTGGACGAGAGTTGAACGCTCCACTACCGAGCCACCCAGCTCCCCAGACCATTGAAGTGACAAGCATTGAAAATATTGATGTGGTGGTGGTGGGAAGGGGGGGGGGGGTGGCAGGGTATCCCTTGCCCCCCCCCCCCCCCCCATACCTAAACCCCCTCTTTCCTCCCCAATTAATATTTTTGGACAATTTTAGTTTTCTCTTTTATAAGGAAACAATTCAATTCAATTCAATTCAATTCAATTCAAATACTTTATTGTGTCAGTCTAGCCGACAAATTTTCTTTCGTTGGGATCACATGCGCGCGTACGGTTTTAGCCACATTATAACAATGGTGAAAAAAAAAACAAAAAAAAAAAACCATTGACCACAGTGTACATTGTTAGTGGTATAGGAGTGAGTCTATCACTTGCAAGATGCCACTGCGACATCTGAGGTGCAAGTTCCTCGACGGCGTCAACAAGGAGAGAGAGATACGCTAGTTAACACACTCTTCATTTACGAGACGGATGACCGAGGGTACAAAGCTGCCCTTGTAGCGTTTGGTTTTAACAAGAGGAGCCTTGAACCTACGGCCAGACGGGAGCTTTTGAAGGTGCTTAGAAAGGCAGTGGGAAGTGTCAGCTGCCAGCCTCAGGCCCTTGCGTATCATTCTCGTCCTGTAGAGGCCGTCAAGGCTCTCCAACCTGCCCCCAACGATTTTCTCACTAAGCCTGATTATCTTATTCAGCTTCCTAAAGTTCTTCTCGCCCAGGGAGCCGAACCATGAGACAAAGGAGAATGTAAGAATGCTTTCTATAAAGCAGAGGTAGAACTGTCTGAGGATTTTGGGGCTGACATCAAAGGAGCGGAGTTTGCGCAGCATATACAGTCTGCCTTGGGCTTTCTTAAAGATGAGGTCTGTGTTGTCGGTGAAGGATAGCCGTGAATCAATCAAGGTCCCTAAGTATTTGTAAACCTCTGTGCGTGTGACAAAAGTGCCGTCAATCACCAGGGACTGAGGAGGTGGGAGTGGGCTCCCGGAAGTTGGCCCACTGCCAGGCTTCCGAAAGTTGACAACCATCTCCTCAGTCTTGCCTACGTTCAACTGTAGATGGTTGTTATGACACCATGAAACAAACTGACCCACTTCTGCGAAGTAGTCAGCATCTGAGTTTGACAGATCTACAACTGCGGTGTCATCTGCAAATTTGACATAGTGAGTCCTGTCATTGGAGCTGGTACAGTCATTTGTGAATAGGATGTAAAGGACAGGCGAGATCACACACCCTTGGGGGCTGCCCACGGACGTGGTGATGACAGAGGACATCAAGTTGTTTACACAAACACGCTGCGTCCTCTCCACTAGGAAGTTCAAGATCCATAGGATCAGAGAAGGGCTGACATTCATGTGACGCAGCTTGTCGGCCAGAAGGTGAGGCCTCATCGTATTGAAGGCGCTGGAAAAGTCAACGAAGAGGACTCTGGCAAAGGACTTTGGTGTCTCCAGGTGAGTGAGGATTAGGTGCAGGAGAGTGATGACTGCATCATCCACACCCCTGTTGTGGCGATATGCGAACTGTAGGGGGTCGAGCTGGTCGCTCGTCTGACTGAGTAGTCGACTCAGGACAAGTCTCTCGAGGCACTTCATGATGATAGAGGTCAGGGCAATAGGTCCGTAGTCATTAGGGCAAGAGGGTTTTGGTTTCTTGGGAACTGGACAGATCAGAGAGTGTTTGCAGACTGATGGGATTGAGTTTGACGTGAGGGAGGCGTTGAAGATCTGTGTGAGGACTGGTGCCAGTTGGGCACTGCAGGACTGCAGCACCTTACCACTGATTCCATCTGGGCCTGGGGCTTTGTGTGGCTGAAGGCAGCGGAGGACCATCAACACCTCTTCCTCGCTGATCTCTATAACTCTGCGGTCATCAGAAAGAGCCTGGAGTTCATTTCTGATGGTCTGCACTTCTGACTGGACGTTCACCTCAAACCGAGCAAAATGGTCGTTCAACTGATTGGAGAGTTGTAGGCTGTCATCACAGTGTAGACCTGTGGTGGAGGCATTTTGTTTCTGCTGAGTCCCAGCCATAGCCTTCAGACCTTGCCACGCTTTGCGTAGATCACCTGTCACAAAGTGACTCTCCACCTTTTCTTTGAACTGACGTTTATTGTCTCGGATTTTCAACCGGAGCTGAGACTGCAGCTTTTTGCCCTCAATAAAGTCACCGCTAGCAAAAGCTCTTGCCTTTTGTTTCAATGTCCCTTTCAGTTCTTTCGATACCCAGGGCTTGTTGTTTGAAAAAACTTTCACTGTCTTAGTTGGAATGACAGAATCCTCACAGAAGCGAATGTAGCTTGAAACGACGTCTACAGTCTCCTCTAGCGACTTACTGCTGTCTAAGAACACTGACCAGTCTGTGCAATCAAAGCACCCCTGAAGTTGTGCTTCAGTGTCTGAAGTCCACTCCTTGACGATTTTTTTCCACTGGCGGAACAGATTTAAACTTGGTTTTGTACATGGGCAGTAAATGCACCACACAATGATCAGCAGTGCTGAGTGGAGTTTTACTAACAGCTTTGTAGGCGAGGGCGATATTCCCGAAACATTTGTCGAGAATTTTGTCTTTTCTCGTATTACAGTTTACATACTGATGATAATGAGGGAGGCAGTCGGAGAGAGAGCATCCATTGAAGTCTCCCAGAATAAACTTGGGAGCGTCTGGGGAGTCAATCTCTTGCTGCTGCACAATGTCAGCTGTAACATCAGCGGCCAACGTGTAGTTTGCGTCAGGGGGGGGGGGATATACACAACGGTAACAAACAATCTGCCAAACTCCCGCGGCAGATAGAAAGGGCGTAAGGCAAGGGAGATAACCTCAATGTCTTTTGTGCACAACTGATGTTTGACCTTGACATCTGTGCACCAACGCTCTGAGACGTACACGCAGACCCCGCCACCACGCGATTTCCCCGTGGCCGCACAACATCTGTCCTGTCTAAAGGGGCCATGAAAATTGTCAATATGAAGACAGTTATCGTTCACAGTGTTGTCCAGCCAAGTTTCAGTAAAACACATTAAGTTGGCTTCACGGTATTCGTGCAGGAATTTGGCGCACGCGACCAGTTCGTCGTGTTTATTTCTCAGCGACTGCACATTTGCTAAAATCATCGATGGCAAAGGCGGCCTCACCTTTCTTTTCCTCAGTCTTTGACGCACCCCACCTTTCCTCCCTCGTCTTTTCCTCCAAAACGACACATTATTTCAATAAAAGCAAAACCCTTATGGCTCACGTGCATGACCGATTTACATATGTGTGAACTTTGTGACGATAAGTAAGGGCTGGCATCTGCACCAGCAAAATCCCTGTTTTCTCAAAATTTAAGCATGTTTCACACATCTGTCAAACCTCCGTTATCCTTGATCTTTGTGATGAGTCGACTAAATTAGTATGCATAGGAAGGTCTTATTATCAGCTACCTTCGTGTCAAATGACAGTGAAATAACTTTTAGCCAGTCTGTGCGTAATCTGGGAGTTCAGTTCGACTGCAGTATGGCCATGCACCATCACATTACTAATGTGTGCAGGACGGCGAACTTCCAGCTGCGAAGAATCAGCTCCATTAGACCATTCATCACCCGGTCCGCTACTGTTCAACTTATTTGCTCCCTTATCCTTAGCCGCTTAGACTATTGTAACTCCCTCCTGGCAGGTGTCCCCCAGAAAGAACTCTCTCGTCTGCAGACAGTCCTCAACAATGCTGCCAGACTTGCTTTTGGCAAATCTAAAATGGACCATGTAACCCCCCCTACTTCAGGAATTGCACTGGCTACCCATTCAGTTTAGAGTCGAGTACAAGATTGCGGTCCTGGCGTTTCGCTGCTTTGATGGATCCCTACCGCCATACCTCTCATCCCTCCTCAACATCTATCAGCCCTCCCGTTCCCTTCGTTCCAGCTCTGAGAAGCGTTTCCGTGTCCCCAGCTTTTCCTCTAAGCGGTTTGGCTGCCGGACATTGCAGTATCAAGCCCCTGTTGTCTGGAACTCACTTCCCCTACACCTCCGGAATGCTGAAAACATTGACGTCTTTAAGACCCAACTTAAAACCTACTTCTTTCAGCTTGCGTACCATTAATCCACAGATTGTGTGTGCGTGTATGTGATGATGGTTTGGTCTGCATACATATGGTTTTGTTATGTGTGTTTTAGTTGTATGTGCGTGCGTAGATTAGAAGTGCATAGATTAGACTTTTTTAAAGGTAGTGAGATTGGTTTGAAGGTGTGAATAATATTTGAGAAAAAACAAATTATGTTAAAATATAGCTATTTTGACCTATTTCCTGATCCCCTGTGACCTTGACCTTTGTGAGGGGTCACTTAAATTGGTATGTTTAGAAAGGTCTTGCCACAAAGTATCTCTGGGCTAAACTTGAAGACTGTGGCTTGCGTGTCTACCAACATTAAAAGTTTATTACGGACGACGGACGACACCTGACGGACGACAGACGATGGACGACGGAGGGACGACCACTCAGTCTGGCCCAATACATAGACTCACTTTTGCTTCGCAAGTGAGCCAACAAATTGAGGCGAACATGTAGTACGTTTGATTATTTTACAAGTCAGAAGACTAGCCCGCTCGTTGTGGGTTTCGGGGATTCGCCTACCCCCCCCCCCCCCTCCCCCCCCTCACCCCCCTAATGCTGCTTGTTTCACAATATTGTTGCAAATGTGTGATAGAGACAACTCTAGTAGTGTGTTGTTGTTTCGAACAACGCTAAGTAACTTTGTACTTTAGAAGATATGGTGCTCTTTAATGGAACAAAACTGGTAACACGTCACCAAGAGGGCTACAAGAAGTCCGCCATTAGTCGCTACAAGGTTGTGGGTTTTTTCCCCCCAGCGAGGTTACATGGTACGTTCTGCGCTAAAGGGTTGGTAAGACTAAATGTGTGAAAATGCCCCTGCTGCTCGTGATGCTGATGAAAACGACGCCTGGTGATAAATGATAGCAGTATTAACCCGTTTAGCCCCAACACCCTACAGCAGGAAATTGATTGACCTTGATAATTCAAGGGTAGTAAAATATTACCTTGGCGCCTGAAGGCCGCGCCAAGCTAATCTGGCAGTACCCTTGAAGTATCAGGGTCAATCCACCTCCTGCAACTGGTACAAAGTCGTTAATTAACACTTCCAAAATTTAGGAAATGCACCCGTGGGACTAAGAGGGTTAATGGTGATGTTTGCGGTGGTAATGATTCTTTCTACATGTTAACACACTACCGGCGTGTGTATATTTGTCCAAACATTATAGTGGCCAGAAGCTTCGATGTAGACGTAGTGACCATGCTGATTAGGGCCCAGTGAGTGATCAAAGGCGGGTCCAGTGTAGTCGGTCGGGGTTGCGCCCTGATGTCGTGTCCAGTAATTGCCATTTGAGCCTTGTGTACCGCTTATAAAGTCGCACCAGCCGCCTTTATTCTCGTCATCTTCAAAGCAGCACTTGAATAAAGCCAAGAGGTCAACTGCCAAAAATAGTAACATTATGTCGAACGTGATAAATGTAGATGTGTAATGTGTGCGTGTGTGCATGTGCTGTATGTATGTATGTATGCATGCGTGTGTGTGTGTGTGTCTCTTGAGGGGGAGGGGGGGGGACAAGTTTTTCTGTCGGGGATGGGGGTGGGGTGGGGGGGGGTACAAGTGTGCGTGTGTGTGTGTGTGTGTGTGTGTGTGTGTGTGTGTATGCGTGTGTGTGTGAGAGAGAGAGAGAGAGAGAGAGAGAGAGAGAGAGAGAGGGAGAGAAAGAAAGAGAGAGAGAGAGAGAGAGAGAGAGGGAGAGAGAAAGAAAGAGAGAGAGAGAGAGAGAGAGAGAGAGAGAGAGAGAGAGAGAGAGAGAGAGAGGGAGAAGTATAGTGAAAGTTAGTAATACACATTGATACACTATCTGCCATGATAGTGCGGGTGGTTACTGCCAAAAAGACTGACACGCTTCTGGTACTACCCTTGAACAACAAGTTTACTAAAACTGTCGGCCGACGTACGCATTTTCAGATGTTTAGTCACTGACAACGTTAACGCTCTCAACGCGCTCAAAGGCCTACCAAGAAACTATCATCACTCTGGCAAAACTGCTAGTGTAGTGATAGGTTCTATTGTCCTAGTGGCTTGCAAACATGCATCTCGCAAGGGACCAGCCAATGAAAACCGCCATATGCAAGTCTCGAGCTATCTGGAGTCTATCATGCAAATACATGTACAATGACTACTTTGGAGGGTGAAGATCAGCTGCAATGATTAGCATATGCGTGCAAAGCATCGCAAACGAAGTGCAAAGCTGTTACCACTGTCAGGTTTTCAACACCTTCGGGCCCCAAAACATGGCATATGTACGCTGTAACCCATTGTGTTCCAGGTACGAAATACCCACATTTGCAGTATATTGCAGGAGACAGATCGACCATGATAGTTCAAGGGTGGTGCCAGAATAGCTTGGCGCCTACAGGCGCCATGAATTATCATGATCGATACATATCTTGCTGGGGCCGTGTCGGGACTGAATGAGTTAAGGCATAACTGCGAAATTTGGGAATAAACTCCCCCCCCCCCCCCCCCCCCCAAAAAAAAAAAAAAAAAAATTAATTAGAATTAGGTCTGGCTACAGTAGAACTAGGCTCGGATCACGATTATTATTATTTAGTCAGGCTCTCGTGAGCCTCTGCGGCCGTCTGCACTCATCAGCATTATGACTCTTGCTGGCAATGAGCGACTGATGTTCTCGGCCGCATAGTTAAGCTGCAGACTGCAGTCCGTTTCTTGTGAAAGCCCGCTTCGCATTGATTAAGCAAAATACTCTATGTGTTTCCGCTAGGATGTCTCAACTATCAGGGGACAATCTGATTTAGCAATAGCTTCTATTTCTTAGGGTTCAGTGTTTTAAGACTGTTGGGTTGTTTGTTGTTTCTGCTCTAAGAAGGCCAAAGACAGCATCCCAGTGCGCAGAGGCCATCGAGCCGACGACAAACGGCGTTAGCCCGCACACGGTTGTACCGGACCAACAACGGCCGACGTCAACAGGGATATTTTCTTAATACAATGAAAATCTCTATTTTCACAAACATGTTCTAGATTTTTGACTTAGCACGGCAAACTTACCCTCACACGGATTGACAGGCCCTGCGTGGGTACCTGAAAAGGGAAGTAACGTTTTAAAAAGATTGTCATATAATTAAAACTTTCTTAACCCTTTGGCTGCTATGGACGATACCGCTCGTCAATAGCAGTTAAGGGGTTAGCTCATTTAGTCCAGACACACCGCAGCAAAATATGGATTGACTATAATAGTTCAAATGTTGTGCCAGAATAGCTTGGCGCCTATAGGCGCCAGCTATACTGGCATCACCCTTGAACTATCATGGTCGATCTGTCTCCTGAATTGTAATGCAGTCCTCAGAGGACAACTCCAAAATGTGGGTATTTCGTACTTGGGACACAATGGGTTAATAAAGAGTAGTAATTGACAACAACAAAATCGAAACCGAAGTACACATTACGAAGACGGAAAACTTAAACTTAACTGGATTTTTTCCAACTGCAAGTGGCAAAGAACCTCATGAGTCCCTGCACAATGTGGAGGCTGATATTGATGCCCGTGTTCCTCGGGTTGAAGGGATTATTCGGTGCTGAATTTGCCCAACTTTCAAAGACATGATTGTGCTTCCACTGGCAGTGTAGAGGACAATTTGCCTGATGGGTAAAACGTTTGTTATACTCACTTGTTGGTCTTTCAGACGTTGTGGTTGTGGTAGTAGTGGGCTCAAGTGTAGTGCTTTCGGTGGTCTCAACCACGTACGGAACTACCAACAACAAAAAAAACAACAAAAAAAACACCCAACAACAACATAACAGAGATTAAAATTATACTGCTGCTATTTTTAGTGATCATTGGATTGCAAAATGCAAGGTGACCAAGAAAACCAAGAAAAGTGTTATTGTCGTGAAATCAGAGATTTGTTATGAGAGGAGTACTATACAAGTAAGAAAATGTGTTTTATTCCACCTTGTTTTGAGCAAATTCGATTGAAGTTAGGTTATATGTTATTTTATGATTCTCACGAACGGCGATGTTCGACTCGCAAAGTGTTCCCACCTTCCGTCGTAACGGGCGCGGCTGTGGTTGTGTTAGCTGGATTAACTGCAAATGAAAACATAATTATGCGCTAAGTAAGTAACTGGAAGCATTACATATGCCCCGCCCCCCCCCCCCCCACCCCCCATCCCCGAAGGGGGCGTATCACATTTTCACTGGATTTCCAGCCCCTTGATACCCTTCGGGGGGTGACAATGACAATGATCCTTTATTTGACAACGGTAAAGGTTTTGGCAGTAACAACCAATTGTCGAACTTGCCGTTGCTAATCTACTAATTAATTACTATCGCACTAATTATTTTCTACTACTGAACTGGCAACAACAAAAAAAGACAAACACAAGCCAATAGACAAGAAAAATGTAAGGAAGAAGTGACATAGGAATTACCAGCTTTACTGGTCGGGCATATTCACATGTAGTATTAAAGTAATGTTATAGGAATACACGCAGCTTAATACGCATACATACGCATGCACGTTTCCGCACGCCACTCTTTGTCTCTAATATACACGTACGCACACGCACGCGCACGCACGCACGCACGCACGTACACACACACACACACATGCACACACGCACGCTCGTGCGGCTTAGGACGTTGTCAGTCAGTCATATGAATAGTTGGCTACACACAAGCTGTACTGAATAAAACTGAGTCATCGAAAAATGGGATGCAGTTAATGATCTAATCAGAATAGCATTTTTGAATATGTGCACAGTCACGGCGGTGCTGCTGACAAAAACAAGTACTTGATGAGGCTGACTTTAAACGAGGTTTGGTTTTTGATTTTATTTTATTTATTTTTTTATTATTATTATTTTTTGGGGGTCTAATATCACCAATGTGTGAAAAGACGTTAAATAAATTCCTGATCCTGACACACACAGACAAACACACAAAGGAAAACACACTCACACTTCACTAGAATTCGTATTACTTAATATACTGGTTGAAACTTGTATCCCCAGAAGCAAACCGTCTTCGGGCCCACGTCCGCCGCAGTAGGCTCGCGCACAGCCGTGCGCGGACCCACTGCGGCCGTCTTAGGCCCGAGGACCTTTGCTAACTGGGATAGTACAATAGTCTACATGCGTCGCGGCGAAATATCACGGCGCTAAACTAAAGAAATCTGTTCATTTAAGTTTGTGTATAACCAGTTGTGTTATACTTGTACCATTTCTACTGTCCTTCCGAAATGCCTGTATCACCTATAAAATACTAACCATGTATGTGCTAATGTCTAGTTACAGACACTCAAAAGTTCCCAAAATCCGTTGTAAATAATTACAAAGAGGAACTAAATCTGCATTCACAACATTATCGACAATACCTGTGTCCTTGCACGATCCCTCAGAAATCTTCAAGTCGTCAACAGCAATGTCGCCATATTGCAAATGGGACTGTCCTATAACTGCTTCAAACACCAGCTGCAGCAAAGAGCGTCTCGTTATTTACCTGCAGGGAAGCTAACAAGCATTAACCCTTTCATCCTGATATATTACTGCATGAAATTAAATTGACCTTGATAGCTCAAGGCTGATGCCAGAATAGCTTGGCGCCTAAGGCGCCAAGCTATTCTGGCACCACCCTTGAACTTAAATGGTTAATCTATCTCCTAACCTGTCATGCAGCCGTCATAGGACAACACACTGTTTTTAAAGACATTCTCAGGATGTAATGGGTTAAACCGCTGAGCCTTAACTCATTCGCGGCCGCGAATGAGTTAACGTCGGAATTCAGGAATTCAGGAGTTTTCCTATGAAAGTTATGTATCATTTCAGGAAAACGCTTGACCATGATAATTCAAGGGCGGTGCCAGAACTGCTTGGCACCTATAAGCTGTGCATCCTTATTTTACATAATGGCTTTTATACATTGCTATAGAAAACTGGCAACCCTTTAACCACTATCACACAATCTCTATATTAATTTGTGGCTTTTTTTCTGAAGTTATCAGCTTTTACTCTTTTTTTGTCTAGAATCAGTGAAATAGTCATTATTCTGAACACATCATCACGTCAAGCACAGAAAGCCGCGAGCATTACCAGCGAGGACGCCCAAGCTTTAATTATAGTTAATACAGAGACCGACAGGAATCCGCTGTGAGATGGTTATAGTCACTTGCTCGACGTTAACCCCAACAGAACTAACTAACCGACAGGAATGATCACAACGATTTTTGTAGCATACATCCTCGCCAATTCTTTAACCTCGGAAGAGGACCTTACAATGAGGATGTAAATGATCCTTGCATCATCGCGCTAGATAGGAGGTGTCCCTCCTGCTACAGTGAGTCATGAGGATACGCTTTGTGCAGATGGAGACCTGTTTATTTATTTATTTATTTATTTATTTATTTATTTATTTATTTATTTATTTATTTATTTATTTATTTGGGTTTAACGCCGAGCAGGCGACTAAGGGCATTTCACGGCCGGATGGAGACCTGGGCTAAACCCCAAAATGAGTGCACTTCCTGCAATTTCTGACCAGTTTTTCATTTAATGATATCTCTATTCTGTGACAGCTCACCTCAAACTCAGTCTTTATTGGCACAGTGATCTCTGCTTGCTTCCATTCGTTACCTTGGTCACCGGACAGAATCAAGAGAGAAGGTGCGAATCCTGCGGGAAAGTTTCTGTTCCTGACATGTACACTCAGTGTTCCGATCCCCCGGCCGTACATGTGGTAGAAGAACCGCAGACAGCGTGAAGAGCCACTTGCGGTGGCCCTGATCTGGGGTATGAAGGAAGAAACAGGAATACTTAAATTTGCCGTGTATAAAATTGCCTTAGGTGCAGAAAATTACAATACAACGGGCTTTCAATGTTTGTCCATTCTTAGCAACGACTTGGTGTACGTTTCAGAGTTGTCGGTTCTGCCGTTCAATCTTCAGCGAATCAGGGAGCTCTCTAAATAAGCAAAGAGAAGACGAGCAGAATAATGCTTTTATTTTACGACATTGAAACTTCAAAGTCCTTTTGCGTACTATTATCGAGAGAAATACCTGAACATATAAAGGGGTATCATGAAACATTTTTTTTTTTTTAGATCTGCAACAAAGTTATTGCTTTTGTTCACAACGAGAAGTCGCTAGAAGGAACGAAGCGTTCAGTTTAATACTTGCGACAGCACTCGGGATATGAACTAAAGTCATAATTTTGACGCGAATCTAAACAAGTCATTTGTCTCGATATATTCCCACGATTCGATAGTTAAAAGCAGAGATGTTTAGAAACTCCGGAGCGGACGACACTTGCGAGATCATACGTTTATGCAGACATTTTCTCACAGTGACAATTAGTTCCAAAATGAAACAAATGAAAATTCCATGATTTGACTTCATACTACTATAAGCACGTTCGCTGATCTGACCAGAAAGAGCGTCAATTATGTCTACATGGTGACAGTCTTGTCACTCTGACGTCGCCGTGTGAAAAGCAATCTGGTTAGGCGTTTTTCATGAGACCTCATTTTTGTTTTAATTTAACCCATTCTTTCTTTGCTTTCATGTGACGTCACGTCAGAATCGGGACAAAAAGCTTTATTCGTGTATTGCATAGCTGATACCCCTCATGCTCTTTTCATGTCAAATTACACTAGACAAAATTAAAATAGCTGACCTCTTGTCATAGTAACGTGCATGTTAATTAAACTATCAAAACTAAATCTGAAGGACGTTTGCGGCATTTAGAGCCCCCATCCCACCCATCCCCCACCCCCAACCCCCATCCACACTCCCTCCTTTAGATATCCATGTAAACGAAATCAGAATGGCTTTACTTGTAGCAGCATATAAATAAGTATTGAAGAATGTTTATGACTCAATTCTGAATTTAAACTACAGCAGGTTTCCACCTGTTTAACTAGACGAGCAGTGTCGTTTGGCATCCTCGGCTCTGAACTCTCGATGTACATATAGTGGCCCAGGACGATCCCGTGAACACCAAAAGTGTGATCCTCAGTAGGACCAGTGTTATCAGTACTCGTTGGGCCGCTCCCCAAGGTCCAGGTGAAATCTCCAGTGCTGTCGTTAACAAAGCCGCATGTCGGGTCAGTCCATGACTCAAAGTTGCAAGATACTGGTGGATTGCATGGATCACGCGACACAGAGATGTCGTCGATGGCTATGTCGTTCAAGTAACTTTGCCCAATGATCCCTTCAAATACAATCTGGCAACAGTAACAGTTATTATGATTGACATGGTTTTCTTTTTGTTCGTACAGCATTCTGTAGCACAAATGAACGTACCAAAGAAACCACGGAGCTAATCAGTTCTGCTCAATCGCTCGACTTCCTGTCCTCTTGGTTTTGTATTTTTAAATCATTCACCGCAGCCAGAATATCCCAACGATTACACATGACCACAAATTATGAATCAATCACTACATGTATACACTGCGTGCTAAACCAATTCTAAATCACGCTACTGTTATCCACGGAACTCAGAAATAAACGAACAGGTTTTATACAACTAAAACGTAAGTCTCCAACCCTGACTAGTCATTTTTTTTTATTGTTAAATACTCCTGATGTTCTGCAAGTTTCAGGTATATTGCACCGGTTTGATATAAATAACTTTATGTGACATTCCTTGATAAATTCATTCAACTCAATATCTGCGCCCCTCCATTCTTGCCTATGTTGACCAGTCAGCCCTCATTTGTTTGTAGTGAGTATGCCATCTTTTATGTAAAGCGAGATCATCAGTGTGATACACAAAAATAGATATACTGGCTTTGCCTTAGCAGGGTGCTACTTGACCTGAAATTCTTCGACGGATTCATGAAGCTCAATCTCGGCGTCCATCCAGTCCTGTCCTTGTTCCCCTGTCCGTCTCCAGATAGGGTTGGGGACAGGGTACCCGCCGCCTAACCACCCAGCGGACACGCTGTAGACGTTCAATGTCCCAACCTTGTCCCCGTGCATGTTGTAAGAGAAACGCAGACAGCTGGATCGTCCTGCTTGACTGCTGAACACCTACACAGACAAGATAACAAACTTTATAAACACAGGTCAGCCTCGGTACGACGCAATGGGATCAGTAAGGTCATACCGCGCGATTCGCCTTCGCCTCACGAAGTCGGTCTAATTAGGTCTGAGCACGGTCGTGCGTTCACTAGCTTATGGGTACGTCGGCTCGAGGACTTTTTCCTCATTAGGCATTTATTTGGGTGGCAGAGACCTGTCCGCGTTATACCCGCTACTGGTCGTCTACTCTAAGTCTGACCTGCGTTTATAAATATGATTTCACTGCGTGTAATCGATCTTGCGCTATACGTGTAAATATTGAACAGTAATTGTTAACGAAAGGCCACATGCCCGACTTCGACCGCAGTCAGCCTCGGCACTGATGTGCGCGGGCCGATAGCGACCAACATCGGCCAGATGACATTTTGTGTACTGCGTTTGTACTGATATGAGGAATTAGTACACAATAGATGATGTCGCGTGTAATCAAGGATGTAACAGACAATTAGCTCCGTCTGGATAAGCGACCTACTCCGAGAAAGCGTTAACCTTTTGACGACGGAACACACATATGTGTGCCCCAAGCAAAGCTCCGTTGCCGACGGGACACACACATATGTGCGCTGGCCTAGTTTCCCTATTGCCAATACCGGCAGTATGGTCTAAGGGAAGCAATCTACTATAATATGTCAAGCACTCATTTCTTTACTTGTAGAGTGACTTTTCTTGTTTGTATGGGCTGAAACCAACGAATTAGAAGCTCTAATACAAAACGTCCCCATGTGCAAAAAAAAATGGCAGATTTTGGTGTAAAAACGTTTATGTGTGAAGAAACTTTTCTGTTGTGCCTTTCTTTCTGGATTATTTACTGGTGACACACTAGAATATGTCTCTGGAATGCTAGGTGAGTGTAATTTTCACACTCTGGCTAACTAATACACTAACAGCATGTTCAGTTTCAGTGGAACCCAGTGTGAAACTGTTTTTGAGTTTTGGCTTCTTACCCCATCTTCTTTATACACCTGTAAAATCTTAACATTACAAAATATTTTCTTCAGCATAGTGTCTACGAGTTCACATTGAATTGCTTTTTCCACTGATACCAAATATGTTGGGGTATGATAAGATTTTTACAAAAGACAAGGCCAATGAAATTTGTCAAAATTACTACGGTAGCAGGGAAAAATCAAGTTGGCAGACTACGGTGTCAAAAGGTTAACCCCTTCGCTGTCGAGAAAGAGTGAACGTGATTCAACTGCAAGAGGTATGAGGGTATTTTCAGATATTTTGTTACCTAATAAATGTTTGACATTATTCTCACACCGAGATTTGTATTCTTGTGGGGCTGATTGAGCCACTTCCCCTCTACGGCCATACATGTGTTTAGTTGTTCTGTCTACTACAAAAATGCACCGAAGAAGTCGTTTTTGGGAGTTGGTGGAAAATGTCGATTCGGAGGGTTGGGGGAGTGTTTAAAATGCTTCCTGACCCTGGAAGAGTGCAGATCGTGGTGACGTTTGGATATTCTCCTGTTGAAAATGCTGTTGTATCCAAACTTGTGGGCATGTGCGTTTTCATGTAGGATTTTGATTCAGAGTTCGTTTTTGCATTTGTCAAAAATCTGTTCATCCAAAACAAATACAGAGTCTGCGTAGTACATGGTATTGATGGTGACTTCCAGAGGTGAATCCGTAACCCCGGGGTGGGGGGGGGGGGCGGAGGGGGCCGGGGGGGGGGGGGAGGTGCCAACATTTTGTTCGGGACCTTCAACCTGACACAAAAGGCCTCCCCGACGATAGACCCGTCCAGTGGCCGAAACATCAAACAACAGGAGGGGGGGGGGGAGGACTCGCCAAAAAATCAAGTAGGACCCTCCCACCCACTCACTCAACACCCCCGATCTGCCCCTGACTTTTGTGTTGCACGGTACCTATAAAACAGCTCCTTCGAAAAAGTTTACACAACCTAAATTTGAGGGTGACTTCTTTTTGCAATTTTAAGAGAAGGCCCTTTGGGCACCCTGTCATTATTTTTTACCTGTTTGTTGGGCTCACAATTATGCATACAATACTAATTGTATGCAACTATCTCAATTAAGCGTCTAGAATCATAGTGTGTGCACTTTTGTAGGCGAGTTTTGGCAAAACGCACCCTACCTCCCTTATTTTAAGTTGGTTTTTTTTTTAATGCACATCCCAATACGTGCAGAACCTCCTGTATCTACATCCTTTGGCCAAGGCTCTGCAGGCAGATGAATGTACGGCAATATGTTCAGCAATCTCTGTAACGCTAAATCTTGGACCTGCGTCGACGACTGCCTAAATGTTTTTTTTTTATCTAAATACTAACTGTTGTTTAATATGGAGTAGAGGCGGGTTTAGCTGTATGCCAATCAGCGTGTACCTGCGCCGCCTATGATCAGAGTGATACGCTTTCTATTACAACGGCTCAAAAATCAGACATGGAAACGTCAGGTTTTAGGCCATGAGGCAGTGTCCAAATGTAACGTTCGAAAAAAATTGCTGTCGAAAACCGCTGGATGAGCAGGTACGATATTTTGCCCTGATTTACGTAATATGTTGCTCTTTAAGTGAAATAATAATTTTGTCTTGTTCATTCGGTGGAAATGCAGGAAAACACTTGGTCTCATATTATCTGAAAATCGCCCGTCGTATAGATCCGTAGTTGAGGGGGCTCATGAGGATCTATGCCTCCTCTTGAAACCACTTTGTATCCGTGCTCCTTTGGTGGCTGGAGATCTTTGAAGTCGAATTTACAATGATTTCAAACAAACACAACGTGCGTCCACTGACTGTGAAGGGTTAAATAGTTTCAGTACAATATCTCCCTTATAAATGTTCTGCAATCATGCTAGATTAAAGTGTTGCGTTTGTGGTTGTGTTATTCTTTTTAAAACATGTGTGTGTTGATCACAGGAAAGATCCGATATTTAAATGAGTTATTTTCCGTAAGAATCGCGTACCTTTTTAGTGTGATTTGTTTTCTTTTGACTGGAGAATTGCTATCGATTTTTGTTGTGTAGCTAGAATTTTGCATATTTTCGCTACATTGTTGCATAGTCCGACCTACATTAGACTAAAAGGTTCGGGCACGGTCGAGACCGTTCTAGTGACCTCAAATATGACGTCGAAGTTTTGTAGTACACATGTTGGCTACATTTCGCAACATTTACGGAATGCACCTAGATGTTAGTGGAAGATTGTATACATATCTAGTGTGTTCTTTTTAATGAATATTAATGAGTGTTGGTGACGTTTAATTTTCTGATTGGTTCAGTTGTGTAATTTGCCGGATTGTTCTGGAAAGAGTATAAAAGAGCGTGTTAAGAAATATGCGCGTGCAGTGTATCTGAATTGTGGATGCATTGTAGAGAGACAGTGTATCAAAGTGTGGGTGCATTTGTGGATGCATTGTGCTGATATTGCATCGTGAGAATAAAGTACTGTTGGAACGGATATTCCAGTGTGGTCTACAACCTTGTGCCACGTGTGACGAGCTGCAACTGAGTGAAGTGTCTTTACAATAACCCTACGTGAGTGCGTCTGGTGTGATTGTATCATACTACGACTTCGACTACCACGTGGCAAAAAGGACTAATTTCATTTCCTGTTGGTTACGAATTTTCGTAAATGTCATAGCTAAAATAAAAACTGCCTGCTCTTCTTTTCATTTGCTGCGTAGAACGGTCCCCCGATGGGCAAAATGGCTGTAATAAAATATATTTTTTACGTATGCCTGCTCGCATGTCTTGTGGAAAAAAAATGGGTATGAAAGTCTTACTTAAGACTCTGGCTGTCGCTAGCTGTTTTGTCACGATGATTCCTACAGGCGTCACCGTAACAAAAACCGCAACCGACAGTTAAAGGCAAAGCATTGAAATCCCGTTTTATTGACGAGTCTTAGCTATAACAGGTGGCTCATGTAAATACTGTAAAGTCGATACCGCACTGATGAAGCGTGCAGTGTCGTTCTCATAGCGTGGCTCGGAACTCTCGGTGTAGACGTAATGCCCCGTGCCGTTCGATCCCAGCGTGTGGTCAGTCATCGGGCCTGTGTTCAGGGTGGGAGTCGGACCACTATGTCTTGTCCAATCAAACTGGTCTGTCTGGTCTTGCGTGAAGCCACACATCAGCTCCTGACTGGACTCAAAGTCGCAAGTGACGTGTTCTGCTGAATACAGTATCAAACACTTTACTGCCAGAAAAAGTAAACTGAATCCAAATGCAACTGGCATAAATCCTATGAGCCCCCGCAAGTTGCGGGGTTCATGAGGATCTACGCCAGTTGCTAAACCACATTGTATCCATGTTCCTTCGACGGTTGGGGATCTTTGACGTTGAATTTATAGCGGTTTCAAAAACAAATTCTGCGTTCACAGTGAAGGGTTAAACTTAAGACGAAGAAAATTTGTAAATGAGGAACAACTAACCGTTTATTGTCTGAAACAGGTCGCGTAAAAACAACCATCTTGTTCTGCATTCAACGTGACACAAATATATACAAAAATGCCTACCAGATGCAAAGAGTTGAAGAGTGTAGATGCCCTTGTCTAAACAGTGGAAATTTGCCAGTCGGTCTGCATAAGAATCTCTCATTTCGTCCAGTGTAGTCACAGAAATCTGCGAGGTGTCGTTGATGGCGATACTGTTGGCCCCATGTCCCTGACAGATAAAATCTGACTATAATCCGATACTACCAGTTTCCGATTCCGTCATGTATCAGGCATAGTGTAATTTGTAAAGATGTGCGAGTATAACTTGAGTGAGATATCTTGAGCAAAGGGGGACACTGAAAATGTGGGATAAAAAAAGAATAAAGCTCGAGAATGTGTTATTGTTGTCGCTGGCATCATTATCGTAAGCATCACCGTCGTCGTCATCACCCATCGTTGTCTGCGTTACATATTACTATATTTTTTTTTAATTATCGTATTTTGGGAAGGCTGATGTTGGCACGCTTATTCGCAATAAGTATTGCGTCTGATTGACATACTGGAAGTGTAATATTATTATTGTGCCGGTAGTTATGGTGGTGGCACCTGGTGTTCCAGGTCTTGTTTAAAACGTTGAATCGCTGTTCACCTCGATATACTTCCTGCGTTCAGTGTGCATGATGTCTTTGACATCGTCTGGAATGAAGGAGAAATAGCACGTGTCGTCGTGTATTGTCAACAGCAGATTCTGATGAAAAAAAATAGACAGTTTAATTCATTCAGCCGGCGCACGTATTTCCCAAATTTTGGAGGCGTCATCTAACGACTCTGCACCTGTTGCATGAGATGGATCGACCATGATAGTGCTAGAGCTAGATTTGCTTGGCGCCGACAGGCGAAAAGCTAATCTGGCACTACCCTTGAATTATCATGGTCGACCCATCTCCTGCTGTAGTGCCTCAGGGCTGAATGGGTCAACTTATTCGAGACGTGCTACCTCCGGATACGCGGCATAAGCCGCGTATCCGGAGTCGGCACATCTCGAATGAGTTAACCCTTCACTGCCTAGAAAAAGAGAACACAATTCAACTGCAAGAGGCACAGACTCTTATGAGCCCCCGTAGCTGCGGGGACTCATGAAGATCTTTGTCCCTTGCCGACACCACTTGTATTTATGTTACTAGGACGGCTAGGGTAACGTAGCCTTGAATTAGTAAAGATTTAAGAAATATTATTACTGACCCATAAAAAACGCGCAAATTTCACCAAAGCGCTTTTCTTCGTAAATATGCCTTAATCCCGGTTATTTTGACGTCATTTATTAGAAATTGTTATGAAGAGTGTGTTATATCCCCCGTAAATGCAATGTTTAGTCTTACAAAAATCTCACATCGATGACTTATGATGTGATCAGTGACACTACCATCACAGGATATTGAAAGTGAAATGGGGAGCATCTGCAGAGGACACAGCTGAAAACCAACCAACATGACATGTCACTAGGGTCTGTGTGAATGAAAATCCGGCCTCTCTTGTCTTGATCTACTTTTCGTTTGTTAAATGCACCTAAATAATCAACATGACCTACAAACA
>BTPG01000003.1:183306111-183518865 GCA_036245525.1 Semisulcospira habei | reverse complement strand
TATTTTTCTTCCGTGGTTTCCCGAACGGCTTTGAAAATGTCTCGGTGCATGGCGATGAGCGGATGGATTTGGCGAAGGCTTTTGCTGTTTGCACTGTGTAATTAGTGGTGAAATATTGTTTAAGTTGGCTCCTCACGTCGTAAAAAATAAGGCAGATGATGTGTATTACGTCAAATAGGACTACTTTAGTGCGTTTTTTTTTTCTGCTATTTTGTCGAACCGAGTTGCTGTCAAGACTCGAAAACGAGGTCCTAACGCGTCATCGAGAGGGCTATAAAACGTCCGCCATTTTTCGCTACAGTGGTTTTTATATCACGGTCACATGGTACAGTTTGCGCTAAAGTGACTGGTCGTGTGACGTAGGGAGGAAAACAACAAATGTTACTTCATAGGCCGCCAAGTAAACAGGATCTCAAAATTTACGTGTTTTCATTTGCCCGTGGCTGTGTATTTTGATACTGCTATTCAGATATTTGCGTTTCGATTTTTTCCTGTGTGTGAGTTTTCACTATCACACGCAGCCATTCCTGCGTCTACAAGTTCTGTTTTTGTTTTCGTTGTTTCCATATGACACTATAACAATCTTTCTAGTGTGCTTGTTTTCCATCTTCCTTTTTCATGTAGATTTGTAGAACTACTGGTGTAGAAATCGCTATGGCCTGGCTAAAATAAAATAGAGAAGATAACCAAAAAGGTGGGTGGGGTCAATAGCAAAATGCAGGAATGTTTCAATTCCTTTTATAACACCCGTCTTATGCCAAAGGAGCCAATGACCCTACCCATCCTTTGAGTGAGGAGTGGAAGTGGAAGTTTCAGGGTCCCAATCCAGCAAACACAGCGCTACGGTAATTCGTTAGATCCGCGTGCAATCCGCCTGATGAATGATAATGTTTAGGTGGGTTACAAGTGAAGCCAACGACAGCCATTTTTTGGGGGGAGGGGGGGGGGCGAGGGGAGGGGGTGGGGGTGGGGGTCCGGAACCCCTCAACCACCCCCCCCCCCCCCCCCCCACCACACGCACATCTGCCCCTGACAGGTTTTGTTATATCCGACCTTATTATAAGCAGCGTAATTTTACAAAGACAGAGAGGACCTTGGACTTTGTTACGTGTCTCAGTATGATACAGTCACACCAGACGAACTTAAGACCCCGCCACACATGCCCGATTTTGAGGCCGATTCCCGAGCAGTTTCGATTCCGTAGGTGATCGGGCCGGACTATAAAAACGTGTGCACTGCCACATATTTCCCGACTTTTTTAGCCGACCGGTTTGAACCGAAGATCAAAGTCGTACCTGTTGTGCAAAATGGCTGCTAGTTTTGACAGTGATGATGATGTGATTGCAGTATCAGCAGTTTGCATCATATTCGGCAAGAGGCGGGCGAGACATCGGCAACGAAGGTGGTACTGATCTTCCGCCATTTTCAAACTTAAACGACATGCTTTGCGAGACGCGCTCTGATTGGTTGAAGCTTACAATCGGGGCCGATTCGGATCGGAAAAATAGAGCAGGTTCTAGACACCCGATTCCCAGCCGATTGGGAACGGATCGGATATATGACATCATCCGATCGCAATCGGCTCGGAATCGGCTTCAAAATCGGGGCACAACCGGCATGTGTGGCGGGGCCTATACGTAGGGTTCATGTAAAGAAACTTCACTCAGCTGCAAATCGTCACACGTGGCACAAGGTTGTAGCCCACACTGGAGTAACAGTTTCAACAAAATTTTATTCTCACGATGCAATCTCAGCACAATGCTTCCACAACTGCACCCACACTTTGGTACACTGTCTCTCTACAATGCATCCACAATTCTGATACACAGCGTCTCCAATACAATGCACCAACACTGATAGACCGTCTCCTCTGCAATGTATCCGCAGTTTTGATACACTGTGTCTCATGCAATGCACACACATAATTCGCTAACATGTCTTTTTATACTATTACAGATTTCCAGAACAATCCGGCAAGTTACGCAACTTCAACAATCAAAAATGAAAACGTTACCAAAACTCATTAATATTCATGAAAAGGAACACCCTAGATCTGTCTACAAACTTCCACTACCATCTAGGTGGATTCCGTAAAACCCGTGCATTTTGTAAATGTTGCAAAAGGTAGCCAACCACTTGTTTACTACAAAGCTTTGACGCCATATTTGAGATCACTAGAAATTTCGCCACCCTGCCCGAACCTTCCAGTCTAATGTAGGTTAGACTATACCACAATGTCGCGAAAATATGCGTCATCCTATCTACAAAAATCGATCGCAGTTCTCCGTGCAAAAGAAAACGAATCATACTAAAAAGGTAGGTAATTCTTATCCCATATAACAAATGAATACCGGACCTTTCCTATGATCAACACACACATGCTCTCAAAAGAATAACACAACCACAATTGTGACAGACTTCCCCGAAAGCTTTGTTATGTCCGACTTTGGTTTTATGCGACCGTGTTATATGCGAAGTTGATTAAATATATATATTTGTTTTCCTGCCTACGTCACACGACCAGTCACTTTAGCGCAAACTGTACCATTTGACCGTGATATAAAAACCCCATGTAGCGAAAAATGGCGGACGTTTTATAGCCTTCTCGATGGCGCGTTAGGACCTCGTTTTCGTGTCTTGATCAACTCGGTTCGACAAAATAGCAGAAAAAAACGCACTAAAGTAGTCCTATTTGACGTAATACATAACCTCTACCTTATGTTTTACGACTTGAGGAGCCAAATTAAACAATATTTCACCACGAATTACACAGCGCAAACAGCAAAAGCCTTCGCCAAATCCATCCGCTCATCGCCATGCACCAAGACATTTTCAAAGCCGTCCGGGAAACCACGGAACAAAAATAGCTTCCGAGTTTTTTTTTTAACCAATCAGAGACAGCAATCCTTGCAAACAACACACTGTCGTCTGCTCAGCCACCAACATGCCACAATTTCACCAAAGCACAGAGCAACAAATTCAAGAACTAAAACGAAAATACACACGCAGCAACACTGTACACAAAGCACGATATTGCCAAAGTTCTCTCTTCACGTCACTCAAAACGGGACTATCTGAAAGAAAAACATCTCACGAATTTTCGAAGACTATCTGACATCATGTCAACGCTGTAAAATAAAATCTTACCTTAAAATCCATCTCAGCACTAGTCCTGCTGTTAACAACGAGCGGTTTTTGGTATTCCTTTTTCCAGATATCCAAACACACATGACACTTTCGAATATAACAACGACAATCTGCTGCACACTCGAAGCATCCCCTTCAGTCATCTTGAATCTAAAAGCATATGGCACAATGCTAACTTGCACAAGTTATCACATCAGTGGTCAAATGCCGATCGCTTCATCTAAAAGTTCTTATTTTTTTCTGAATCACACAGCAGTCAAGAAGCACTGTCACTGTCATACTTTGACGACCTTTTGTAGACATTGCAGCTTGAATCATTCTGTACACAAGCCAAGATTAGCTTCACACGGAATCATGCTACGTCACACTCTGTCTCGTAAAGACTGGGAATCCCCGGCAGAACATGTATATTCAATGGTGTCACCTATCCGCCACAGAAGCGGCCGTCTTCATAAACTGGATTTTTCTAAACAATAAACGGAGGAAGGAAAACAAATACGTTATTGGTCGGAGGGGTTCGCTACACAGACCTTTGTAGGCCTGAGGGAGGTCAAAGGAATCATTGTACCCCTCAGGCCTTCGGGGTACAATGATTTCTTTGACATCCCTCAGGCCTCCAAAGGTCCGTGTAGCGATCCCCTCCGACCAATAACTTATAATATATATACACACTTTGGATACACCAGAAGTTTGTTCTGTATGATGTAATGTACATATTGTAAAGCAACAACAAAACAACAACAAACCCAACAAGAACACCAACAAGAACAGCGAAACAACAACAACAACAACAACAACAACAACAACAAAAATGTGGAGGGACGCTAGCAAATGTTTTTAGGTTGCATACTTGTGTTATGTCAAGATTTGTTTTTGGATAAATTCACTGTCTGTCTGTCTGTCTGTCCATCCATGTTTCTATCTACTTATTTACCTACCTAGGTACCAGCTATACCCCACTATCTTTTATTAGGATGAATTTCCGGCTGCAAACACACGGAAGTAGGTTTAATTTCATATTCTAAGTCAGGTTTCCTTTTTCCTTCTTTGTGAAACATATACGTTAGACTTGCGCTCGATACCATTGTTACGCCGTTATTTTTGCTTCAGTGGTGCCACCTGTAATACCTAACGACTGACGCTATCTGTGCTGTGGATGCTGGCCTTGTGGTTGTGACTGTTGTCGCTGTACGGGACTTAACAAACAAATAAAGTGATTAAAAAGTGTGTGTGTGTGTGTGTGTGTGTGTGTGTGTGTGTGTGTGTGTGTGTGTGTGTGTGTGTGTGTGTATTTGTGGCGTTTGCGCTGAAAAAAAGTGACTAAAACTGAATTTGGGGAAAAAACGTTTTGCTTAGCGAGTACATTGTTAGCGAGTGGTTGACAAGAATTAAGCTTCCCGCTGCCTTGATATCGGGCTGGAAAAAAACAAAAACCCAAAACATGCGAATAGAACTAGCCTAATGGGAAACAGTGTAAAGTGTTAATAAGAAGACAAATTTATACGACTGCGTGCTCGCTAACCAAAATGTTCGCCCCCCCCCCACCTCCCCCTAATATAAGGCAGTCTTGTTTTCCAGTTACGAACACGCCCTCCCCTTCTGTCGGTCAAACCGATTGGCACAAAAAAGGAAAGGAACAAAAATGTAGATGGTTATAATAACAACCGCGTGTATGCGCATGAAGTGTTTGGAGGGTTTACAAACAGCCACGAATTTGGACAGGCTAGACATTTTTGCACTGAACAGTCAATCTGAGATTGACCTGCGATCGCTAGTTTTGACTATACACCGTCACACAAAATGCAGCATCATGCCATACTATTTGTTCTTCAAAATCTGTTATGGTCATTAGAAATGAGAACTAAAAACCCATGCACGGGATCAAATGACAGTTTCTTTAGTATTATCATCATTGGTATTATTCTGAACATGGTTTCCGCACCCATCATTGAACAACCAAGATTTTTTTCACAGATAGTCTGTTCTAAATGACTGTAGTATTCATTCCTAATTTTGTTGGCATGCTCACACTATATACTATATGTATCGTGAAACTGTAATGGGATGATATAGTCTATAATTCGTTAATTTACATCACCGTTTCATGAAATAATTGTAAATAATTGTAAAATTAGAATGCGGATGATCTAAACTGGAGTCCGTAAATTTTCTTATTTTTACTAGATATTTGCGTATAGCTAGATAAAAGGGAGATATTAAATGAGTTCGTTAACCAGCATTGTACCTTTAGAACATTTTGAGTGATAATTAAATATTTTTTTGAAAAATATATTTTCACGCTTTTGGGATTAATTTCACGAATTATATGGATTAATCTTAAAACGATTGATTCTTTTTTTTCTTTTTTTTTTACGAAAAAGACAATCTTCTCATTTATAATCGCATGATTTTTTTGTATATGGTATTTGCATAAGCCTACAGTTTGTCTCGGCTGTCGGGTACGATTAGGTCAATTGTGACCTGTATACCCTAGGTGTGAAAATCAGACGATGTTCTGCACCACGTTTTAGGAGTTATTTGTAAAACAGCTAACATAACTTAAATTTTTCTTTTACGAAAAACGATATCTTCTCATTAATACCCGCATGATTTTTCATAAACAGTGTTTGCATATGCCTACTGTTTGTCCCGGTCCTGACGTAGGATTAGGTCAAATTGTGACATGTAAGCCCTAGACGTGAAAATCGGCAAGTAAATTGCAAAGTTGATTCTCTGATACGTCAAATGTTAGTACTGCGATGATTGACGTATAACATCGAGTCGTCAATATGAACACAGTGTCGAGGGACTAATGATGATATGACGTGAAGTTTGAAGTGACGTCATTTCGCTGCTCGTGCTAGTCTTCTTCTTCAGAATAGCTATGCTACGAAAGACCACAGAGCTTACGAATGGCGGTAATCGCCGTGTGTCCGTCCTTATTTTTGTGTAACAGTGTGTGTTGATCAGAGGGTTGATTAGAGTAGAAGGAGATGGACTCCTGTCGCTTCACTGGGAGGGAAATGGATCGGCATAATAAGCCTAAAAATATGAAAAAATTTAAATGTTCCTAGAAGATAAACGCATCTGAACTCCAAACAGTACGTTAGACTTTTGGATGAAATCCTCATCTTGTTATAGTTAGGTTAGCTGGCTGAAAGTTAGAACTTTATGGTTAGGGCTGACAGACAACAGCAAGCTAGTACATGTTTCGCTAACGGAGAACAGATTCTGAAGGTTTCCGTGAAATAACATGCATTCCCAGTCAAAGAGTGCCCACTGTGTTTGATACAGACATTGTAACGCAACCCCACCATCAGCAAGCATCCAACTGTTTTCAACATTAGAGGTGAAAGAAAAAATGCGTGGCTCGCCTGCGAAAGTGACTTTTTGAGAGGTGCTAGAGAATCTTCCTCCCTACGTATACATTAAGCACGTTTCGCAAAGATTCCCACAAAGGAGGTAATTGGCTGAGAGTCAAAAGCATTGAGAGATACGTATGTCTTTTGATTTTTTTTTTAGTGCTATAAAGGGTTACTTCCTGCTTATTCGTGACCTCACTGTTCGTAAATTTATTTTGCCTGACGGGAAGTCAGACATAATTTAATTAATTCATAGAACGACTTTTTGAAGGGGGTTTCATTTCAGACTCGATATATTCGAACTGGTGCGGTACCACAGTTGGCTCGCTCTCACTTTAAATACCCCGCCTTATTGCTGATTGTTATGTGGCATTGAACGAAACCGAAACAGCCTAAGTTCCGGCGGGGAACACGGCGATGTTATCACCACAAGTGAACTGACACATAGATTGTTATATCGGTGTTTAGGTGATAAGGAGAATCTCACTCGAGTGGTTTTAAAGACATCCTACGAGCGAAAGAGAGTAGGATAAGGTTTTAAGACTACGAGAGTGAGATCCTCAGTATCACCACATCGATGTAATGATCTATTTCTTAGTCACCTTTTTCTTTGCATAAATCCAATGTAAGCTGGTGTTCGGCACACACCTATACTATTTTGGATGCCAGACAAATGTTCATAATAGAGCAATACATGACGCCAGAGTTCCAGTCGTCACCATGAAATGATGTCATTGCGCGTGAGCATAAAGTAGGTCAAGTCTCAATATTACGTGTGCCCAAACCTTTTTGTTGACCAGACTTTCTACAAGACAATGTTGCGCACACTTGGCCGTTCACGCAGCACGGTTGTATCACACACCAAGCCGTATCACCCGTATGTGATACAGCTATTCCGCTCATAGGCAGCAAAGGTGGACGTGTGTGAGAAAGCCTTGTAGCACATGGTCAGGAAAAGTGTGAGAGTTGTATAAAAGTATATTCTTACATACTTACAACTGAAGACAAAAAATGACGTATTACGAGTTAGACTATTCCAGTGGCTCTTATCGCCACTCGGGGACCGATGAGAGCGTTATGTCAAAGGTGAAGTCTCTACAGCCCTCGACCTTTCCTTTGCCTCAAAACGATAGTCTCGTAAGCCTGGTTCGAAATACAGTTAATATTTTATTGACAGTCCTGCGTATCATTGATATGTCCTACGTATTGAGTATCCCACGCAATTAGAATTTCCTGAAATTTAAAATTGTTTGTGGACAACCCTACGCGGATCGGTAGTCTTGTAGTCCACAGACTCGAGATCGATAGTCCTACACCTGGAAATACAACGTGCCTCCTACCCTAGGCCTACCCCCTCTGGATCCCATCTGGCGGCTAGTTAATCGTGGGATGTGATCTCACTGGCTGAGGGATGCATGCCATTAGAATTAAAGTTTTACTGACTTGTTGATGATGTGTCTTTCACACACACACACACACACACACACACACACACACACACACACACACACACACACACACACACACACACACACACACACACACACACACACACACAGAGGCATTTTTTCATAGCCCCTTCACTGCCAGTGGACGCAGATTGCGCTTTTTGAGATCTTCGTAACTTAAACGTCAAAGATCCTCAGCCGCCGGAGGAACATAGATGAAAGTGGCTTCAGTAAGAGGAATAGACCCCCATGAGTCCCTGTTTCCTGGGGGGTGGGTGTGTGTGTGTGTGTGGAGGGGTGAGGGGGGAGGGGCATGAGGATCTATACCTCCTCCAGTTTGGTGGTGTTCATATTTTGAAAGATCATGGGTGCGCCTGGTCACCACTGGGTCTGTCAAGGAAGAAAACAGCTGCTTCTCGAGGGGCAGTTTGTCCGGTGTTACAAATGTTCAATTGATCTCCATTTCAGAGCTAGAAATGTCGGTTCCCTGTACACTCCAAAGTTTTGCTTAATAAGCTGTTTGCTGTAGGTGGACTTTGATTGCTAAAATGTAAGGATGCAGCGGGTTATGAATGTTTTCTTAAGACTTCTCTACCCTTCGTTTTACAATTTGTGTTAGCACACGCAACAGAAGTTTTGTACTGCTTTCACGTCGGCGAAACTCTTCTAAATACTAAGAACAGAAAGGTCTTTCATTTCACGACATTCAAACTAATAATAATAATAATAATAATAATAATAATAATAATAATAATATACATGTATTGTTCTTGTATTGCGCAGTATCCCCACACGAAAGTCCAAGCGCTGTAAATCAAGAATATATAACAAACCCCTCCGCCAAAAACAACAGCAAAAATACCCCAAACAAACAAACAAACAAACAAACAAACAAACAAACAAACAAACAAACAAACAAACCCACTGTGAAGTATGAAAGGCACAAAAATAAGCGCATTCACAAGTACTCCGTGAGATGGCCTTGGTTGCGTGCTCGGCGTTAAACCCAAATAACTAACTAACTCATTGACAAGTACGAAGCACATGTACACGACACTGAGATAAAACTCGTCAGAAAATTCCAAGCCCCTGAGAAGATATATTTGGGATAAACTTCACTAGTTGTCAGCCCTTTCGACCAGCATTATCTTAAGACACTTAAAGAACATGAATCAACTTTATTCTTCCAAATACATGTTGCCACGTACAGGAAAATTTGTTTCGCCACCTCAGGTGCAACTCGCAATCACACAACAGTTTACACACAACACTGAAATGGACAATGGCTCGGGACGGGTGAAGCCCGTCGCCAAGGCGTCTCATGGCCGGCGCCAACGGCCCCAACCCGACCTGAACCTCCCTAACACAAAGCAAACTAAGGACAGCCCTATCATAGTATCTCTTAAACAAGTAACATAATGTTTTTAAACTTTCTGCTTGGCTAATACTAGTTACACAAATGAGAGATACGCATCAACAGAACAAAAAAAAAAAAAAAAAAAAAAAAAACGAATTATACTTTCACAGTTGCTACCTGGGGGCCCGTCGCTATAAGAACAGCGTGGGCTATTAGACAGTCGCTCCGGCATAAACAGTCACCACCTTAATTATAACTTAACTAATATATAACTTTACACCTACTAATTTTTAAGCAATAATAGTAAAACTACAACATTAAAGTAAAAGCGGCAGTCCAAAATTGTTACTAAAGCACAGTACACACATGCACACGCTGTTAAGTCAGTGTTGTAAGAAACACAGTCACTGTGTCCGTCATCACGTCCCTCGGCTGACACGTGGGGGCCCGAAGCCTCGCTGCACGCACTCACGCTACTCCTCATTCAGTGATGTTGAGCGTGGCGTGGGAAGAGCCACTCATGATATGCTTGAAAGGGGAGAAAAGCACGTTGGTTTTTTGCCACAGCATAATGCGCGCTGTTCTTCTGAGATCGGAATTCCAATGGCACTAATAAAAATCAGCCGGCGTGTATAAACTAGCATTGCACTGACGGCGGAGGAAACTACTGAGAGTCCAATTAGCAGCCACAGCACAACAAATTCCCAAAAGTCATCCAAAAGAAACATAACAAGTGATGTTGCGTACTATTAGCCCTTTATTATCTAAATGAGGTCGCTAGGGGTCTTCATTTTCAGTGTCAGAAGCCTGAAATGTATGTGAATTAGAAATGCGTTAATTTCAGGTCGATCTTCGTTTTGTTCAATCAGAGCCCCAAAGTTTCCTTCTTCCCATGCTTGTTTCTGGTCTGTTTTGAACAAGACCACTTGGAACAGAAACCTGCTCGCTCTCATTTCCAGTTACCGCAGACTGTGTTCTACAATCTTCTTTCACTTAACTCCAAAACATCCTACACGTCCCAGCAACATGGATTTAAGGTGGTGTCAGCAAGAGGCATAGATCCTCATGAGCCCCCGCGACTGTGGGGGCTCATGATCTATACCTCTTGCGTTTGGGTGATGTTCGCATTAGTCGGTAAGGCCATCTCACGGCAGGTACATACATCTAAGTGGTGTTAACAAGAGGTACAGCATCTCACAGCATTTCAGACTCTTTTTAGTCCCTTAGCTAGCCAGGTCTACTGTGCACCACCCCCCCCCCTCCCCCAGTACTCAAAAAGATGGGTTTCAAAATGTACCTTAGTATGTCCTGAGATGTTTAAGCTATGTTCCTCAAAAATCCTTAGGAACACACCAGAGATATAGCCGATGGCGCAAGGGAACCCCCATTCACACTCTTTGCACATGCTAAAATGAGATTGAGAAACGTTTTTCTCTAAATAAATCAGAATTCATTCCAGAAGCCCAAATCAGGCAATAATATGTTAAGGCACACCTTCTGAATCCTCTGCATAAAAACAGAATGAAACAATATTGAATCTCTGGCTCACAGTGAAGGCATTTGTGCACCAAGTAAACGGCCATTTCCGCTAAATCGCAAGAAAAAACAAAAATAATGTATCAGATGCCTTCAGACATTTTCTATAGCACTGACAGCCCATTTTAAGGCTTACATCATTAAAACAGGATGTTACAATTATTATAAACTTGACTAGGTGATGCTGTGATTACTGTGAGAGCCACAGTGGTTGATTTTGTATCCCTACCCCCAAGTCTTAAAAATACACAAAATTATTTTTAAAAAAATTATTAAAGTTATTCCATTTCATTTTGACCTCTCTTTACCTATTATTTTTAAATAATGTGACCATAAAGTGCAAGAAAATAATGAAAGTCGGCATCCTTTACGGTACGTTCGTGGTGAATGATAGCTTTTTTCCATTTAAAATTGCCGAATTAGGAAACGTACGTTGTTTCCGATACCCTCAGTTTGTATACATCTGATAGGTCTTTGTTAGGTTTTATTGGTTAGGATCAGTTGGTCTAGGGTTTTCGTGTGGGCCTGCAGTCGTCTGAGGTTGAACAGGCTGCCATCGAGACGATACCTGATGTACACTGCATCGTCATCATCGAGGTCCACTGTGGCCTGCTTCAACATCATGCTAAAAAAGATGGTGAAGAGGGTCGGTGCCAGCACGCAGCCCTGCTTTACGCCGTTGAGAATAGGGAATGGTTCTGAGAGGTCATTGTTGAGTCTGACCTGGCCTTGCTGGTCCTCGTGTAGCTGGACAATCATGTTGAGGAACTTTGGGGGACAGCCAAGTCGCTCCAGGATCTGCCACATGCCTTGCCTGCTCACAGTGTGGAACGCTTTTGTTAGGTCGACAAATGTTACATACAGCCCTTTGTTCTGCTCGCGGCACTTCTCCTGTAGCTGTCTCAGCACAAAGACCATATCGGTGGTGCTCCTGTTTGCTCTGAAGCCACACTGGCCCTCTGGGAGTTGGTCTTCAGCGATGGCAGGTACCAGCCGATTTAGGAGCAGCCTTGCAAGGATTTTCCCAGCAATGGACAGCAGGGTAATTCCCCGATAGTTGGAACAGTCAGACTTCTCGCCTTTGTTCTTGTACAGGGTGATAACGACTGCGTCACGGAGATCTTTTGGTAGTGTTCCTTCCTCCCAGCAGCAGAGAAAGAGGTCATGGAGCTTGTTGTGCAGTGCTGTGCCTCCATGTTTCCAGATCTCTGGCGGTATTCCATCAATGCCTGCTGCTTTGCCACTCTTGAGCTGGTGGATGGCTGTGAGGGTCTCTTCAGCGGTGGGCGGTTCGTCCAATTCAACCTTTACTGGGAGGTGTGGGATTTGTAGGACGACTGCTTCTTGAACAGTGCGCTCAGCGCTGAAGAGGCTCTGAAAGTATTCCGACCAGCGGTTCAAGATGGAGGTATTATCTGTGAGGAGTGCCTGGCCATTCGCGCTTCGCAGGGGACTTTGTACCAGGTGCCTGGGGCCATACACTGCTTTCAGTGCTTCGTAGAAGCCCCTGTAGTCACCATTGTCAGCACAAAGCTGGGTCCTCTGTGCAAGTCTGGTCCACCACTCATTCTGGAGATCTCTGAGCTTGCGCTGGAGACTGCTGCAGACGAGGCGGAAGGCAGACTTCTTCACAGGGCAGGAAGGCTGGGCTAGGTGGGCCTGATGGGCGGCTCTTTTTTTTGCTAGGTGTTCCTGGATCTCTACATCGTTTTCGTCAAACTGATTCGTGAGCTGCTTTTTGCTGATGATGCTGCCCTCGTTGCACATACAGAGAGAGCCCTGCAGCGCATCACGTCTTGCTTCGCAGATGCTGCCCAGGTCTTTGGACTCGAGGTCAGTCTGAAAAAGACAGAGGTCCTCCATCAGCCGGCACCCAAGACAGTGTATCGCCCTCCTCACATCACCATTGGCGAGTCTGAACTAAAGTCAGTGCACCAGTTTACTTACCTTGGCTGCATTATCACGTCGGACGCCAAGCTGGACAAGGAGCTTGACAGCAGGCTGGCAAAAGCGAACAGTGCTTTCGGGCGACTTTTCAAGCGGGTGTGGCACAATCAACAGCTGAAAACAGGCACCAAGATCAGCGTGTACAAAGCTGTGGTCCTCACCACCCTGCTGTATGGTTCCGAGTCCTGGGCCCTCTACCGCAGCCAACTACGACTCCTCGAACGCTTCCACCAGCGCTGCCTGCGTACCATCCTGGGCATTCACTGGAGTGACTATGTCACCAACGTCGAGGTCCTTGAACAGGCTGAAACTGTGAGCATCGAGGCTTTGCTGCTGCGGACACAGCTCCGCTGGGCGGGGCATGTCTCCAGGATGGAGGATCATCGCCTACCAAAGATCACCCTGTTCGGCGAGCTTGCTACTGGACACCGTGACAGAGGGGCACCAAAGAAGAGATACAAAGACTGTCTCAAGAAGTCACTTAGTGCCTGCCAAATCGACCACCACCAGTGGTCTTCGCTTGCTGCGGACCGTGACACCTGGCGCTCCACCATTTACAAGGCAGCTGTCTCCTTTGAGGACTCTCGCAGAGCTAGCCTTAAGGACAAGCGGCTCAGGAGAAAAAACAGAGATGCCGCAGCTCAGAACCCTGGCCAGACCTTCCCCTGCAGCCACTGCGGTCGAACCTGCCTGTCTCGGATTGGCCTCCGCAGCCACGAACAAGCCTGCAGACGTCGTGGGCAACTCCTATAAAATCTTCGTTCGCGAAGTCAAGCCAAGAGAGAGAGAGATTGGTTAGGATAGAGTATCACAGTTACTCCCAACCTGACTGTATGATGCTGTGATGCATTTAGAGACCACAGTGACTGAATTTGCTGCCCTACCCTCATTTTGTCTCTCTCATCCTATCTCGCATCGATTACTGCAACTCTCTCCTTTCTGGCCTCCCTCACTCCACCAATTTCACTCTCCAGCGCGTCCAGAACAATGCTGCCCGCCTCGTCCTCAGAAAGAAAAAATCCGACCACATCACTCCCCTGCTCAAACTCCTTCACTGGCTTCCCATCCCACAACGCATCCAATACAAGATTCTGTCTCTCTGCTACAAATCCCTGAACAACTGCGCTCCTACCAATCTCTCCAACTTACTTCACCCCTACATTCGTTCCCGCTCCCTCCGCTCCGCCTCCGACCCTTTCCGCCTCCACATCCCCCGCATCAAACTCAGCACTTTCGGTCCCCGCTCCTTCTCAGTATAGTTACGGTCCATCCACCTGGAACACTCTCCCACTCTCTCTCCGTCAGAAACACTCTCTCTCCTCCTTCCAGTCCGCCCTCAATACTCACCTCTTTCAACAGTTCTAGCACTATATCACCACACTCCCCACCCCAAGCTGACTATCGTAATGTATTTCACTATTTGTGGTACGTGAGTCGTTGTCTAAAGCGTGCGCATGCGTGCGCGAGTTGTGAGTGCGCGCTTAGAGTTATAATTATTATAAGATAAGCGCATTATAAATACCGTAATTATTATTATTTTATTATTATTTTACCAGTACTCAAAGGAACGCAAAATGATCATAAAAATTCATTACGTCATACTCCTGTGTTTAAATATTTTTGTTGTTGTTGCCAGTTTTCTTTAAAAAAAGTATGCATATTGAGTATAAAAGTTTCTGATCATTTCATTAATTTCAGAGTGACACATCAATTTAATTGTAACTATTTTTAACTGGCTAGTGTTTTAGGCGATATTTTACCTAGCGTAAGGCGGGTGTAGTAAGGTCTCCCCTTTTCCTTTTATTTATTTTCGTCTAGAAATTTGTAAATATGAATATGCGTAATAAAGTTTCATGGTTCCTAACAACCAAAACAATGTTATCAAAATACTTAGTTTCCACATGTCCACCACGAGAGCACTACTTCCACCTTCTTCTGCAACATTCAATTCCTTGATGACTGTCTTTAAATCTTATATTGTTCTGGCTGCCAATAAGTAAGCTGTCAAGAGCCCGGCAGCATGTTTTTAGAGTTTGGTGTACAGGGGCGTCTCTTCTGGTCAGAACTGCTAGCGGAACGCTTCTCTGTATGGACATGTTTGGAGAATGTGCTAAGGAGACTGATTTTCTACGCCAAATTCGTATAGGGCTGTTTCTGCATGACCCAGTCTCAAGAGGTGAGTCCAGCATGTTCCGTAGGGTCTGTAAACATTTGTGAAATTTGTTAAAAAAAATGACAAGGCTTTTTCAGGGCGCTGGAAATCTGCCAATTTCAGTCTTTTTCCTTAAAGTTTGTGAAGGTTTGTAAAAAATGACAAAGTGCTAGTAAACTTTTGTCTACTTTTTTTCTCCCCCAATTTGTGACTATTCCATTGCGAACGATCATGATGACGCTTGTTGCAAGTGATCTATATTTAGCTCTGATCATAAAGTGACTGCATGGCCGTTCCGCCGAACATTCTGATGGGTGGTTTATGCTTCTACCGAGCTCCGCCATTCGCTAAGAGTTCTTTTATTTTAGTATCACTTCATGCTTTAGGCACGAAAGCTTCAAATGAGCTGCTGATACAGAGTGATCTAATTAATTTAATGTGTGCAAACCTTCAGACTTCAGTTTGGGTTTGTGAAACGTTATGAAAAGTTTGTGAACTCTGTCCCTGCTTTCTGTACGGACCCTGTCCAGAGTAATCAGTGCGTAGATGAAAGATGGTGCCCTGGCTCTCCCTTTTCAGCTTGTTGATGTCGTCTGCCCACGGACTGCAGACGCCATTCTGCTGTTGCCAATCACTTTTTTTGCTGTAGTGTTTTAATTTCTTTACAGGAGGATGTGATCTTGAGGTAGTCTAGCGCCTGCTTTGGCCAGGCTGTCGGCCTCTCCATTCCCAGCTACTCCAGAATGCAGTGGAATCCACTGCAGCACTATTTTGTGGACAGGGCATCCAGTCTATCTTGAAGTTTCATGGTGAGATCAGTGGATCAAGCTGCTGCCTTTCCCTAGCTAGTGTTCTGCTGCTGTGTTGAGCACCTGCAGATCTGTACGATAGTTGGAGCTGCTGCCGCCAGCTGTTATGGAGAGGGAGGTAGTAAGGTGGTCTGCACAACAGATGTACACGCCACTTCCTTCATTCCGCATGGCGTCTTGTGCGGTACCACAGCTGCTGTGAGGGTAGCGCTTGTGCATAATCTCCAGCGAGTTTGCTTTGTGCAGTGCCGCGACGTTTGGCAAAGAGTCCTGGAACATTGTTTATGTTGTCTAGAAGGCTCTTTCGAGATGTCCAGGTATCTGAAGTGAGCTCTTCACACATCTTTGGGCTTGGTTTCAGGACCCTTTGCAAGACCTTCAGTTGGCGGTTCAGACTTGGGTGTTTCAGACTTGGGTGTTTCTGAGGGTTCTTGGTCTGCTCCTGTAGTCTCCCATGCTGTCGATGTTTAGTAAGTCTCTTCATCGTGTGTGCTGTTCTGCGTTCCAGTGGCTCCAATGTCCTCCATTTCCTAAATTGGGGTGGTCTAGATGCCACTAAGAATGTCACTGCATCATGAGAATGACCCATGTTCTGCATTTTGTCAAGCCTGGCATTTTTGGTTTTGCAGGCAGTGTTTCATGTTGTCGATGTGTCTTGGTACCGTACTACTGGTCTGACCGAGCAGGTGTTTGCTTGCGCCAGGATGCTGCAATTTGCGCCAATGTGGTCCCCACAAGTTGCTTCATCAGAGACTTTTTTTCCGCAGCTCAAACTTTTATGGCTTCGATGTGAGGCCTCCACGTGAATCCAATAATTTATGTGTTGCCAGTAAAGTTGGCCTGTCTGTCTTTGGTACTGGAAGGTCTCCAGTTTCAAGGTGACCTCTTCCATCTGATTGAAAGAGATGGTCTAGCTCAGTTTGAGTGGCCATATTTCAGTCCAGCTGCTGACAAAATTGGCAGCATCCTGGATTCTGCAGGATGCTATTTCTTTATGTTCTGCGGCGCTCCACACTGCAAAGTCATCCGCATGGAGGATGTTCGAGATGAACCTTGGTACTGTTGGATGGAGGTCATTAATGCAGACCAAAAACAGCATCAGACACAACATCTCCCTGAGGTACAGCTTCCCCAAGTTTGAAAAGACTGCAGAATGTGCAGACAGTAGAAGCTTCAGCAGCATCCCTTGTTAAACATGCCTTAACTAAAAATAATTACAATTCAATTGATGGGTCACATTGAAATTAATGAAATGATCACAGATTTTATGCTCAATATGCATACTTTGTTAAGAAAACTGGCAACAAAAATATTTAAACAGAGGAGTATGACATAAGCAATTGTTATGATGATTTTGCGTTCCTTTGTGTACTGTTAAAATAGGGGTAGGGCAGCATATTTAGCCACTGTGGCCCCTAAATGCATCACAGCATCATAAATTTAGGTTGGGAGTAACTGTGGTACTCTTTCCTAACCAATAAAATCTAAAAAGACCTATCAGTTGTATACAAAATTTCTGAGGGCATCGGAAACAACATACGTTTCCTAATTCTGCAATTTTAATTGGGAAAAAGTTATCATTCACCACAAACGTACCGTAAAGGATGCGGACTTTCCTTATTTTCTTGCACTTTATGCTCACAGTATTGAAACTTAATAGGTAAAGAGAGGTCAAAATGAATGGAATAACTTTAGTAAATTTGTTTAATTAATTTTGTTTATTTTTAAAACTTGGGGGTAGAGATACAAAATCAACCACTGTGGCTCTCACAGTAATCACAGCATCACCTAGTCAAGTTTATAATAATTGTAACATCCTGTTGTAATAATGTACGCCTTAAAATGGACTGTCAGTGCTATAGAAAAAGTCTGAAGGCATCTGACACATTATTTTTGTCTTTTTTTTTTTGTTGCGATTTCGCGGAAATGGCCGTTTACTGGATACACAAATACCTTCACTATGAGCGAGAGATTCAATATTATTTCATTCTGTTTTTTGCAGAGGATGTAGAAAGTGTGCCTTAACATAATATTGCCTGATTTGGGCTTCTGGAATGAATTCTGATTTATTTAGAGGAAAATGTTTCTCAACCTCATTTTAGCATGTGCGAAGTGGGTGAATGGGGGTACCCTTGCGCCATCGGCAATATCTGTGGTCTTTTCCTAAGGCTTTTCGGGGAACAAGGCTTAAACATCTCAGGACATACCAAGGTACATTTTGAAACCCATCTTATTGAGTACTGGGGGTGGGACGGGCGGGGGGGGGGGGTCGGGGGGGGGGGGTGCGGGGGGGGGGCATGGGGGGGGGGGTGCGGGGGGGGGGTGGGGTTGGAGGGGGGTGCACGGTAGACCTGGCTAGCTTATAGACTATTTTATACACGTCTGGCACTTTCGGTGAAGGGCTTGGCTTCGCTATAGTTAAGCGTAAGTCTACTTATCGTGAATCTGTCCTGCCCAGAGTAGATTTGTGTTCCCGTTATTCAAACCAGGTTTTAGGATGCGTATGATTTTATGTTTCAAATGCAGATTCACTTTGAACAAGCTTACGTATGAGTAGTAATGGAATCGCGGCTGCTCAAATTTTAACTGGGTATATACGCCTAGATGGATTCGCACTGGGTGCAACTTTGCTGAGTAGTTTCGCGGTGGGTAGAGCTACACCTAAATATAACAAAGTCCCCCCCCCCTCTCTCTCTCTCTCTCTCTCTCTCTCTCTCTCTCTCTCTCTCTCTCTCTCTCTCTCTCTCTCTCTCTCTCTCTCAATGCCTTTAAACATTAAATCATGTTCAGGTAAAACCCACTTTAAGCGTGCTTTGCACACGCACTTCCATTCAGCCTGACTTCACAGTTTGCCATATACGAGTATTATTGCTGATAACACGTGAACGTCAAATATTTTCTCTTTCTCCTTACATTTGCTAAGTGATAATCTTTAGTCTTGTCGGTGTCACTATACGCTCTTGATGCTGCTGATTCTGTGACACTGTCTTAGCTGAGTATAATTTTAATGCAATGCACTCATTTATTTCACTTGCTTTTTGTATTGGTGGCAGTTACAAATTCTCCATTGTCTTTTCTTTCTCCCTTCATTAATTCATCTATTGTTGGTTTTCTTCCAGTAGTTTTTCTTCCTCTTCTTCTTCTTCTTCTTATTATTGTTGTGATTATTTGCATGCTATGTTTATTTTCCTGTTATTTTGTTTTGTTTACAGGGCAGCTTGTAAGACATTCAATGAGTTGCCTAATAGCTTTATCCTGAATAAAAAAGATTCATCATGATCTCTCTCTCTCTCTCTCTCTCTCTCTCTCTCTCTCTCTCTCTCTCTCTCTCTCTCTCTCTCTCTCTCTCTCTCTCTCTCTCCCCCTTTCTCTCGCATTCTTCTTTGCTGGGGGTAGGAATAAGGGTGAACGGTCCGAAACCCTGGAACCTCCGCCCACACTCAGTATGTAAGGACTATCGACACGTGGAAATATCGAGACGTAGAACAATTGATGCGTAGGTGTGTGTGTGTGTGTGTGTGTGTGTGTGTGTGTGTGTGTGTGTATGTGTGTGTGTGTGTGTGTTTGTGTGTGTGTTTGTGTGTGTGTGTGTGTGTGTGTGTGTGTGTGTGTTTGTGTGTGTGTGTGTGTGTGTGTGTGTGTGTGTGTGTGTATGTGTGTGTTTGTGTATGTGTGTGTTTGTGTGTGCAGGAAATGAGCGTGTACTTTGAGCAGGGGACAAACCAGGTGACGGTCATTCAGCAAACTAATTTCACCCGCAAGAGGCATAGATTCTCATGAGAACATGCAGCTGCAGGGGCTCATGAGAATCTATGCCTCTTGCTGGCACGCATCGGCCAGAATTTGATCCTTAGACCGTTCGAGACCGCACTCAGCCGGTGTTTATTAAGTCTGCGAGAGCTGACGCGCTGTGCTGTCAGGTATTTAAGATCCGCTTATCTTGCTAATGTGCCCCTGCTTTCACCACACTTACCAATGAATTGAATGGGAAAGAAAGAGTTGGACTCCAGCGATACTGCTATACTAATAGTATCTACGAGACAACAGAATAATGAGAAAGTGGGGTTTGGGCGTCCTACTGCTGGTAAGTGTGTATCAGATCTTCGTTTTTTTTAAAGCACTTTCGGCTTACGCGTAATATTTAGCAAAAGTGAGTTAATGTAATTCATTCGTCGCCCCGCTGCCATCTAATAATAAAATAATAATTACGGTATTTATAAAGCGCTTATCTTATAATAATTATAACGCTGAGCGCGCACTCACAACTCGCGCACGCATGCGCACGCTTTAGACAATGACTCACGTACCACAAATAGTGAAATACATTACGACGGTCAGCTTGATCGTAGTCTATGGATATCTGTCAAGTTTAGGCTTTGAAGGTGACTGCCAAGCGTGCAGAATGAAAAAAAAAAAGGCCCCGAAAAGAGAGAAACACGCCTTAAGGATAAATGCAACACACTGTATTACAGTTTAAAGGGCTTAACCTTTCTACAAAGTAGATGTACAAACAGAAGTTGGCTTCATGTTCTTATCTTCTTCAGTGAGGCAAGAACTTTTTTTCATTTAAAAAGATATATGTGCTTTGGCCGACCTTTCTATTGTACTGTGCACAAAACATTAATAGTCACAATTACTTACACAAGGATGTGTGTTTGTGTGTGTGTGTGTGTGTGTGTGTGTGTGTTTGTGCGTGCGTGTGTGTGTGTGCGTGCGTGTGTGTGTTGTGTTGTGTGTGTGCGTGTGTGTGTGCGCGCGTGTGTGTGTTGTGTTGTGTGTGTGTGTGTGTTGTGTTGTGTGTGTGTGTGTGTGTGTGTGTGTGTGTGTGTGTGTGTGTGTGTGTTTGGTAGGTATTAGTAACTTTGCACGGTTAACGATTGTTTGCGGTGTACAACATTTTCTGCGCGTCTGTTTTTGCAAGTTTTTCTTTTACACTGCTTGCTAGGCCTTGTTGCTGAGACTGGCCTACACACAGGACTTTAGGGATGAAGCGGGTGGCTTCGACTTCATATACCACGAATATGCTGTAAGACGTAGTCTGCCTATTGCAAGCTGTTAAGGTTTAGTTCACCCAATAAACAAGCATTATTTTATGTGACCAATGTGTGTGCTGTTAAAAGAAAATGTTGTTTATTTATGTGCAACAGTTCTTGCGATATGGTTCTTATGCGGTCGACCAAGCTGTAAATACAACTTTTTTTTTCGCTGGGATTTAAAAAAACACACAAAAAAAAAACAGCATGAAAGTGCCTTCATAGGTCATGTACCTGTAACAAACATTCGTGTGTCTATACAGGTTTGATAAGATAACAATCTGACTCTCAAACAAAAATAAAAGTGCATACACATTCTTCAGACTTCGACCGACCGGAAATTTGCTTTGAATCTCATGTCTTTTCTTTATTTTGTTCAGACTTTGCGGCTCTCTTTGAAATATCTTAACCCCTTCACTGCCGGTGGACGTACTGACTTCGATAACAAACGCGAAAATTTTAACATAGCGCCTTTTTTTAAATAGTAAATATGCCTTCATCATGGTTATTTTGACGTCATTTAGTAGAAAATGAAACTTCAGATGCGGAGCCTTCTGTCTGAGCTACCTTCACAAGAAATTGGCAGAGTTATCGCCCGTGGCTAGCTTGGAGGACGCAAGGTTTCATAAGTGGTGAAAATAAGCAAAACTGGACACACTCTGACAAGCAAGTTTTCTGTGAGATGTTTTAACACTCATGTTGTGTAGATTTCTTATGATGTTAGTAAGTGCATCAAAAGAAATTTGACTCACAAAATTCACTAGAGAACCAGAACTGCCGGTGCACACCATTTTCTTAATAAACCTTATTTTATTTAATATGACATATTTTAAAGTAATTTTTTATACTCCAGTGATTGACACAGAGATAAAGAACACACCCATATAATTTTGAGCAGGTAAATATGAACGTTAATCTAAAAGTAAACAACTTTTTGTCTTTCATGTTTGTAGGTCATGTTGATTATTTAGGTGCATTTAACAAACGAAAAGTAGATCAAGACAAGAGAGGCCGGATTTTCATTCACACAGACCCTAGTGACATGTCATGTTGGTTGGTTTTCAGCTGTGTCCTCTGCAGATGCTCCCCATTTCACTTTCAATATCCTGTGATGGTAGTGTCACTGATGACGTCATAAGTCATCGATGTGAGATTTTTTTAAGACTAAACATTGCATTTACGGGGGATATAACACACTCTTCATAACAATTTCTAATAAATGACGTCAAAATAACCGGGATTAAGGCATATTTACGAAGAAGCGCTTTGGTGAAATTTGCGCGTTTTTTATGGGTCAGTAATAATATTTCTTAAATCTTTACTAATTCAAGGCTACGTTACCCTAGCCGTCCTAGTAACATAAATACAAGTGGTGTCGGCAAGGGACAAAGATCTTCATGAGTCCCCGCAGCTACGGGGGCTCATAAGAGTCTGTGCCTCTTGCAGTTGAATTGTGTTCTCTTTTTCTAGGCAGTGAAGGGTTAACTCATTCGAGATGTGCCGACTCCGGATACGCGGCTTATGCCGCGTATCCGGAGGTAGCACGTCTCGAATAAGTTGACCCATTCAGCCCTGAGGCACTACAGCAGGAGATGGGTCGACCATGATAATTCAAGGGTAGTGCCAGATTAGCTTTTCGCCTGTCGGCGCCAAGCAAATCTAGCTCTAGCACTATCATGGTCGATCCATCTCATGCAACAGGTGCAGAGTCGTTAGATGACGCCTCCAAAATTTGGGAAATACGTGCGCCGGCTGAATGAATTAAACTGTCTATTTTTTTTCATCAGAATCTGCTGTTGACAATACACGACGACACGTGCTATTTCTCCTTCATTCCAGACGATGTCAAAGACATCATGCACACTGAACGCAGGAAGTATATCGAGGTGAACAGCGATTCAACGTTTTAAACAAG
The DNA here is from genome assembly GCA_036245525.1 of Semisulcospira habei. Taxonomy (NCBI): domain Eukaryota; kingdom Metazoa; phylum Mollusca; class Gastropoda; family Semisulcospiridae; genus Semisulcospira; species Semisulcospira habei. Next base: position 183,496,159 of record BTPG01000003.1, on the reverse strand, counting down.
ACCTGGAACACCAGGTGCCACCACCATAACTACCGGCACAATAATAATATTACACTTCCAGTATGTCAATCAGACGCAATACTTATTGCGAATAAGCGTGCCAACATCAGCCTTCCCAAAATACGATAATTAAAAAAAAATATAGTAATATGTAACGCAGACAACGATGGGTGATGACGACGACGGTGATGATTACGATAATGATGCCAACGACAACAATAACACATTCTCGAGCTTTATTCTTTTTTTATCCCACATTTTCAGTGTCCCCCTTTGCTCAAGATATCTCACTCAAGTTATACTCGCACATCTTTACAAATTACACTATGCCTGATACATGACGGAATCGGAAACCGGTAGTATCGGATTATAGTCAGATTTTATCTGTCAGGGAAATGGGGCCAACAGTATCGCCATCAACGACACCTCGCAGATTTCTGTGACTACACTGGACGAAATGAGAGATTCTTATGCAGACCGACTTGCAAATTTCCACTGTTTAGACAAGGGCATCTACACTCTTCAACTCTTTGCATATGGTAGGCATTTTTGTATATATTTGTGTCACGTTGAATGCAGATCAAGATGGTTGTTTTTACGCGACCTGTTTCAGACAATAAACGGTTAGTTGTCCCTCATTTACAAATTTTCTTCGTCTTAAGTTTAACCCTTCACTGTGAACGCAGAATTTGTTTTTGAAACCGCTATAAATTCAACGTCAAAGATCCCCAACCGTCGAAGGAACATGGATACAATGTGGTTTAGCAACAGGCGTAGATCCTCATGAACCCCGCAACTTGCGGGGGCTCATAGGATTTATGCCAGTTGCATTTGGATTCAGTTTACTATTTCTGGCAGTAAAGTGTTTGATACTGTATTCAGCAGAATACGTCACTTGCGACTTTGAGTCCAATCAGGAGCCGATGTGTGGCTTCACGCAAGACCAGACAGACCAGTTTGATTGGACAAGACATAGTGGTCCGACTCCCACCCTGAACACAGGCCCGATGACTGACCACACGATGGGATCGAACGGCACGGGGCATTACGTCTACACCGAGAGTTCCGAGCCACGCTATGAGAACGACACTGCACGCTTCATCAGTGCGGTATCGACTTTACAGTATTTACATGAGTCACCTGTTATAGCTAAGATCGTCAATAAAACGGGATGTCAATGTTTTACCTTTAATTGTCGGTTGCGGTTTTTGTTACGGTGACGCCTGTAGGAATCATCGTGACAAAACAGCTAGCGACAGCCAGAGTCTTAAGTAAGACTTTCATACCCATTTTTTCCACAAGACATGCGAGCAGGCATACGTAAAAAATATATTTTATTACAGCTATTTTGCCCATCGGGGGACCGTTCTACGCAGCAAATGAAAAGAAGAGCAGGCAGTGTTTTTACTTACGACATTTACGAAAATTCGTAACCAACAGGAAATGAAATTAGTCCTTTTTGTCACGTGGTAGTCGAAGTCGTAGTATGATACAATCACACCAGACGCACTCACGTAGGGTTATTGTAAAGAAACTTCACTCAGTTGCAGCTCGTCACACGTGGCACAAGGTTATAGACCACACTGGAATATCCGTTCCAACAGTACTTTATTCTCACGATGCAATATCAGCACAATGCATCCACAAATGCACCCACACTTTGATACACTGTCTCTCTACAATGCATCCACAATTCAGATACACTGCTTCTCCCATACAATGCACGCACATATTTCTTAACACGCTCTTTTATACTCTTTCCAGAACAATCCGGCAAATTACACAACTGAAGCAATCAGAAAATTAAACGTCACCAACACTCATTAATATTCATTAAAAAGAACACTCTAGATATGTATACAATCTTCCACTAACATCTAGGTGCATTCCGTAAATGTTGCGAAATGTAGCCAACATGTGTACTACAAAACTTCGATGTCATATTTGAGGTCACTAGAACGGTCTCGACCGTGCCCGAACCTTTTAGTCTAATGTAGGTCGGACTATGAAACAATGTAGCGAAAATATGCAAAATTCTAGCTACACAACAAAAATCGATAGCAATTCTCCAGTCAAAAGAAAACAAATCACACTAAAAAGGTACGCGATTCTTACGGAAAATAACTCAATTAAATATCGGATCTTTCCTGTGATCAACACACACATGTTTTAAAAAGAATAACACAACCACAAACGCAACACTTTAATCTAGCATGATTGCAGAACATTTATAAGGGAGATATTGTACTGAAACTATTTAACCCTTCACAGTCAGTGGACGCACGTTGTGTTTGTTTGAAATCATTGTAAATTCGACTTCAAAGATCTCCAGCCACCAAAGGAGCACGGATACAAAGTGGTTTCAAGAGGAGGCATAGATCCTCATGAGCCCCCTCAACTACGGATCTATACGACGGGCGATTTTCAGATAATATGAGACCAAGTGTTTTCCTGCATTTTCACCGAATGAACAAGACAATATATTATTTCACTTAAAGAGCAACATATTACGTAAATCAGGGCAAAATATCGTACCTCCTCATCCAGCGGTTTTTGACAGCAATTTTTCGAATGTTACATTTGGACACTGCCTCAAAACATGGCCCAAAACCTGACGTTTCCATGTCTGATTTTTGAGCCGTTGTAATAGAAAGCGTATCACTCTGATCATAGGCGGCGCAGGTACACGCTGACTGGCATACAGCTAAACCTGCCTCTACTCCATATTAAACAACAGTTGGTATTTAGATAAAAACATTTAGGCAGTCGTCGACGCAGGTCCAAGATTTAGCGTTACAGAGATTGCTGAACATATTGCCGTACATTCATCTGCCTGCAGAGTCTTGGCCAAAGGATGTAGATACAGGAGGTTCTGCACGTATTGGGATGTGCATTAAAAAAAAACCAACTTAAAATAAGGGAGGTAGGGTGCGTTTTTCCAAAACTCGCCTACAAAAGTGCACACACTATGATTCTAGACGCTTAATTGAGATAGTTGCATACAATTAGTTTTGTATGCATAATTGTGAGCCCAACAAACAGGTAAAAAATAATGACAGGGTGCCCAAAGGGCCTTCTCTTAAAATTGCAAAAAGAAGTCACCCTCAAATTTAGGTTGTGTAAACTTTTTCGAAGGAGCTGTTTTATAGGTACCGTGCAACACAAAAGTCAGGGGCAGATCGGGGGTGTTGAGTGGGTGGGTGGGAGGGTCCTATTTGATTTTTTGGCGAGTCCTCCCCCCCCCCCTCCTGTTGTTTGATGTTTCGGCCACTGGACGAAGGTCTATCGTCGGGGAGGCCTTTTGTGTCAGGTTGAAGGTCCCGAACAAAATGTTGGCACCCCCCCCCCCGGCCCCCCTCCGCCCCCCCACCCCCCCGGGGTTACGGATTCACCTCTGGAAGTCACCATCAATACCATGTACTACGCAGACTCTGTATTTGTTTTGGATGAACAGATTTTTGACAAATGCAAAAACGAACTCTGAATCAAAATCCTACATGAAAACGCACATGCCCACAAGTTTGGATACAACAGCATTTTCAGCAGGAGAATATCCAAACGTTACCACGATATGCACTCTTCCAGGGTCAGGAAGCATTTTAAACACTCGCCCAACCCTCCGAATCGACATTTTCCACCAACTCCCAAAAACGACTTCTTCGGTGCATTTTTGTAGTAGACAGAACAACTAAACACATGTATGGCCGTAGAGGGGAAGTGGCTCAATCAGCCCCACAAGAATACAAATCTTAGTGTGAGAATACTGTCAAACATTTATTAGGTAACAAAATATCTAAAAATACCCTCATACCTCTTGCAGTTGAATCACGTTCACTCTTTCTCGACAGCGAAGGGGTTAACGCTTTCTCGGAGTAGGTCGCTTATCCAGACGGAGCTAATTGTCTGTTACATCCTTGATTACACGCGACATCATCTAGTGTGTACTAATTCCTCATATCAGTACAAACGCAGTACACAAAATGTCATCTGGCCGATGTTGGTCGCTATCGGCCCGCACACATCAGTGCCGAGGCTGACTGCGGTCGAAGTCGGGCATGTGGCCTTTCGTTAACAATTACTGTTTAATATTTACACGTATAGCGCAAGATCGATTACACGCAGTGAAATCATATTTATAAACGCAGGTCAGACTTAGAGCAGACGACCAGTAGCGGGTATAACGCGGACAGGTCTCTGCCACCCAAGTAAATGCCTAGTGAGGAAAAGGTTCTCGAACCGACGTACGCATAAGCTAGTAAACGCACGACCGTGCTCAGACCTAATTAGACCGAATTCGTGATGCGAAGGCGAATCGCGCGGTATGACCTTACTGATCCCATTGCGTCATACTGAGGCTGACCTGTGTTCATAAAGTTTGTAATCTTGTCTGTGTAGGTGTTCAGCAGTCAAGCAGGACGATCCAGCTGTCTGCGTTTCTCTTACAACATGCACGGGGACAAGGTTGGGACATTGAACGTCTTCAGCGTGCCCGCTGGGTGGTTAGGTGACGGGTACCCGGTCCCCAAACCTATCTGGAGACGGACAGGGGAACAAGGACAGGACTGGAGGGACGCCGAGATTGAGCTTCATGAATACGTCGAAGAATTTCAGGTCAATTAGCACTCTGCTAAGGCAAAGCCAGTATATCTATTTTTGTGTATCACACTGATGATCTCGCTTTACATAAAAGACGACATACTCACTACAAACAAATGAGGGCTGACTGGTCAACATAGGCAAGAATGGAGGGGCGCAGGTATTGAGTTGAATGAATTTATCAAGGAATGTCACATAAAGTTATTTATATCAAACCGGTGCAATATACCTGAAACTTGCAGGACATCAGGAGTATTTAACAATAAAAAAAATGACTAGTCAGGGTTGGAGACTTACGTTTTAGTTGTATAAAACCTGTCCGTTTATTTCTGAGTTCCGTGGATAACAGTAGCGTGATTTAGAATTGGTTTAGCACCCAGTGTATACATGTAGTGATTGATTCATAATTTGTGATCATGTGTAATTGTTGGGATATTCTGGCTGCGGTGAATGATTTTAAAATACAAAACCAAGAAGATCGGAAGTCCAGTGATTGAGCAGAACTGATTAGCTCCGTGGTTTCTTTGGTACGTTCATTTGTGCTACAGAATGCTGTACGAACAACAACAACAAAATGACAATCATAATAACTGTTACTGTTGCCAGATTGTATTTGAAGGGATCATTGGGCAAAGTTACTTGAACGACATAGCCATCGACGACATCTCTGTGTCACGTGATCCATGCAATCCACCAGTATCTTGCAACTTTGAGTCATGGACTGACCCGACATGCGGCTTTGTTAACGACAGCACTGGAGATTTCACCTGGACCTTGGGGAGCGGCCCAACGAGTACTGATAACACTGGTCCTACTGAGGATCACACTTTTGGTGTTCACGGGATCGTTCTGGGCCACTATATGTACATCGAGAGTTCAGAGCCGAGGATGCCAAACGACACTGCTCGTCTAGTTAAAGAGGTGGAAACTTGCTGTATTTTAAATTCAGAATTGAGTCATGAACATTCTTCAATACTTATTTATATGCTGCTTCAAGTAAAGTCATTCTGATTTCGTTTACATGGATATCTAAAGGAGGGAGTGTGGATGGGGGTTGGGGTGGGGGATGGGTGGGATGGGGGCTCTAAATGCCGCAATCGTCCTTCAGATTTAGTTTTGATAGTTTAATTAACATGCACGTTTCTATGACAAGAGGTCAGCTATTTTAATTTTGTCTAGTGTAATTTGACATGAAAAGAGCTTGAGGGGTATCAGCTAGGCAATACACGAATAAAGCTTATTGTCCCGATTCTGACGTGACGTCACATGTAAGCAAAGAAAGAATGGGTTAAATTAAAACAAAAATGAGGTCTCTTGGAAAACGCTTAACTAGATTGCTTTTCACACGGCGACGTCAGAGTGACAAGACTGTCACCATGTAGACATAATTGACGCTCTTTCTGGTCAGATCAGCGAACGTGTTTAGAGTAGTATGAAGTCAAATCATGGAATTTTCATTTGTTTCATGTTGGAACTAATTGTCACTTTGAGAAAATGTCTGCATAACTATGATCTCGCAAGTATCTTCCGCTCCGGAGTTTCTAAACATCTCTGCTTTTAGCTATCGAATCGTGGGAATATATCGAGACAAATGAGTTGTTTAGATTCGCGTCAAAATTATGACTTTAGTTCATATCCCGAGTGCTGTCGCAAGTATTAAACTGAACGCTTCGTTCCATCTAGCGACTTCTCTTTGTGAACAAAAGCAATAACTTTGTTGCAGATCTAAAAAAAAAATGTTTCATGATACCCCTTTATATGTTCAGGTATTTCTCTCGATAATAGTACGCAAAAGGACTTTGAAGTTCCAATGTCGTAAAATTAAAGCTTTATTCTGCTCGTCTTCTCTTGGCTTATTTAGAGAGCTCCCTGATTCGCTGAAGATTGAACGGCAGAACCGACAACTCTGAAACGTACACAAAGTCGTTGCTAAGAATGAACAAACATTGAAAACCCGTTTTATTGTAATTTTCTGCACCTAAGGCAAATCTGTACACGGCAAATTTAAGTATTCCTGTTTCTTCCTTCATACCCCAGATCAGGGCCACCGCAAGTGGCTCTTCACGCTGTCTGCGGTTCTTCTACCACATGTACGGCCGGGGGATGGGAACACTTAGTGTACATGTCAGGAACAGAAACTTCCCCGCAGGATTCGCACCTTCACTCTTGATTCTGTCCGGTGACCAAGGTAACGAATGGAAGCAAGCAGAGATCACTGTGCCAATAAAGACTGAGTTTGAGGTGAGCTGTCATGGAATAGAGATATCATTAAATGAAAAACTGGTCAGAAATTGCAGGAAGTGCACTCATTTCGGGGTTTAACCCATGTCTCCATCCCGCCGTGAGATGGCCTTAGTCGCCTGCTCGGCGTTAAACCCAAATAAATAAATAAATAAATAAATAAATAAATAAATAAATAAATAAATAAACAGGTCTCCATCTGCACAAAGCGTATCCTCATGACTCACTGTAGCAGGAGGGACACCTGCTATCTAGCGCGACGAGGCAAGGATCATTTACATCCTCAGTGTAAGGTCCTCTTCCGAGGTTAAAGAATTGGCGAGGATGTATGCTACAAAAATCGTTGTGATCATTCCTGTCGGTTTTTTAGTTTTGTTGGGGTTAACGTCGAGCAAGTGACTATGGCCATCTCACAGCGGATTCCTGTCGGTCTTTGTATTAACTATAATTAAAGCTTGGGCGTCCTCGCTGGTAATGCTCGCGGCTTTCTGTGCTTGACGCGATGATGTGTTCAGAATAATGACTATTTTACTGATTCTAGACAAAAAAGAGTAAAAGCTGATAACTTCAGAAAAAAAGCCACAAATTAATATAGAGATTGTGTGATAGTGGTTAAAGGGTTGCCAGTTTTCTATAGCAATGTATAAGAGCCATTATGTAAAATAAGGATGCACAGTTTATAGGTGCCAAGCAGTTCTGGCACCGCCCTTGAACTATCATGGTCAAGCGTTTTCTTGAAATGATACATAACTTTCATAGGAAAACTCCTGAATTCCTGAATTCCGACGTTAACTCATTCGCGGCCGCGAATGAGTTAAGGCTCAGCGTTTTAACCCATTACATCCTGAGAATGTCTTTAAAAAAGTGTGTTGTCCTGTGACAGCTGCATGACAGATTAGGAGGTAGATTAACCATTTAAAGTTCAAGGGTGGTGCCAGAATAGCTTGGCGCCTTAGGCGCCAAGCTATTCTGGCATCAGCCTTGGACTATGAAGGTCAATTTAATTTCATGCAGTAATATATCAGGATGAAAGGGTTAATGATTGTTAGCTTCCCTGCAGGTAAATAACAAGACGCTCTTTGCTACAGCTGGTGTTTGAAGCAGTTATAGGACAGGCCCATTTCCAATATGGCGACATTGCTTTTGACGACATGGAGATTTCTGAGGGAGCGTGCAAGGACACAGGTATTGTCGATAATGTTGTGAATGCAGATTTAGTTCGTCTTTGTAATTATTTACAATGGATTTTGGGAACTTTTGAGTGTCTGCAACTAGACACTAGCACTTACATGAATAGTATTTTAGAGGTGATACAGGTATTTCTAAAGGACAGTAGATATGGTACAAGTATAATACAAGTGGTTATACACAAACTTATATGAACAGATTTCTTTAGTTCAGCACCGTTATATTTCGCCGTGACGCATGTAGACTACAGTACTATCCCAGTAAGCAAAGGTCCTCGAGCCCACGACGGCTGCAGTGGGCCCGCCCACGGCTGTGCGCTGGCCTAATGCGGCGGACGTGAGCCCGAGGACGGTTTGCTAATGGGGATACAAGTTTCAACCAGTATAGTAAGTAATACGAATTCTAGTGAAGTGAGTGTGTTTTCCTTTGTGTCTCTCTCTCTCTCTCTCTCTCTCTCTCTCTCTCTCTCTCTCTCTCTCTCTGTCTCTCTCTCTGTGTGTGTGTGTGTGTGTGTGTGTGTGTGTGTGTGTGTGTGTGGTGTGTGTGTGCAAGTACAACGGGCCTCACTACAACCACCCCTACCTCTCTCACATTATACGTTACAACCCCACCTATCACCATTTGTACATGTGTGGTGTCGAAAGAAAAAAGAAAGACGTTTTGACAGGTCGAACACAAAACAGTTTCAACACATGTTTCTCTTTTGTTCTTTACTTTACTGTTTATTGTTTATTGTTCATTCTCTCACTGTTTTGCATGTTCTTTTAAAACGTGATTCCTTTTCTGTTGTTGTAATTTTCACACATGGCAGTCACCTTTGTGGTCAGGATATCGATACCCGAATGACTGTTTTGATACTCTGTGGCAGACTTGTGATAAAACACATATTGTCACCACCACCCCGCGCATATGGGGTTGTTTGCTATGAGCGATGTGAAATAAACTGTATGATTTTGTGATTATTGTTTCGTCGTATCACGCACACATTACCGCTCTCAATCTTCGTCACAACGATCCAGGATCAGCTAAACTGACCCCGAAGTATTTTACGACGCTCACACGATATAATTAAACAAGACATATGTTATATAATGTAGATTAGGTTGTACAATTGTAAAACGGTAAAGGCATTTGACATAACAACCAGTTTAAACCAAATACTGCTCTGCCGGTCAAAAGGTTCGTCTCTGAAACCTTCGATGATTCACCGCCAGAGTACTCTGTATGTCAAACAGCACAGATTTGAATGAGCCGATCCTATCGAGAAGCAAAATCCTTTTGATCCCACCCCCCACCACCCCCCCCCCCCCCGGGGGTGGGGTGGGGTGAGAGTGAGGGGTGGGGGAGGGTGGGGTCATGAGGATTTGTTCCTCTTGCACAAGGGTGTTTTTTGTTTTGTCCGTCAGTGAAGGGGTGAAGGACAAGTGTACATCCGTCAGTGAAGGGGTGAAGGACAAGTGTACATAGTATATCTGATGAGCCAAGTATACATAGACGTGGACGACCGTGTCGAGAATAGCACAGCTTGCCTGGGGTTCACACTGAGCGCAGTCAAGCGGTAAACCCGGGTTAGACCGTGTGGCGGAATTTAACTCGATTCAATTGATCACACGAGCTAAAAATTCCTTGAGAAAATTCATGACAAACAGAACAAACTTAAACCGGGCTAAGTTTTGGGTGTTCACATGACTGAGTTATCTCGGACTAAAATCGAGTTGTGTTGATTATGCGACCTGTAGAACTAACCTGAGTTAAGTAAGCGCGCGGACCAGCTAACCCATCAAAGGATACAGTAGTCTGGGAGATGACGTATAGCCACCGTAAATATCGCGAGCCTAACAACACTAAAACTGCACAATGTCCTACAATGCAAAATACGTGGAAATCGGTTTTCCTTTCAAAGAGAATTCGTTCCTGTGCCATCTCCCTGACCAGTGTGTGGTGACAAGTCCGTAACTCACGTCGGTTTGTGGGTTAGCTGGCCCGCGCTACTTTAACTCTGTACTCTTTTAAAACTTTAGATTAGTTTTGTAGGTCGTGTGGTCTAAAAAACTTTAATCTTAGTCCGATATATATCAGTCGTGTGATTACCCAGAACTTATTTTGGTTTAAGTTTGTTCTGTTTCCCATGCATTTTCTATCGGATGTTTTAGATTGTGTGATCACTACATGTAGCCACACGGTCTAACCAGGGTTTACCGTGTGAAGGGCCTTTATAACATTTCAACCTTTCCCGAGTTTGTTAGCGAAAATGCGCGACCCACTACTTAGTACAGGTTAGTAAACAAGCTCTATTCCGGCCCGCATCACTTCTTGGCCCCCATGTAATCAGTTTTTAAACCGAGATAAATGCCCGTTAACCCCATATGAATCGCTCGTGTCACGGTGCTCAGTGTGTGTTTGTTTGACTGTTATGATTTAAAAATAATTTGAATGATAATTTCACAGTAGACTATGACAAATTTTCCTCGGTTTTTTTTATGTCACATAGTTTTATATGTGTAATTATACAAACAGAGAGGAGTCATTCAACGTTGGACAAACTAACAGCTCCCTTGACGTGTTCTTATGTTTCCAAACCGGCAGACCGCAACATATACCAGGCATTGAGCACATATGTGACCCGCCACCACAAAATGAGTCTTAAGTCACTTTTTGGACATTTTGAGATATTGATATCAGCAGAAACTAGAAAGAAAACCCTTTTCAATGGTGCCAATAACATGTGAATCAGACGATTGGTCACCGAGTTATGGTTTATAGAACCTGGGGACCCCGCACATGTACCCGACCACGCCACCCGACAATTTTCAAAATGAGTCTAAAGTCACTTTTTGGACATTTTGATATATTGATATCAGCAGAAACTAGAAAGAAAACCCTTTTCAATGGTGGCAATAACATGTAAATCAGACGACTGGTCACCGAGTTATGATTTTTAGAAACTAGGGACCCCGCACATGTACCCGACCATGCCACCCGACAATTTTCACCAATAGCGGGAAATCGGGTCAGGGACATTACGACTCATTTCGTGGTGGCGGGTCACATATTACTCCACGTCTCTTGAGGTTTTGTTTGTTTGTTGGTTTGTGTGTGTGTTTGATTCACTTTCTTTGTTTCTTTATTTGTTTGCTTGTCTAGCGTTGAGTGATTCCCTTTAGTATGAACACTGTAGCTACCAAAGGTCTGTGATGGTGATCTACACTGGTTTAAATGTTATTATTACTATGGCACATGTTGTGAGTGCGTGCGTGTGTGCGTGTGTGTACTACCACGCACTCTAACCGTCGAGACACTGAAACGAAATCTAGCTGACAACATTTATTGTTTTTAAACATTTGAACAGCTGAACAGTTTCATTTTCAAATTTACTCTTTTGGATATATTTGAGTCAGAAGGGAAATGAAATGAATACCACTAAGATGAACAGCAGAAACTGTAATAAAAAAGCATGCAGGTAATATAACACATAACGGTAAGCTGAATGCAATGCATCAACACTTTCAGAAGTAGAAGTTTATAAATGCATGTACTTTATCAGCAAAGTTAGCAACGTTAAATGTGTCATATTTGTAAATATATATTTCTTAATGTACGTCGACTGTCTTTTTAAAAACTGTTATTTTACTTGGAGTTCTGAAATTCACAATCGAACCATTTGCATGACAGGAATCTGTACTATCATCCGTTCTCTTTATCTTGTATTTTTCAGGTATCATTGAAGACCGTCTACAATGTGATTTTGGAGAAAGTGGAGATGCATGGTGCGGCTTTACCCAGGATCACACTGACAACTTGGACTGGACCAGGGGCAAAACAGGGCTGACTCATCACATAGCCGGTACCGGTCCGCCTGGCGGCTATATAAATTCAGCCTTCGAATATGTCTTTGGTGACCCCGACTATATCTTCATCAACAGTTCATCATCACACAAAAACGGCGAAAAAGCTCGCCTGATAAGCCAGGTGAGAGAATGTGTCATCAGTAACGTCCTTTTCTCCCGAAACTCATGAGCATCAACAGCATCAACTTTCGTTTTTATTGTTAATGACCTTGTCACTGTCGTCATTGCCGCTGAAGGAAGTAACATGAATAAAGAGTAAGTAGTTTGGTTTTGCAAAATATATTGCGTGATTGAATTTATTAAAAAAAAATGCTCTGTAATCTGGCATGAACATATTACATTTAGACTTTTCACTTTCTTACTTCTCCCGTTTGGTAAAGAATCTTTTACTCCACAAACAGTTATCGACTACGATTGGGAGTCATTTGCTCCCACAGGTCAAGCTGACAATTCCTACAGGGTATTCTGCACTCGTCAAATGTTGCCATGTTTATATTATAAGCTAAGTTCTATCAAGTCTCAAAAATATGGGCGTTCGTAATGAATCATCGAAAACACAGGAATGTTGAGGTGCTACCACCCTTGGACTGTCATGGTTGAGCCATAGCTTGCTGTTGTGTGTCGCGGACATAATGAGTTAATTTATCATGTACATTCAGTACCAGTGAGAGTTACATGGAGATTAAATTATGCCTGGTCTCCCATTACGCAGAATAGATCACGGATGCTCAATTCAAAACGATACAATGAGAGCTGTAGCTTTACCTTTACCTTGAGCTGTAGCTCTAACTTTTATTTAGCTGTAGCGTTACCTTTACCTTGAACCGTGATGTTCAACCTGTTCTTCACGTGTGTCCTGACCCATGCAGTACGCGACCTTGAGAAGGGAGTGTACCTGAAGTACAGACTAGACGACTCTCTCTTCGACCTCCGTCGACTGAACGCCAGGACCAAGACCATCGAGAGACTGATCCTTGAGGCGCTGTTTGCCGATGACTGTGCGCTGTGGGCGCACACGGAGTCTGACCTCTAGACCATCGTCAACAGGTTCTCGGAAGCCTCTCGACTGTTTGACCTCACCATCAGTCTCAGCAAGACCGAGGTCCTGCACCAACCGGCCCCCCACCCAAAGTGTACATCGAAGGCACCGAGCTGAAGACTGTCGACCAGTTCAGGTACCTTGGGAGCATCATCTCTTCTGACGGTACTATCGACAAGGAAATCGCAGCTCGCATCAGCAAAGCCAGCCAAGCCCTGGGTCGCCTGCGCACTCGTGTGTTGAATAACAACGTCAAACTCTCCACCAAGATCAAAGTCTACAAGGCAGTAGTTCTCCCCAGCCTCCTTTACGGCTGTGAGTCATGGACGCTGTACAGAAAGCACCTCAAGCAGCTTGAACATTTCCACATGAGAACCCTGTGCTCAGTCATGGGCATCAAATGGCAAGACAAGGTGACAAACCTGGAAGTCCTGGACAATGCTGGCTTAGTGAGAGTTGAAGCCTTGATCTTAAAGACACAACTCCGCCGGAAAGGTCATGTCATACGCATGGATGATTCTCGCATGCCACGCCAACTTCTGTATGGTGCACTCTCAAAAGGCAACAGGAAGCAAGGAAGGCCAAAGAAACGCTTCAAAGACTGCATAAGAGACAGCCTCAAGCACTGCGTCTTCCCGGTAAAGGAACTTGAAGCACAAGCACAAGACAGATCCGGCTGGATTGCCGCCATCAGGAAAGCCTGCACGCTCTTTGAACACAATCGGCGCGAACGGATCACCAGTGCCAGAGCTCGCAGAAAGACAGCGTCGACTCTCCCCACAGCTACGTTCCAGTGCCCCCATTGCCCTCGCAGGTGTGGCTCCAGGATTGGCTTGGCCAGCCACACCCGCACCCACAAATAGAAGTCATGCACACTGACGACATCATCGGTTTCGATGGTCTACCCATTAACATTAACCTTTACCTTGAACTATAGCATTACCTGTACCTTGAGCTGTAGCTCTACCTTTCATTTAGCTGTAGCTTTACCTTGACCTTAATTTCCCTTGATCTGTAGCTTTACTTTCCCTTTTGCTGTAGCTTTGCCTTTACCTTACGGCTGTAGCTTTACCTTGAGCTGTAGATTTACCTTTACCCCGAGCTGTAGCTGCCTCTGTAAATTGAGCTTTACCTTTACCTTGAGCTGTAGCTTTACCTATACCTTGAGCTGTAGCTTTACCTTTACCCTGAGATGTAGCTCGCATTGTAACTTTCGAACTGATCACTATTGATAATTTTGATTAACGGAAGGTCAGAAATAATGAAATGTATTTATACGACTTTTTGAAAGGGCTTCACCTCTGAACTGGCATGTTCTCTTCTCTTCCAAGTGGTGCAGTAGCTCAATTGGTACATGTAGAGCTCTTTACTCCACCTCATAGGCCAATCGTTATGTGGCATTGCAGCAAAACAGATGTAGAACGGACACAGCACAAACGTTATCACCACATGTTAATTGAGACATGGCCTGGAAATTCTTGCTAGTTGTATTAATAATCATAGTATCACACGGAACTTGATTACAGGTGTTCGACCCAACCAGTGACGTAGACCACTGTTTGCAGTTCTACTACAGCATGCACGGTGCTGACACAGGAGCCCTGAATGTGTACGTGGTCGGGCCCAACTCCCTGTCACATTTACCTTCCTCGATGTGGACTGAATCCGCGGAACACGGTGAAGGCTGGGTGCCAGCCAGCATCAACATCCCGGCACGAGGACAGTTTCAGGTACAGATTTATCCTTGTGGCTGCCTGGTTGGGAGCACCTTTTGTTGAGGCGATTGCTGCAGGAATCACCTCGACAGAAAGCGCATGCAAACAGCCAAATTGCTCAACTTACAGTGAGAAACGCTGTCAGTCTAACGAATCGTCTGCAAATTTACAGTAATACACAAGCACAAGATGCAGAGAGCCACCACAAGACGCTGTAACAGATGTTGTCATTATACGAGGAAAATCATTGCGGAAGTTTTTTTTCGGATCGAAATTTCTACAAGTTGCCATGTAATAATTGTAAAGTATGTCACGTCTTAACTCATTCAGCCGCCCATAGGCGCCAAGCTATTTTGGCACCACCCTTGAACTATCATGCTCGATCTGTCTCTAGAATTGTAATACAGTTCTTTAGGGGGCAACTTAAAAAATTGGGAATTTCGTTTCTGGGGCAGAATATGCTAAGAAAGACACATTTGTGACAATATCTGTACAATTACTGCCAGCAGCTTCTGTTGTTATGAGTGCTCGATTCTACTGACTCACTTGACTCTGTTAACTCTGACTAACAAATGATTGCGGTGCAAACACACTGATACTATTCATACTACCTTTCTAATTTATTTACTAATGTACTTGGCATCGGAAGGTCAAAGGTTGCGACAGGTATGGACATACGTTTAATTTCTGTATATTTCTTATATTTATATATCTATTTTTGTACCAATTGTTACGTGGTAGAGTCGTAGTCGTAGTATGATAAACACACCAGACGCACGCACGTATGGTTTTTTTAAAAAATAAACTTCATTGAGATGCAACCCGTCACACGTGGCTTAAGAATGTAGACAATACTGGAGTAACAGTTTCAACAATATTTTAAATCAGCGATGCGATCTCCACACAATGCATTTCCAAATGCACCAGCACTGATACAATGTCTCTTCTTCAAATGTCAACACTTGCGACACAAAGTTCCTCACACAACGTATACCACCGTTACGCTGCGTCTCTCACAATGTACACTCCATACGGGCCACGTACCTACGATAAAATGTGTGTCTCTACAACTGACAATGCACGACAATGTACACACGTGCTCTCCTAGCACCAACTTTATATAGTAAGACAATTTTCTAGAATAATCCAAAGAATGTACTCAACGCAACCAATCAGAACGGAACACGTAACTGAAACTCATAAATATTAATTTAAAAAAAAAGAACTTTCTAGAATAACTAAACTGATCTACAAAATTCGACTGCTCAATTCAGCCCCAAATCCTATTGTGTAATGACGTCTCACAAAAGTATGGTAGACCATTCACGACCTTTTATGACACGAAAAGAACGGCTGCTAAATTCACGCGCACAGTAAACACCTATGACTAAATTTACTACAGTGTAGCAAACTGTTGCTTATACTTCAACGTCACATGTACGAGGTCACTAGACAGCGCGAATATGCTCGAACGTTCTGGTTCATTTTCAGTTAATCTACGCAAAACAACAATCGACCGCTCTTCTCGTGCGACTTTTCTAGAAGCTACCGGACTAAAATTAGCATATCATAACAAAACCGAATCCACTATCATGCACGAGCGATAAAGAATCTCACTGAAAAGGTACGTGATTCGTAACCATGATAGCTCAAATAAATATCGGCTCGTTTCCTACGATTAACACATGCATGCTCTCACAGAACAACACAACCACAATCGTAACATTACCCCCCTTCTTTTAGAATGAAATTTCACAAACATTTATTCTCAAACCTCAAAATACGGTTGTGGCTGTGGAAACCTACACAGAACCCTAAACAAAATACAATTTAACATCAAAATCAAAACAAATCAACTACTTTAAAATAATCGTCTCACAGTTCCTTTAAACTGTCCTGAGCGAAGACATGTCCCTTTAAACTGTTATGGGCACAGAAATGTTCATTTAAACTGTTCTGCTCAGGTAATCCGCTCCAAAGTTCTGCGAACCCTTGATTAAACTAAAATCAATGTCAAAGTTTTTTTCAGGAACATCACCAAACTCATGCGGCACAGTTCTCAGTTCACACAGTTCAAGGGTTACTTTTGCTGGGTCGAACACTGTCCGATTACGGAAAGTATGAAAGTCCATACACACCAAATTGGATATCTCTGGTTTCTTCACGATGACCACTGGCGATCTGAAATCTATGATGACTCCCATGTCCGGCATCTCCCCAACATTCTTCCTCAGTCCTTCACTCGTGTTGCGAAGTCGACGACACGGCTCGTCACGAAGCGGCTCGTTTGATGTCAGATTAACCTCGTGCTGGATGTTGTCTGTTGTCCCTGGGTCAGGTGTAAACCGATGCTTGAACTCTTGAGTTAGGACGCACAGTTCTTCTTGTTGGGTCTGGGTCAGATTCTGACCGAACTGGATATCTTCTACATCCTTCTTGTGGCGAAGTTCGTTAAGGTCAAACAGGTTTTCGTCATCTAGTCTTTCGTCATCAGCAAGACGCACCGCAGCTGCCAGTTGTGTTTTGTCTTGACGACTTCTCTCAATATACTTCTTCAACAGATTAACATGGTAAGTCTTCACCTTGTTGTTGACCTTGACTCTGTAGTCGTTGATGCCAACCACCGTGTCGACAACGTAAGGTCCCTTCCACTGCATCAAGAGTTTGTTGTTGTCGGTAGGAAGAACAACCAATACTTGGTCACCTGGCTGGAATCGTCGAGGTTTCGCCTTACGATCGTAGTAATGCTTCCCCTTGTTCTGCGCCTTCCCCAGTTCTTCTCGAGCCATTCTGAGGGTATCTTCCAGCTTCTCTCTCAGGTCGAAGACGTACTGGTAGCTGATCTTCACCTCAGGCGCGTCGATATCCTTGGTCCACAGCTCCCTCAGGATGTGCATGGGCTCCCTTACAGTCCTACCGTACAGTAATTCAAAAGGGGAAAACCCTGTCGAATCCTGAGGAACTTCACGGTATGCAAAGAGCAAGGCATTGATATATCTATGCCACAACCTTGGCTGCTCAGCACACAGTTTCTTCAGCATAGCCTTCAATGTTCCATTAAACTTTTCAACCAGCCCGTTACACATGGGGTGATAAGGGGTGGTAGTAAGGTGTTGGATGCTCAATAGCCGGTTGACTTCCTTAATGCAGTCGGAGACGAACTGAGTTCCTAGGTCACTCAGGATCTCCTCAGGAATCCCCAAACGGCTGAACATGTCGACGAGCGCCTCTGCCACTGTTGGAGTGTCAATCTTCGTCAATGGTATGGCCTCAGGATAACGTGTAGCGTAGTCCACCAGGATCAAAATGTAGCGATGACCATCTTCACTTGGAGGCGATATTGGCCTATCAATCAATCAATGGTATTTTCTCTAGAGGAACCTTGGGCACCTTTCCTTTGGAAATTGTCTTCTGGCAAATTCTGGTGACGTCGCCTCCCATATCAGGCCAGTAGAAGACGGCTCGGATCCTATCGAGGGTCTTGTTGATTCCCATGTGTCCTCCCAATATGGAATCATGGGCCAATTTCATCACCTGCATTCTCAAAGGTTCAAGAACTACTACTTGACGCACAGGTTCATCTCCATTGCTGTCGAATATCCGGTACAGGATATCTCTTCTGGTCTCGAAGGTTATCTCCTTTCCCTTTCGCGTTACAGGCTCGGTCTGACCTCGGAACTTGTCAAGCGTGGGGTCGGCTTTCTGTAGCTCCAACAGCCTTTCCCTATTCACTACAACTGCTTCCGTGTTGTCCGCCACTTTTAGAGGGATGGTCTGGTGACTCTTCTTTGCTTGACTTCTTGTGGTAACAGCACATGTTTCAGGTCTCCACTCTGAATCTGGATCGTCTGCGTTTCTGGCACCATCAATGTTTCCGATGATAAGATCGTAGACTGGGGTCTTTACGCACAACGCCTTCACCTCTCCTTTCAGGTACGGAGTGTCGACACTGACATTGGCAAGGGGGATAATCCTTACAGTTCCGACGGCCAAATTGAGGGTGGTCCACTCCTGTAGCTTCTGGTCTTCAGTTACTAGGTCCTCTCTCACGATGATGCAAATACAACCAGTGTCTCTTAGCACTCTCACTGGTGTGTTTCCGACGAATCCTGACACCACCGGCATGTTCGGCACTTCATTCTCAGGCAGCGCAATGTTTGAGACTGGTAAGAATGTAGCCCCATCTCCTACTGGGATGTGTCTATTCTTTCTGAAAGATTCAATCAGCTCTGGTGTCACTCGCGTTTCTCTAGACTCAAAGTCACTGGATGACGTCACATCATTGGCTAATACAGCAGCGGCTCTGTGTTGAGACGTGGTACTGCTTCTGCCTGCTATCCCGCGATCTTGGTTGGATCTTCTGATGTTGTCGCTTCGGGGAACATCTTTAGAAGGACACCGCATCGCTTTGTGACCTTTCTTTCCACAGAGAAAACACGTCAGGTTCTCTACAGGCTTGTATTTCGGGATGTCTCTGACATTGCGGATTTCCTCTGCTGGTGCAGACACACGCTGCGGCTTACTGGACCCGAACTTCATGTTGTGGGCGTCAAGGTATCTTTGAGCGAAATCAGCCAGGGTTTTTAGGGACTGGTCTTTTTGCTCCCTGAGGTGGGCGGCCAGATCCTTACAACATGCGTTGAAGACTTGTTCTTTGATGATGAGGTCACACAGGTCCTGGTACTCTTTATTTAAGCCAGCCAGCTCTATCCATTTCTCCAGGTAGCTTCTGACTCTCTCAATGAATAGGCCGGGTGTTTTTCCTTCTTCAGGCTTGCAGTTCCGAAATCGTCGCCTGTAACCCTCTTCAGTGAAGTCGTACTGTCTCAGCAGGGCGGCTCTCAAATGCGTATACATCACCAACACTACTTTTCAGCAAAAGGACAGTCGAAAGACCACCTGGATGCATCCTCGCTCCAAACACTGGCACCTTATCGACTATGTCCTAGTGCGGCAGAGGGACCGCAGTGACGTCCTCCTCACCAGAGTGATGCCCAGCGCAGAGTGCCACACTGACCACCGCCTTGTCCGCTGCAAACTCAGGCTCCACTTCAAGCCAAAACCCAAGAAATGGGGGCCCCCCAAGAAAAAGCTTGATGTTGCCAGACTTCAGCGTGACGATGTGAAAGCTGCCTTTCAGACAGATTTACAGCGCAGGCTCAAAGACACAGCAGACCCAGTAGACTCCTCCCCTGAAACACTTTGGGAACAACTAAAAACTGCTATTGCAAAATCCTCTGCAGAAGTCTTGGGTTTCGCCAGAAAGAAGAACAAAGACTGGTTTGACGAAAACGATGTAGAGATCCAGGAACACCTAGCAAAAAAAAGAGCCGCCCATCAGGCTCACCTAGCCCAGCCTTCCTGCCCTGTGAAGAAGTCTGCCTTCCGCCTCGTCTGCAGCAGTCTCCAGCGCAAGCTCAGAGATCTCCAGAATGAGTGGTAGACCAGACTTGCACAGAGGACCCAGCTTTGCGCTGACAATGGTGACTACAGGGGTTTCTACGAAGCACTGAAAGCAGTGTATGGCCCCAGGCACCTGGTACAAAGTCCCCTGCGAAGCGCGAACGGCCAGGCACTCCTCACAGATAATACCTCCATCTTGAACCGCTGGTCGGAATACTTTCAGAGCCTCTTCAGCGCTGAGCGCACTGTTCAAGAAGCAGTCGTCCTACAAATCCCACACCTCCCAGTAAAGGTTGAATTGGACGAACCGCCCACCGCTGAAGAGACCCTCACAGCCATCCACCAGCTCAAGAGTGGCAAAGCAGCAGGCATTGATGGAATACCGCCAGAGATCTGGAAACATGGAGGCACAGCACTGCACAACAAGCTCCATGACCTCTTTCTCTGCTGCTGGGAGGAAGGAACACTACCAAAAGATCTCCGTGATGCAGTCGTTATCACCCTGTACAAGAACAAAGGCGAGAAGTCTGACTGTTCCAACTATCGGGGAATTACCCTGCTGTCCATTGCTGGGAAAATCCTTGCAAGGCTGCTCCTGAATCGGCTGGTACCTGCCATCGCTGAAGACCAACTCCCAGAGGGCCAGTGTGGCTTCAGAGCAAACAGGAGCACCACCGATATGGTCTTTGTGCTGAGACAGCTACAGGAGAAGTGCCGCGAGCAGAACAAAGGGCTGTATGTAACATTTGTCGACTTAACAAAAGCGTTCGACACTGTGAGCAGGCAAGGCATGTGGCAGATCCTGGAGCGACTTGGCTGTCCCCCAAAGTTCCTCAACATGATTGTCCAGCTACACGAGGACCAGCAAGGCCAGGTCAGACTCAACAATGACCTCTCAGAACCATTCCCTATTCTCAACGGTGTAAAGCAGGGCTGCGTGCTGGCACCGACCCTCTTCACCATCTTTTTTAGCATGATGTTGAAGCAGGCCACAGTGGACCTCGATGATGACGATGCAGTGTACATCAGGTATCGTCTCGATGGCAGCCTGTTCAACCTCAGACGACTGCAAGCCCACACGAAAACCCTAGACCAACTGATTCGTGAGCTGCTTTTTGCTGATGATGCTGCCCTCGTTGCACACACAGAGAGAGCCCTGCAGCGCATCACGTCTTGCTTCGCAGATGCTGCCCAGCTCTTTGGACTCGAGGTCAGTCTTAAAAAGACAGAGGTCCTCCATCAGCCGGCACCCAAGACAGTGTACCGCCCTCCTCACATCACCATCGGCGAGTCTGAACTAAAGTCAGTGCACCAGTTTACTTACCTTGGCTGCATTATCACGTCGGACGCCAAGCTGGACAAGGAGTTTGACAGCAGGCTGGCAAAAGCGAACAGCGCTTTCGGGCGACTTTTCAAGCGGGTGTGGCACAATCAACAGCTGAAAACAGGCACCAAGATCAGCGTGTACAGAGCTGTGGTCCTCACCACCCTGCTGTATGGTTCCGAGTCCTGGGCCCTCTACCGCAGCCAACTACGACTCCTCGAACGCTTCCACCAGCGCTGCCTGCGAACCATCCTGGGCATTCACTGGAGTGACTATGTCACCAACGTCGAGGTCCTTGAACAGGCTGAAACTGTGAGCATCGAGGCTTTGCTGCTGCGGACACAGCTCCGCTGGGCGGGGCATGTCTCCAGGATGGAGGATCATCGCCTACCAAAGATCACCCTGTTCGGCGAGCTTGCTACTGGACACCGTGACAGAGGGGCACCAAAGAAGAGATACAAAGACTGTCTCAAGAAGTCACTTAGTGCCTGCCAAATCGACCACCACCAGTGGTCTTCGCTTGCTGCGGACCGTGACACCTGGCGCTCCACCATTTACAAGGCAGCTGTCTCCTTTGAGGACTCTCGCAGAGCTAGCCTTAAGGACAAGCGGCTCAGGAGAAAAAACAGAGATGCCGCAGCTCAGAACCCTGGCCATACCTTCCACTGCAGCCACTGCGGTCGAACCTGCCTGTCTCGGATTGGCCTCCGCAGCCACGAACAAGCCTGCAGACGTCGTGGGCAACTCCTATAAAATCTTCGTTCGCGAAGTCAAGCCAAGAGAGAGATACTCTTCGGCTTCTTCTCTTGGCAAGTGGGTATAAAATTCAAGCGCATTGCCAGTTAGAAGTGCACTCAGCTTGATAGCCCAAGTCTCTTGTCTCCAGTTGTTGCTGCTTGCGAAGCGCTCGAATCGCTCTAGATAAGCGTCCATCTTATCTGAATTTTCTGCGAAAGGTGGTAGCTTTGGCGCACGGGCTGTTTGCTCTCTGCTGGCTAATGCTGTTGCTTCAGAAGCCCTCTGGCTCTGTGCCTCTATCTCCATCTGCTTTAGATGAATTTCATGTAGACGTTGCCTCTTTGCCTCTTCTCGCTCCTCTTCTCGTTGCTTCTCTGCCTCTCTTCGCTGTTTCTCTGCTTCTTCTTGTTGAATTTCGAGATTCCTGATTTCACGTACTTTAGCTCTTTCTTCTCTCTCCAATCTCTCCTTTTCTTCTCTCTCTCGTTTTTTTCCTTCCCTATCCTCTCTCTCCAGTCTCTCCCTTTCTTCATTTCTCGTTTCGTTTCTTCTTTCTCCAGTCTCTCCTTTTCTCTCTCTAATCTCTCCCTCTCTCTCTCCTTTACAAACTCAAGGAGTTGAGCTCCTTCGAGTCCACATTCCTTTCCAATTTTCAGCAATGTCTCCATTTCCAATGTCGCCATCTCTGCGTTTCACTGCTGGCTGTTTTCTCCTGCTACTCTTTCCACTGAGCCAACTGAAGAAGTCCCGTCGGAGGTGCCAAAATATTACATGGTAGAGTCGTAGTCGTAGTACGATAAACACACCAGACGCACGCACGTAAGGTTCTTTTAAATAAACTTCATTCAGCTGCAACCTGTCACACGTGGCTTAAGGATGTAGACAATACTGGAGTAACAGTTCCAACAATATTTTAATTAAGCGATGCGATCTCCACACAATGCATTTCCAAATGCACCAGCACTAATACAATGTCTCTTCTTCAAATGTCAACACTGGCGACACAAAGTTCCTCACACAACGTACACCACCGTTACGCTGCGTCTCTCACAACGTACACCCCATACGGGCCACGTACCTACGATAAAATGTGTGTCTCTACAACTGACAATGCAAGACAATGTACACACGTGCTCTCCTAGCACCAACTTTATATAGTAAGACAACTTTCTAGAATAATCCAAAGAATTTAATCAACGCAACCAATCAGAACGGAACACGTAACTGAAACTCATAAATGTTAATTTAAAAAAATGAACTTTCTAGAATAATTAAACTGATCTACAAAATTCGACTGCTCAATTCAGCCCCAAATCCTATTGTGTAATGACGTCTCACAAAAGTATGGTAGACCATTCACGACCTTTCATGACACGCAAAGAACGGCTGCTAAATTCACGCGCACAGTAAACACCTATGACTAAATTTACTACAGTGTAGCAAACTGTTGCTTATACTTCAACGTCACATGTACGAGGTCACTAGACAGCGCGATTATGCTCGAACGTTCTGGTTCATTCTCAGCTAATCTACGCAAAACAACAATCGACCGCTCTTCTCCGTGCGACTTTTCTAGAAGCTTCCGGACTAAAATTAGCGTATCATAACAAAATCGAATCCACTATCATGCACGAGCGATAAGGAATCTCACTGAAAAGGTACGTGATACGTAACCATGATAGCTCAAATAAATATCGGCTCGTTTCCTACGATTAACACATGCATGCTCTCACAGAACAACACAACCACAATCGTAACACCAATATTGGACAAATGTTTTGGTTTAAATCATGTATATATGTTACACATAAAGAAAAAAAATATTGATATGTTTTACACACGTGCGAAGCTGTTGACTTACTGTTCTTGGCCAGAGGTTGATCGTCTGGCGTCGTCGTCCATTGTAAACTTTAACGTTGGCATTTTCTTCGTTGACTAATCAAGCCACAATCTGCAAAGTTGGCCCAAGAATACTTTGTGGCAGGCCCTTTCTAAACATACCAGTTTTATTGACCTCTCGCAAAGGTCAAGGTTACGGGGATTAGGAAATAGGTAAAACATAGCAATATTTTGACCACATTAGTTTATTCTCAATTTTTAGTCATTTCCTGTATCCCGTCACTAAGTGCACATGAGCAACGCGCGCTGCCTATCCCCTCACCTAGCCGCCGACCAGGTCGGACGTACCCTCATTACTTTCCGCCCGTGCCTAGTGACCGACTTTCACTCTTGTAGTTGTACCGCGTTTTTTTGAGTGGTGTCATGTGTATGGTGTGTGCAGTACCTGAAACGTAGGAGTATATTCCCCTGTGTGGATTATTTGACTGTGTAGTTGTAGTTGTGATGTCGGATTTAGAAGAGTTGACATGATTTCGGACGACAACGTCTTAGACGTGGATGAGGAGATTTCGTTGGAGAAGGTGAGTTTTGCAACACTGGCCCCGCCTGACCGAGTGTCACCGACACGAGACTCAGCGAAACGAACAGTTTTGCAGCCCTCTGTAAAGCGGTGCAACTTCTCACCGAGAAGGCCGTTAACACTTTGGAAAAAAAGCAAAAGACCGCAGGACACCGTCCACTGGTCCTTCAGCTAAACGCAGACGTTTTTCCGCCTCAAGTGCCAGCACCGCTGGCACAACGAAATGCAGAGGCAGAAAATATAAAAAGGGAACAGCTTGACGCAGGGGGGGGGGGGGGGGGGGGGGGGGGAAGGCATGAGAATGAGGAGATTATAGGAGATAATATTTTGGCCGATATGGAGGCAACCTTTGGTGTATCGGAAAAGGCGGGACCACCGGTCAAAGAAAGATAGGCAAACCTACTTAATTCCCGTTTTGATTTGAAGCGGCTGTCGCATAAAAATCTCCAATAAAAGCTGTACAAAATTCCCGAAAAATGCAAAAATATGAATGTGCCCCGAACAAATGAAGTGGTCTTTCTTGTGCTAAAACCCCACCGGACAGACGGACGTACGAATGTACAATACTGAAACTACCTTTTCTAAGGCAGCTGTCGCGGTGACTTGTGCCTCTGACCGAGAGACTCGCAGCGAGCGCGTTCGCCGCGCAAAATTGCCAGCATCTGTGCTCCGCACGTAGCAATGACCTCTGAGTGGCTGGCTCTAACCTCATGGCACAGATTTTGGGAAATCCCTCCTCCCCCCCCCCCAGAAGCCCGCGAAACAGACAAATTTGCAAAATTGCCAACATCTGTGCTCCGCACGTGGCAATGACCGCTGAGTGGCTGGCTCTAACCTCATGGTACAGATTTTGGGAAATCCCCAAAAAGCCCGCGAAACAGACAAAATCGGTCACGATATGCGTAGTCATGGCAGCCAGCCACAAACTGGCAGGACCAATGATGACTCTTTTTTAGGCCGACACAGAAGGTCGGCTGGAAAGGGTGCGGGGCGAAAAAGCCTACCCCGCGGTGGGAGTTTTCCCCGGAAGCTCTAGACGAACACCTGTCACTCCCCACCGGCACTACAAATGAGGTCCGTAATTTTTAACTGTGCATACCTTGGGTGCGTGAGTACCTGAACGGGAAACATTTGTCTTTCAAAACCGGCCAAATTGATACGAAATTCAACATTTGGGAAACCCTTACTTCTAAACTGGAATTACTAGAAATGGTCATAGGTGTGAAACTTAGTTTTGATCAGACACCTGACGTTAAGCTGTCTAAAGCACAGTTATACCTCAGTTAAGCAGAAAACACACACACACACACACACACACACACACACACACACACACACACACACACACACACACACACACACACACACATACACAACGATGAATGCAGAAGTCAAAGACCTGCTACGAAAAAGGGGTCATTAAAGAGTCTTGCAATGCAGCAGATCAATTTGTCTCTCACATTTTTCTTAGAGAATAACGTGACCTTACCCACCGGGTTATATTTCTCGTTTTCTTAACAAGGACAGTGAGCACCACTCAGAAATTCAAAATGGAAACCATTCATACTGCACTTAAAATTGTCACTAAGGACTGCTATTTCGCATCGCTTGATCTTCGAGATGCGTGCTACTCCGTCCTCTGTACATACCGAACTGAATACCAGAAATACCTACAATTCGCTGGAGAGACAAATTGTATTGTTTCCAAGCATCGCCAGTGGGCCTTGACCCGATACCCAGGAAGTTTACAAAACTCGCAAAACCAATCCTGGCAAGGCTGCATGATTTGAAACATTCAATCACGTCCTTCATTGACGACAACCTCTTAGTGGGCAGCACAAAAGAGGACACAGTTCAAAATGTTATCGATACGGTTCAGCTGTTTGATGCAGTGGGTTTCACGGTCCACGGGGACAAAATCTCAATTCCTACCCATGCAAGAGATTATATACTTGGGATTTGTGATGTATTCTATCGACATGTCGGTGATACTGACGAACGAACGTAAGCAACAACTGAGCAAAGCATGCTCCGAAATAATGAGAAAATCAGTAGCCAAAATTTAGAGCAGTAGCTTCTGTCATAGGGCTGATGGTAGCAAATTTGTTTTTTTTCAAGTTTTTGGCGGTACTCCTAGGCCCTCTCTATTATAGGGCCCTTGAACAAAAGAAAACCCGAGCTCTCAAAGAGAAAATCATGCCTATAACATAAGACGCGGTTCTTGAGCTGCAATGGTGGGGTGATAACATCGGAAGACTCTACCGTTACGCTGAACACAAACAACTCACTTTCAGACTGGCCGGGGGGCTGTGGTTGATGGCACTACTCGCCGGACAGCTAAGAGGCTTTGGAATGAAAATAACAACAACAACAACAACAACAACAACAACAATTCTTCAGCTGAAAGCTGTTCTGTTTGGATTAACATGTACATGTGCGTGTACTGACAGACAACACATCGGCTGTTGCTTGCGTAAACAAGATGGGCCCAATGAAAGTGCGTTTGCAAAAATGAAGTTACTCGGGATGTCTGGCTCTTGTGTGATCAGAGGAGACTGTGGCTAATTGCAGCACACGTACCAGGTACCGAGAATGTAAAAGCAGACCGTCTGTTTGGACAGTTGCACAGTGACACACCTGGATGCATCCTCGCTCCAAACACTGGCACCTTATCGACTATGTCCTAGTGCGTCAGAGGGACCGCAGCGACGTCCTCCTCACCAGAGTGGTGCCCAGCGCAGAGTGTCACACTGACCACCGCCTTGTCCGCTGCAAACCCAGGCTTCACTTCAAGCCAAAACCCAAGAAATGGGGTCCCCCAAGAAAAAGCTTGATGTTGCCAGCCTTCGGCGTGACGATGTGAAAGCTGCCTTTCAGACAGATTTACAGCGCGCAGGCTCAAAGACACAGCAGACCCAGCAGACTCCTCCCCTTAAACACTCTGGGAACAACTGAAAACTGCTATTGCAAAATCCTCTGTAGAAGTCTTGGGTTTCGCTAGAAAGAGGAACAAAGACTGGTGTGACGAAAATGATGTAGAGATCCAGGAACTCCTAGCAAAAACAAAAGAGCCGCCCATCAGGCCCACCTAGCCCAGCCTTCCTGTCCTGTGAAGAAGTCCACCTTCCGCATCGTCTGCAGCAGTCTCCAGCGGTGGACCAGACTCGCGCAGAGGACCCAGCTCTGCGCTGACAACGGTGACTACAGGGGCTTCTACGAAGCACTGAAAGCAGTGTATGACCCCAGGCAACTGGTACAGAGTCCTCTGCGAAGCGCTAATGGACAGGCATTGCTCACAGATAATACCTCCATCTTGAACCGCTGGTCGGAGTACTTTCAGAGCCTATTCAGCGCTGAGCGTACTGTTCAAGAAGCAGTCATCCTCCAAATCCCACACCTCCCAGTAAAGGTTGAATTGGACGAACCGCCCACCGCTGAAGAGACTCTCACAGCCATCCACCAGCTCAAGAGTGGCAAAGCAGCAGGCAGTGATGGAATACCGCCAGAGATCTGAAAACATGGAGGCCCAGCACTGCACAACAAGATCCACGACCGTTTTCTATGCTGCTGGGAGGAAGGAACACTACCAAAGGATCTCCGTGATGCAGTCGTCATCACCCTGTACAAAAACAAAGGCGAGAATTCTGACTGCTCCAACTATCGTGGAATTACCCTGCTGTCCATTGCTGTGAAAATTCTTGCAAGGCTGCTCCTGAATCGGCTGGTACCTGCCATCGCCGAAGACCACCTCCCAGAGGGCCAATGTGGCTTTAGAGCCAACAGGAGCACCACCGATATGGTCTTTGTGCTGAGACAGCTTCAGGAGAAGTGCCGCGAGCTCAACAAAGGGCTGTACATAACGTTTGTTGCCCCTATCAAAAGCGTTCGACACTGCGAGGAGGCAAGGCATGTGGCAGATCCTGGAGCGACTTGGCTGTCCCCCAAAGTTCCTCAGCATGATCGTCCAGCTACACGAGGACCAGCAAGGCCAGGTTAGACTCAACAACGACCTCTCAGAACCATTCCCTATTCTCAACGGTGTAATGCAGGGCTGCGTGCTGGCACCGACCCTCTTCACCATCTTTTTTAGCATGATGTTGAAGCAGGCCACACTGGACCTCGACGATGACGATGCAGTGTACATCAGGTATCGTCTCGATGGCAGCCTGTTCAACCTCAGACGACTGCCGGCCCACACGAAAACCCTAGACCAACTGATTCGTGAGCTGCTTTTTGCTGATGACGCTGCCCTCGTTGCACACACAGAGAGAGCCCTGCAGCACATCACGTCCTGCTTCGCAGACGCTGCCCAGCTCTTTGGACTCGAGGTCAGTCTGGAAAAAGACAGAGGTCCTTCATCAGCCGGCACCCACGGTAGAGCATCGCCCTCCCCGCATCACCATCGGCGAATCTGAACTAAAGTCAGTGCACCAGATTACTTACCTTGACTGCATCATCACGTCGGACGCCAAGCTGCACAAGGAGCTTGTCAGCAGGCTGGCAAAAGCGAACAGCGCTTTCGGGCGACTATTCATGCGGGTGTGGCACAATCAACAGCTGAAAACAGGCACCAGTGCTGTCTTCCTCACCACCCTGCTGTATGGTTCCGAGTCCTGGGCCCTCTACCGCAGCCAACTACGACTCCTCGAACGCTTCCACCAGCGCTGCCTGCGTACCATCCTCGGCATTCACTGGAGTGACTATGTCACCAACGTCGAGGTCCTTGAACAGGATCTCCGTGATGCAGTCGTCATCACCCTATACAAGAACAAAGGCGAGAAGTCTGACTGCGCCAACTATCGTGGAATTACCCTGCTGTCCATTGCCGGGAAAGGTCTCGCAAGGCTGCTCCTGAATCGGCTGGTACCTGCCTTCGCCGAAGACAACCTCCCAGAGGGCCATTGTGGCTTCAGAGCCAACAGGAGCACCACCGACATGGTCTTTGTGCTGAGACAGCTTCAGGCGAAGTGCCGCGAGCAGAACAAAGGGCTGTACGTAATGTTTGTTGACCTAACAAAAGCGTTCGACACTGTGAGCAAGCAAGGCATGTGGCAGATCATGGAGCGACTTGGCTGTCCCCCAAAGTTCCTCAGCATGATCGTCCAGCTACACGAGGACCAGCAAGGCCAGGTCAGACTCAACGATGACCTCTCTGAACCATTCCCTATTCTCAACGGTGTAAAGCAGGGCTGCGTGCTGGCACCGACCCTCTTCACCATCTTTTTTAGCATGATGTTGAAGCAGGCCACACTGGACCTCGACGATGACGATGTATCAGGTATCGTCTCGATGGCAGCCTGTTCAACCTCAGACGACTGCAGCCCCACACGAAAACCCTAGACCAACTGATTCGTGAGCTGCTTTTTGCTGATGACGCTGTCCTCGCTACACACACAGAGAGAGCCCTGCAGCGCATCACGTCCTGCTTCGCAGACGCTGCCCAGCTCTTTGGACTCGAGGTCAATCTGAAAAAGACTGTCCTCCATCAGCCGGCACCCACGGTAGAGCATCGACCCCCCCCCCCCTACATCACCATCGGCGAGTCTGAACTAAAGTCAGTGCACCAGTTTACTTACCTTGGCTGCATCATCACGTCGGACGCCAAGCTGGACAAGGAGCTTGACAGCAGGCTGGCAAAAGCGAACAGCGCTTTCGGGCGACTATTAAAGCGGGTGTGGCACAATCAACAGCTGAAAACAGGCACCAAGATCAGCGTGTACAGAGCTGTCGTCCTCACCACCCTGCTGTATGGTTCCGAGTCCTGGGCCCTCTACCGCAGCCAACTAGGACTCCTCGAACGCTTCCACCAGCGCTGCCTGCGTACCATCCTCGGCATTCACTGGAGTTACTATGTCACCAACGTCGAAGTCCTTGAACAGGCCGACACTGTGAGCATCGAAGCTTTGCTCCTGCGGACGCAGCTCCGTTGGGCGGGGCATATCTCCAGGATGGAGGATCATCGCCTACCCAAGATCACCCTTTTCGGCGAGCTTGCCACTGGACACCGAGACAGAGGGGTACCAAAGAAGAGATACAAAGACTTTCTCAAGAAGTCACTTAGTGCCTGCCAAATCGAAAACTGCCAGTGATCTTCGCTTGCTGCGGACCGTGATACCTGGCGCTCCACCATTTACAAGGCAGCCGTCTCCTTAGAGATAGATAATTAGACAGGTGATGGGCACCCCTCCCCCAATCAATACATTTATTCTAATCAACTAGCCATTTAGACAAACCCACTCCAACCAATACACCCAATAACTTTATTACCTAGCCATTTTAGTTCCACTCCAGAAATCATTCAAAGCAACGATTTTTGATCAGCTACCAACCCGCGAGTATTAAGGTAGATCCCCCACTCCCACCTAAATAATTAATGCTGTCATTGACTTTTTTAAGCAAAATTATTATATTACATTATAAAATGAATCAAGACGAATTGCTACTTCTAAGTGATATCTGTGCTGTAGAGAACAAAGACTTAGACTCTAAAAAACAAAGGCTTATCTCTGTTGTTGTTTCTGGAAAATCAAAAGCTTTTCTCGGAAAACAATACATGACAGAAGACATAGAATCCCTTACCTGCTGATGAGCTAATTAAACTACATTCTAAATATGAAAATCACATTGCTTCACTAATGACACGTGATTTGAGTCGATCTCTTGTCTGCCTATACACAAAAGCTGTGAGTCACTTCCTACCTGTTGATAGTGACAGCCTTTCACATGATCTAGAAAGCAACCCCATAGTTTCAAGTTCAATAGGTAAATTAGCATGCCTTATGTTTTACAAGTTTGGGAATTACCTTGCACCTGCTGTAACCTTACTTGTTACTAGTAGTCATATTGATTTTTCTAAAATAAATTTTAAATTAGAAGAAAATGGACGAGACCCAGACGACTCCACAACAGAGTCCATGTCTTGACACAGGTTCAAACAGTGACTAAGACTAAAAGTCCAGGTCGAATAGAGGCTGGGAAAAGATTAGCTGAATATAACAGACAAAAGAAATTACAGCTTCAAGCATTAACAGAAAAGACTGACGTAACATCATCAGTGACACTACCATTAGAACCAACACATACCCCACAAAGTGATAAAAAAAACAACTAAAACAACAACAAATTATATAGTTGCTGGATTTGTTGTCGGATTTGGTTACGTAGGTTACCAATTATATAAAAAATACAAACCAAACACTCGAACAGTGTCCAAAAAATCAAACACTCCAAAAACAAAAGAAGAAGTCTCCACATTACCAGCAGTTTCAAAACCTTTGGACCCATTTTACATGCAGTAATAAATTTATTATTATTTTAATTTTTGTAGCATAAGAAAATGAGCGACACAAAGAACTTAATGAACCTTGTCTATCACTCCGCTGTAATAAGTGGACTAGCAGTAGCATATTCTATGCTGGGAAAAAGTCTACTCAAAATGAAATCAGCAGACCTTAGTAAATTAGACTTCGAAGACAGTGCTAAACTAGTAGTTGTTATAACAGCATCGATTGCAACAAAAGATTTTCTAGTCAAGCAAGGAATTATTCCAGAAAATATTTCTATGTAAATAAAAATATGGCAACTATAGCTGTCATGATTGGTGGTGCAGTTATTAACGCATTAGCTTTTAGTGGATCAAACTATTTCTTTTCAAAAGTTAGTAAAGAAGAATCAGCAGAAGAAATGAAGCGACACAATGAGGCATCTGAAAAACTAGCTCAAGCTCAACAAGATTATGAAAAGCAAAGAATTGAGAAACTTGATTTTATTAATGAAAAACTAAAACTTGAGGGTCACGCACAGCATACATTTTCAAATGTTGATGACGCGATCAAAGAATACTATCTTGTAACTGGTGAAGACATATCTATTCCTCAACCAAAACTTAGCGACTATTACCAACCAAGCTCCGAACAAAGAAATGGAGAAATAATATTTGTTCTAGTAGGAATGACATTAGTATATTTTACAGGAGTTTATATTGCTAGAAAAAATGGCAGACGCTAAACTATCAAAAATATATTACTCCCCAATTGGCTACTGGAAAGGGAATACTGCAATAAAAAAATTACATGCTGCTGTGGGTGGAGATGTTAACCAAATAAAACAGTGGCTTAAAAAACAGGCAATTTGGCAAATATATCTTCCTGCTCCAAGAAAAATAACAAGGCCTCATTTTGAAAACACATCACCTAATGACACACACCAAATGGACCTCCTGTTTCTTCCGCATGACACAATAAGAAAGAAACGATACAAGTATGCATTAACTGTTGTTGACATAGCTTCAAGGTATAAGGATGCAGAACCCATAACTGACAAAAAAGCTGTAACAGTGGCCACTGCATTATCAAAAATATATAGTCGAGGTCCTTTAAAATACCCTAGGCTTGTGCAGGTTGATGATGGGAGTGAATTTAAAGGGGCTGTTAATCAATTATTTGCAAAGCATGGCGTACTGGTTAGACGCGGTATTCCAGGCTTGCATAGATCACAGGCAATTGTTGAAAACTTTAACAAGCAATTATCGGAGAGACTTTTTAGCTATCAGTATTCTAAGGAACTCATGCATGACGCACGTAACACTGAGTGGGTTAAAAGATTACCTTCTGTGATAAAAGCAATGAATAATGATGGTCACCCTAAACCTGTTGATTCTATTAAATTGAAAACAATACCGTCAGAAATAAAAGCAATAACACCTCCAGACACTAACTTATTTACAAAACAGGTGAGATATTTGTATCAACCTGGTGAGGCTGAAAATGACGTTAGACGTAGGGCAACTGATCCAATTTGGTCTACATCTGTTCATAATATAAAAAAAATAGTTCCTTCAGCTAATGCAACAATATATTATCTGTATGAGCCTGCACCAAAGAGGGCATTTGTCAGAGAAGAATTACAGATTATTCCCCCAGACACCGTTACTCATTTCAGTAACTAACTCATCAATTAATTCATCAACCAGTTCGTCAGCTATTTCTTCAGATAACTTGAGTCTGTAATGACCAGGTGCATAAGCTTTTTCCTTACTATGAAACACTCGTTTTGTGTCTCCAACTGCCAGAGACTTCTTATGTGTTTGGATCATTTCAATATTATGTTTGTTTGATCTCAGTGACTTGTTTGGATAATCAGGCATTAATGCACCATCTAACACTTGCTTGTAATGTTCATGACGAATGTCTTTATTTTTTATCGCTGTTTTCTTGATACCTTTGGCTTTTGACTGACTACCCTTCTGGTGCAGTATAGAATACATTTTTGATCTCAGTCCAACGTACTCAACTATAGGCACACCATTTAGTTCATCCTTAAACTTACCAGGCACTTTCTTGTTTTGTGTGCTAAACAGTGGATGGTCTTTAGGGTAGTCAGACGTGTCATACATGTGTAACTCTGTTTTCATGTCTTCATAAAAGTCTTCAGTACACACATCAATGATCATAGAGTCAGTGTCAGTGTATAACAGACGGCAGTCAGGATACTTTGGTTTGAAGTAATCATAATAAAATTCAAGCATTAATAATTTTGACAACTCAAGAATTGCCATACCTATAAATACTGGCTTGTCCAGTTTAACAATCTTTTTTTTGAGTGACACTGCATATAATGATGAATGAAATTCTTTATACCCTGTGTACTGAGGCTTACTTGTAAGTTTAATTGCACCCGATTCAGTTGTGACTAGTCTCACATCTTTTCTGTGATGAGGATTTTCCATTGTCTTGCCAAAACAGGCATTGTTCATAAGCTTAAAGAAGTCTTTGTCAAATGCAGTGTTACCTTCTCTCGCACGAAGGGTTGTGTTCTTCATTATGTAATCTTTCATGAAAGCACTCTGATCAAATTGAATGCCTCTGTGAACTTTTTTTAGTACTAACCCATGCCTGATGTAAAACTGCAGCAATCGATAGTGGCAAACGTAATTGAATTTGTCATTCAAATTTGGTACAAGTTTGGTGTCTTCTTTTTTCCCAGTCAAACTCAGTTTCTCAACTGCTAATGGATAATCATTATGGTAATCATGTAAATGGTGTGGATACTCCAAGTCTACTTCAAAGATCCAACCCTTTTCATCATTTTGACCTCGATCCATAATATATTTTGTTAATTTTTTTATGCCATACTGTGACAAATCATACAAACAAAAGTTTTTTAATGGCAACAATTCACACATTGCAAATCCATACAAATTATTAGCATCCAAGTACGTAATAAATGACCTTGACATTGAGGGGTCAAAGTCGTCAAGATATTTATTATTTGCCTTGGCATAATTATTTGCTGCAATACTAATGCCACCCCTCAATCCACGTTCCACCATTTCACCCATCGTACGATCATACAACAGGTCTATAAATATCTTACTGGATTTCAAAAATGCATCCCATGTCATGCCAGGACTAGTTATGTAGCAAGCAGGGTCAAGACTGTAGTGCAACAAACCCTTTTCACGATAACTTTCAAATACATCTGCTAGCAAGCAAACATCAGCTTTCAAGTACTGATCGTGGTAATCACCAATTGTCTGACATCCTAACTTATCCCACGCATCAAGTGCGTGTTGATATTCAGAGTCAGAAATACCTTTACCAGTTAGTGTAGAATAAAATTTCTCTTTTGGAGGCAGTCTTGTTTCCTCAAACACAACCCAGTGATCAATGTACTCATACGGATAAACTCCTTTCTTAATCAAGTCTGGTTCAAAATATTTACTTGTTATTGGATACTCAGTCAGTCCTTCTGCCAGACTAGCAAGACCTAAAGACAAATGTTGCATGGAGTCATAAAATGCTAATTTGTCCAATCTAAAAGTCAAGTACTTCTCAGTTGTCTGGGCAATGCAACTAATTTTTCTGTAAGACTCATCAACAGCCTGCATGATGATGTGTGAATCATATCCCTTCAGATTGTGAAAAAAGATTGGTAACTTATATGTCTTAGGATCTATTTTTAATTTCAAGTTACAATCACCATGTGCAGCACCTCTGTAACGCCCAGTTATGTGATCGTGGTCACGAACTTTATCACCTCCCAGAGGCTGTTCACAAATCCAACACGTCTCTGCTGTATCAAATTTTAGTTTGTCTTCTTCTGTCATCACCAAAGGCATCTGACATGTTGTGAGATACTGTACTACCTGACTATACAGTTGTCTCATTTCTGTTAAAAACAGGCATGCTGCATTTTCACCCCTGTAGATAACAGGTTCTGAATGAAGACCGTCTGACCTAACAAGAATGTATCCAAAAGAACACACCACTTGGTCACTCAATTTTATAGTCTTTGGTAATGACTCTGGAACAGGACCCTCATATGGAACAACGAGTGATTCAAAATCTGCATACACTACAAACGGCAGCTTTTGCTGATTCCCATAGTTCTTAAAATACACTTGACTACCAGGATCTGGATACCTCAGTATTGTTTGAATGTCATCAGCCGACCTGCAGTGCTGCACATGTTTGTGTGCTACTTTAATAGAGGAAAACCTCTGTAAACATTTTTTACAAAATTCCTGTTTACCGTCATGTTTTGTTGTATGATGAATTAGTCTTGACATACTTCTGATAATTGTGTAGTGAAAGTTATCACCAGATCTTATTAGCAACATGTCAACATGTTTATCTTCTGGCTGCCCATAGGTTGGGGCAATTGGAGATACTCTAATTGGCTGTAACTTATTCTCAGATTCATTTTCCCACACAAACACATTCACAGATATACCAGGATTTAGTTTTTCAAACAAGTCTATGTCCTCTATTTTAACAGGGAACTCAATGCCACTGAAGTTGAGTTCGTTTACAAATTTGGTATAGTTAGATACACGATCAGGTCTTGTTTTTACAAAGTGTAGTTTAGCAAGCACACACCACATGAAACAATAGTTGTCATTGTTTTGAATATTGACTACAGCCTTTTTGTTTGCAACCTCAGTTGGAAGTGGTATCCATGATTTACCTAGTATAGGATGATATCTTGACTGCTTCAGTTGTAGTTCATGTACAAGGCCTTCATGCCAGCCAGACCCTTGCATTTCTGCTCTGTCAATTGCTTCATGGAAGTCTGGTAACAATCTTTCTCTAAACACTTTCTCTAGTTCTCTTCTCGAATTAACTGTGTGCTGCCTTGTCGAGATATACGTTACAATAACTTCACCAACATCTCTGGCAAATTCTATTTTTGCAACAATCTGAATCTTTACACTATCAGAAAGAAGGTTATTTTGTATGACTAAAAAAGATCTTTCTATTGATTCATAGACATCGTAAATATTAGATATAGGTAAGTCAGTTGTGTGAAACACGTTTCTTAATCTTTGATGGTTGTCCATCTTTTTTATTTGTCCGACAAAAAAATAAATAGAAAATTATATAATGAAAATGGCACTTTATTGACTAAAATCTATATAATAGACAAAATTAATCACCAACTAATAAGCCACTTCATTGATATGTCTTTTGTGGTATCATGTTCAAGCTTTTGCATGTGTAATATCGTTTTATTGACAGTAATAAATTTAACATTTTTATTTTCTTTTTTTATTTGATTGTATATGAATAAACACATAATCTTAAACCAGTCAGATTTAGCATCATAAACTAAAAAATCTTTTGTCCTATTATTATAACATGGAAAAGTATTAGAATATCCAAGATAAAAACTATATGTCATATATATTTTCATTGGTGTTGGAAGTGTTGAAAAAGGGTGTCTAACTTGTGTTTTTAAGTCACTAATATGCATAAAACCCCTGAAACTCGATGTAATATCTATGAATTTACCAATAGGCCAATTTTGATCCTCTTGTCTGTCCGTCATTTTTATAGACAAACCCAAAAGATAAATTAATTCACTAACCCATACCCTGTAGGTTGATCTGTCTTTAAAATGAGCTTTAGATGCTTAGTTGATTTCAGTTTATTTTTTACATCATCACGTTCATGCTTATTTGGGATGACATCATTCTCTCTGAGACAGTCTTCAAAGCTGTCACGATCCTTACAGTAAAACAAACAGATAAACTTTAACTGCTCACGAAAATCTTTCAGTACAGCATTATATTTCTGAGTGAGAATCCATACACTTATATTTGCATGCCTGCCACTGAAGGCCAGTTCTGCCAGTGTGTTTCTCTTCTTAACAATATCCTTATCTGCAGAGCAGTCATCAACAATAAACAGGGTTGGCTGTCCTTCAAATTGCTTGTAAAAATACTGCAGGTAGTCGTTCAGTTTTTTCTCAGGGTCAACTAAGTAAATGTTGCTGTCAGTCCAAATGAATGAACGGTTTTGATAAGCTTTGTTGTGTTTGACAGTAGGACAGAATATCACAATGTTTTCAAAATGATGAATGTATCTTGTTTGTAAGAGGTTAAGTACAAATTCAGTTTTCCCACACCCTGTGGCACCAACAAACAATCCACAGTGTGGGTCAAGGGTCATCAAGCTCCGGTTCATTTTAATACACAATATAATTTTAATA
Source organism: Semisulcospira habei (assembly GCA_036245525.1). NCBI lineage: Eukaryota > Metazoa > Mollusca > Gastropoda > Semisulcospiridae > Semisulcospira > Semisulcospira habei. The sequence goes on along the minus strand of BTPG01000003.1, from coordinate 183,458,157 downwards.
TATGTGTCCACTTAGTCTACTGTCTTGTATATTGAGTTGTGCGTCATAAATCAGGTACAAATATATATTTATGGCTGCAGCAGTTTCAACCTTCTTTTGTATCTGAATTGTAATCCCATCACTACCATTCTCAACAGTTCGTCCTGACCCATGAAGATAGTCATCATCTGTACTACGCAGGTCTAACCACAGTGCATACTTGTTTGTCAGGTATTGACCAATCCTAACGTCATACAGATGTAGATCTTTGCACGCAATGTTTGCTGGTTTATCTCTAATCCTTCCTCCTGCAAAATACTTTGTGATCTCATCGTAGTGCTGGTATGGTAACATTCCAGATGCGTACACTTGATTAGGACGGCCTTCGATTGTACAGGACAAATGTGTAATCTTAGGATTGTAGAATTTTTCTGAATCCCGTTTGTATGGAGCCGCTGGTTCAATAAACAACATAAAAATACCTTTCAGTGACCTAGCAGGCGTGTTTAAGTTTATGTTCCACATTGGGTCGCTTTTGTCTTTGGGTATTAAACTATGTCTAATCACCCTGTCATAATAAATTGGTAGTCTTGACTGATACTGATTTTGTATGAGTCTGGCTAGTTCAGTGTGTGTGACAATTTCATATTCCAAGGAAATGTTAGAGATCTTATATGTTGCACTAAGATCAGATGATTTAATAACTTTGGAGTAGTCATTGAAGGTTAGTTCAAAACTCAGACGGTCATTCAGTGCTCCTTGATAATAAGGCAGATGAGCTGTTAGGATTTCAAACTCAAGTGGAATGTAGAATCTGGATCCATATGTTTCGGCCATTATAACATCCATGGCTGTATTAGTTACTTTATCTCCGGCGTCGATTCGAAGTTTACCAACATTATCTGGCTGTATGCCTTGGTAAATACGGTCTTCTCGTTCTTCTCTTGTTAGCCAAAGGTCTTTGTAACAGTAAAATACATCTGAGTCATCAAGACTAAACACTTCCTGTCCTTCAAGTTTTACTTTAATAGTTCTAACAATTGCTCTGCCAAGATTGTCAACCAGTGTTCTGTTCACGTCTGCGTCTGATGAAAGTTCAATATTAAATGCTAGGCGTGCAGTGCCAGGAACAATAACGTCACTGGGACCTAGGTTTGGAAACTTGACTGTAAGTGTTTGGTTCTGGTCTATGGTACTTGGATTGTTTGTGATGACTATTGTTTGTCGAATGCCCTTAACACCCAGGGGCTCACGTAGTTTTCTGTATGGGTCTAACTTTGATCCGTAAGACTGTGTCATTTTTATTATGCACAATAAAAAATAATAAATTAATAAAACAATGGCAGCGGGAGGATTTAATCATGAAGATTTTGAAATGGATGACATGAATGACTATGATACTGGTGCAACAGATATGACTGGAATGGTAACTAGTTCTAGTATGTATCACGAACTATTAAAAGACAAAGTAAACTCATTTTATGACAGTGTTGGTGTCCACCCAGATGTAATAGATCCTAATCAGTTTGAATATGATAAAGGACACTTATTTGTAAATACAGACAGAGGGAAAATAAATCTAACACATAAAAATAATCCTTCTAAGTTTAGAGCTTTAAGTACAATTAAAGGTGAAGTCGGTGGTAACTCTGGGTTGGCAAGATACCTTGGTATTGGAGGGTCTCCTGTCACGCCAAGACTTGTTAGTGTGCTTCACGACACGCAAACAAAGTTGCCAACGGGGCAAGAGATTGAAATGGCACCAATAACAAGCCTACCAGAAATAGCAAACACAGTGATACAAGAAACTTCATTTACTGAAGGACAAATAAATGATGTTATGAAAACAATAGATGATCCACCTTTGTCAATGAGGGAGATTATGGGTTTGGATAAATCACTGCAGACAATAAGAGGTGAGATGGTAAATAATCTTAGCCAAACTAGGAGAGCTTGATAAACACATAGAACGTGAAAAAGAGAAACTGGCTACAGCAGACAATGGAAATCTTGACACAGAAATGAAAGAAAGAATTCAACACAGATTAAATGATTTGCAGATAGAAAGATCAGGAAGGTTAGAAGCGATTAGTATTGGGAGACAAAAACTGAAAACACAAGTCAACAGGATTAGAGAAACTATTCAAAAAATACTTCACGAAGACACTACTCTGGCTGAGAGACTTAAAACACTTTTCAGAGAACAGGGTATCACAATTGCCAGTTTAATTACAGCTCTGGGGTTTATTATCAGTACAGTTGTGTTGGCTGTCTCCGGGGGTGGTTCTCCACCTCCAGCACCACCAACCCCAGTCCCCACAGATCCAAAAGACTTACAGTCGTGGGTAAAGAAACAACTGTCTCACATATCAGACTTGCTTAAGAAATTGGCTCTGAAAGCAGTAGACGCTTTGCCTGGCATAATTGGCACTGTTGTCAGTTGGCTGATTACTACTACAGCAAAGGTAGTTGGGTTTATGGCAGAGCATGTGTGGATCTTTCTGGTTACAGTAGGAGGGTTAATGGTGGGTTATTTAATGAAACAGGTAAAGAAGTAATACCCCTAATCCAGTGAGACCTATTACCAATGCAGTTCTCTCTGACTCATGTGTGTTTGATGACGGTGCTGGTGCTGGTGATGGTGATGGTGCCAGTACAGGTGTGGGTGCCGGGGCTGGGGCTGTTATTGACATTACTGGTGTTACCAGGGCTGCCTGTACGGGTGGTGATGTTACTGGTGCTGGCATTATTATTGACTGTAAATGTGTGTTTACTGATTGGTTGAGTCCTAATTTCTGATCACGACCAGCGACAATGATTTCATTATTATAATTTGTTATTGTCCCCATTTGGAGTTGAAGGTCAGATGGTAGCATGTATAACCCAATACCAACTACAAAGTCAACTTTTGATCTAGCATATCTGAGAACGTCTTGGTAACGTTGTATGCTTGATGGTAGATCGACTGTTGAGTTGATTGAATCTTCTAGATTAGCAAGAAACTGTTTTTGTGCTTCAAATTTACCACTCCCGTTTAAAATATTCGATTTTGTTAGTGATTGTGCTCCTAGTAAACACCAGACATATGTTCTGATTGACTCATTTACGCGCTCGACTCCTGCTTGAGTAAACCCGTCAGATTTATCTAAGACAAATGTGGTCCAGGCATTAGACTGTTTCTGTTCTATTGAGCCTAACCACACTTCAGATTTTGATGAGAATGAAGAGTAGGGAGGCCAGTAATCTTGAGGGTATTGTCTGTGACTCATAGCATAATACAATGTTCCCATGCCTTTGTGATCATCAAGTTTTTGTGTAAAGTCATACTTTGTACTGATGTTAAATTCATTACAGATCCGTTCAAATGCTTTCAAATCCATGGGATTGTTAAACCTGTTGAAACTGGATTCAGTGGGTAATGGTGTATGCAGTTCTGACAGTATTCTTCTAAGCTGGTAATAAACATGAAAACGATAGACAGACTTAATCAGTTTGTTTGGGTGATTCAAATGGTCTGTAAAAGAAACGCCACAGCCTGTAGTTGAGCATAGTATAGCAAAGTTAAGTTGGTTTTGAAACATCTGTAGTGGGCTTGAAGACCACTTTCTTGCAGTTGAGTCATCTGTAATTGGAGGGTTTAGGTAATGCTCATAAGGATTTGGCACTTTCACTTGAAATAAATCTCCTTCAGACAAAGCTATATCAAGCTGATTTAGTTGAATTATTTTCTGGTCATAAGTTGGTGCAACATTATACTTGGCATCCACGTTAAATTGAAACGCGTTTACAATGGCAATTGTTGGTGATTTAAATTCCATTGTGCTTTTTTTATGTGATAATAAAAATGTTTATAACCTTAACAAATCTTGACACGAGCAAACCAGTGTGGCTAACTAATGGAATCGATAATCGAGATGGTAACAAGGCTGTGGCTATCCATGAAATGTTTTATACAGTAAAGTGGTTTAATGTAACGGATGATGAAAATTATTCTGTAAGTGGAACTCTTGATGGTATTGAGAAGGGTGATACTTTACGAGCTGGGTATTATGACTTTTGTACTTTAGCTGAATGGCTTCAAAATGAATTTAAAATTAAAGCAACTTTAAACCCAGCTAATTTACTTGTTACAATTGAATTTCCGAAAAGTGGTCAGTTTTCTTTATCAATTAGTCTTTTATTATTACTTGGATTTTTAGGTAAAAAAATAACACATCCAGATGAAGATTGGTCACAATCAGTTGGTAGTCTACTATCACCAAAAAAACCAAGAATAACTGGCAGATATCCTGTTCATTTGTCAGTACACACAGTGCTAAATGTTCATTTGAAAGAACTGAACACTACTGAAAATGTACACAATGGAAAGCCTTCAACTTTGTTAAGATGCTTGCCGACTGGAACTGCCCCATATTGTGAAAGTGTGGTTGCTAGATTTCCTAATTCTCAGTTTAAAAAATTAGGTTCTAGTTTCTTTGAGTCACTGAGTATATCTGTAACTAATCAGGATGACAAACCAGTTCTTATGCATGATTTTAGTGTTGTGTTGGAAGTTAAATAATTTTATTTTTGTTTATAAAAATGAGTGGTCTTGGTCCAAAGCCTAGAATCATACCAGTTGCGTGTTCAGTAACAGAGTTGAAAGATTTGGCTGACGTACAGGATTTTGAGAAGGAAGGGGAAATTGGAGAAATATATGGTTTTGAACTTGATTCAAATGGCATGTACAAGAGGAAAGTAATTGTTGACATGAAAGATGGTGAAAAACAGATTCCTAAACTTGGTCAGCTTCGTGATGTTACTGTACCTACTCCACCTGTAAATAATGCGCCTTACAACTTAATACATGTGGGTAGTAAGTGGGTTGTTTCACCTGTACCGGCACCACCACCCACAATTGACTGGGACATAAAGATTGAATTTATTAGTCCTTATGTATACACTGATGATGAAGGCGCCTTAGTGTTTAGGAAGGTTGTTAATTCTGGGCCGCTTATTGTAAGCCTTGTTCCAAGTTTTGCCCTAGACAACAATAGCAGAGAAAAACTGAAAGTTGAAAATTATGAGAGACGGAGATATCTTCTTACAACTAGAAAGGGTAGATCAGATACCACTGTTGTGTTTATGCCAGCAAGCTTAGTCGTGGCTAGAGAAGTGACAATAGTATTTGAAATTATCATGAAATCTGTTGCTTCTGCAAAAGAGGCAAATATAGCACAAGGAATTAAACTTACATGGAATGAAACAGTAACAGAATCATCAAAGGTCTTTATTGCTATTACAAAAAATAATGATGTTATTAATGTTTCAAGCAGTATTCCCGCTGTCAAGGTGGTGGTCGACAAAACAACTTTTGTTCGTCTAACTTACATAAACCTTGAACACATTGATCTTGTTGCATTTTATTATGCCAGCAAATTGTATACTTTTGAAGAGTTGCAAAATGTAATTGCTGATTAAAAAAATATTTGTCATAAAAAATGGTGAACTTGTATCCACAAATACCACCTGAGCAGCTTGAGCCTATTGAGCGTGATAAAACATTAAAGGCAGATTCATTCCGTTTAATGAATATTACAGAAGCGTTGAAGTATTTGGAAGAAGAACAAGCAAAATACTCGAGGTGTAAACGCCGTTACAATACGGTTTTCAATTCTGTACACAACACATCAATGGCCATGGGGGTGGTTTCGGCCGGATTATCTGTAGGAGGTATAACTCTGTTTGCAACGGGGGTGGGAAGTGTCGTAGGAATTGCTGTTGAAGCTGTTGGCCTTGCCACAAGCCTGGCATGCTTTGGTATGGAAGCCCTTAACAAAAAATTTTATACTAAGTTGCAGAAGCATGAAGCATTAAGTACGCTCGCAGCAGCTAAGCTGACGAGTATGAAACTTATTATTAGTAAATCTTTGGAAGATAATGAAATTGACGATAACGAATTTAAAAGAGTCCAGGATGATTTGGCCAACTATAAACAACAAAAGTCTGAAATACAGAATAAGATGCGTAGTCAGGCTGTAAATGTTGAAGAGCTAAAGAAATCTTTTTTAGAACAAGGAAAAAAGATAGGCGTAGAAGAAACTATGAAAAAAGTTCGAGAACTTACAAGCAAGTAACGATAGGTTTTGGTAATCCATTATTTTTGTCATACTCTTCACAAAAAGATGTCATGCCTTTCACGTCTGCCCATCTAACACCATCTGCCCCACCACCAGACTACTATTGAGAAAAAAAGTTTTCTTGTTGACCTTGTAACTTGAGAAATCTGTCCGAGTGTCTTATTGACTAGGGTCAAGAACTTACAAATTCTTATGTTTAGGTTCTTGTAAGAACTTGTTTTAAGTCACTTAAAAGAACTTATGACACTAACTTTAAAGTTACTTGAAAGTTGTAGGTATCTTTGAAGTTAGTTGGCAAGTAAAATCATGTTATTCTAGAAAGTCACATCAACAGTAACTTCCTAAGTTTACTTCCCACTCAGATTGCCCGGTAGTGTAATAGAATATTTTTTTTATTACACAATAAGGGTGTGTGCACATAGCACCCTGGAAAGAAAGGTCTATAGTGCAAAATCTGTCCATACCTCTGTGGACGTGAAAGGGGTATTTTAAAACACCCCTTTTGAATGGGCCAGACCGTTTGAATAGGCCTGATGGATGAGCCTATTGCCAGGGGGTGTTTTTCATGTGTTCTTGTGGCTGCAAACATAAAATGGGTTTTGTCTTTCAATTTCAAATGCATCACAGGTTGGTCTGCGCCTGTTAAATAACACTCACGATGTGCTGATGTGATGTGCTTGGAGTGGAAACAACAAAATTTTCTCCACACTTTGTCAGACGAAGAAACAGAAAACAAAATTCTTTTTCTCCAAACTACTACTCACTTGGCGAGACCTATTTATTTAGGAATGACCTGGTGCTCTATATTTGGAGAAAAACCTATATTCAAGGTTTGTTCCATATTTGGTGAACGCTCCATATTTAAAATTTGTTCTAGTGCCCTAATAACCCACTTGGGTGTGTGGGGCTTTGTAGGGTGGGGTGGGGTGTGGGGGTGGGTGGTGGGGTAGGGGTGGGCTGGGTGACAGCATTGATATTTTAACTAGCCTTTGTTTCCAGATTATTTCCCTTTGTCCAGTGATGTACTTATTTTGCTTTTTTTCCTAACATAAAAAATAGGAAAAAAAATAATAAAATAAGAAAAAAAAATTTAAAATTAAAAAAAATAGAAAAAATAAGAAAAAAAAGAAGAATAATTAAAAATTAACAAAAAAAAAAAAAAAAAAAAAAAAAAAACATTGACAAAAGGGCTGCTTAGTGGCCTGCCACCGCTTCCACAGGAATCGATGTAACCCGGGTTATTCACGTGCTAATTCACCCCCTATGGAGGGGGCTATAACCCTGGGGGGTTGCACGTTCACCTTTTCCTGTGAAAGCCTCCGCGGTGGAGAGTGTCAACTGGCTCCGAGAGCGTGAAACGAACCCGGCACAGACAGAATAGCTTGCGCTAACTATTCTATCCTAACCAGCGGAAGTATCCTCTCGGCCACTCAGCAGACCCAAACAAAGGTAGATTATTTTACGTATTTATGGTTTGGCTGAAATCTTATTAAATCAGGGCTCTCCATGATATGAATCAAAAAAGAATCTTAAGAATTTAAGCCTATAAAGACATAGGCTCCTGAGAATCTAAGTCTCTTGCAAAAGACCTCTGGTGTTTCCGTCCTCAAAGGTAGTAAGCCTAACATGCTATTGTAAGATGTCCTTGGCATTGGTGAATGTCCGCTTCTCTGTCATACCTGTGTTTAAGCGTGCTCAGTACAACTCTGCCATGTCTGTGTTTAAGTGTTATGCATAGATTCAGCAATCTTTACAGTTGACTAAAACTCTATGAAATCGGCGGCTAATGAGAATCTCACACTGCTCATAAGAATCTGTGATGGCGTGGGCTACTGAAAATTAAAGCCTCTTGTAAAATAAAACATGCTTTTTCATGTTCTCAGAGGAAGGAAGTCAGATTTAATGGGGTTCCTATACTTGTTCAGTAGAGCAGAACGACTATGTGCTTCAGCTATTGTACAAAGGGCACTGTGTGTGTGTGTGTCAGTGAAATAGGATAAGTTTGTAACCCAAATAACTGTCTGGGTGGTGTGTGTGTTTTCATGTAAACATGTTATCTGTGTGTTTGAGCGTGTGTGTGTGTGTGTGTGTGTGTGTGTTTAACTGCATTTTATTTTGTATTGAAAGGTGGTGTGTTGATAGAGACAATGGTGATTAATAACTGAAGTACCTTTGCTTAAAGAAGTCAATGACAGCATTAATTATTTAGGTGTGGTGGGGGATCTGCCTTAATAATCACGGGTAGCTAATAAAAAATGCTGCTACTCTGAGAACACAACCGCACTCCAACACAAAGTAATGGAAAGATCGAGAATGTTCGTCTTCACGCCCTACGAACGTCTCAACGACGCAATACTTGATCACGAGACTAGGGTCACGAGTTGACACGTGGCGTTGTTATTGGCAACATTGACGTCACTTACTTTTGGGTGGGTGATGTGGCAATTACACCTAGCGGGAATTTCCACAATGACGCAAGTAATCATTTCCCGAAAACGGCTGATAGTAGTCAATGACAGCATTAATAATTTAGGTTAGGTGGGGGATCTGGCTTAATAATCGCAGGTTGGTAGCTGATCAAAAAACGTAGCTTGAATGATTTCTGGAGTGGAACTAAACTAGGTAATAAAGGTATTGGGTGTATTGGTTGGAGTGGGTTTGTCTAAATGGCTAGTTGATTAGAATAAATGTATTGATTGGGGGAGGGGTGCCTATCACCTGTCTAATTATCTATCTCTCTCCTTTGAGAACTCTCGCAGAGCTAGCCTTAAGGATAAGCGACTCAGGAGAAAAAAGCAGAGATGCCGCAACTCAGAACCCTGGCCAGACCTTCCCCTGCAGCCACTGCGGTCGAACCTGTTTGTCCCGGATTGGCCTCCGCAGCCACGAGGAGGCCTGCAGACGTCGTGGGCAACCCCTATAAAATCTTCGTTCGCGAAGGCAAGCCTAGAGATGCAAATGCAAACCAAGTATTGCTGTCAGCAAGAGAGACTTTGTTATGTCAACCAAGCGTCTTGACACAAAGACATCCTCTGCGCAGAAAACTGAAACTACTCATTTGCCAGGGATAGATACAGAGGTGAAGGATTTTCTTCAGATGCAACCGACATCATTATGTTATCGTGGCGACCGGTCACCCGTCGCTTGTACGAATGATACATCACTCCTAGACGGTACGCGAGTGAGAGATCGGTGGATCATGTCTCACTGCCGCTTACCTCACCCGGGTCTGCCCTGGGGGACTTGGGTGGGGTTAGGTATTTTTTAGTTCCCAGGGTCACTCTGGTCAGCCCCACAGGGTGGGTTTTTCTCTCTATTCTGGGGCATGTGTTTCTGTCTACCCTTGGTCCATTCACCTGTATTTGCCTTTTTAAAACTCTCCCTACTGTCTGCACTGCCTGTAGCTCTTGATATTGGATGTGTGTTGCTAAATGGTCATAGCTTTATTTAGGCCCCATATGTTAGGTTTATTTAACGTATTTGACTGGCTGGCGACATACATTCAATTTTCTGTTTATTTATTTTTTTCTTTCACAAGCAGTGCAGGCACGTCCTGAGAAAGCCTTGTTGCTGTCGGGACGTTAAGCAATGTACAATCAATCAATCAATCTCACTGCCGCTTGCCGAGGCAGTCAGTTTTCTTGCGTCATTGGCACTCAATGACCTGTTCTATAAAGTATAATACTATAGCTACAGAAGGGTCAGCGCTCAGGTCTTATTTGTGTAAATGGAGTGCCGCTAGGGTCTACAGAAGTGATTAAGAGATCCATGAAGGGTGTTTGAGAGAAAATCAGTTTCCCAAATACCATAGCACATGGGATGTAAATGTCGTGTTAATAATAATACTAATAATAATACCGTTAATATATAGGCGCTTTTTCTCAATTTTTGGGCAAATCGACTCAAAGCGCCGCGAACTGAAACCCAACACGCACACTCACGTAACAGACACGGATTTACGCCATTTAAGACAAACACAGTACAAGACAGACGAAGGGCCAGTTCAGCTACTGAAGTTACAGAGAATTTTGATCGCTTGTATTTGAAATTTGTAAAGTGGCCTGAAACCGGTACCAAAGTGTGGGGGGTGGAAGCACCGAAGTACCCGGAGAAAGAACCCCCGACGGTCCGCCCGAATTAACGTTGACACTTACCAGAGGAGAAAAGTCCGACGCCGGAACCTTTTTCGAACCTCGCACCTTTGGCATTGGTGGCAGGCGCCATAACCATTGCGCCACCGACCGCCCCATATGCTAAAGACGTGGGTGCCTCTAAACAAACTTACGTTCAAAGAACTCACGCTAAACTTGTAATGTTTATTGTTTTGCTCTCTGGATAGAGGTGCCAAACGCTACGAGCGCTAAATGTTACTAACATGTACTTAACTTGTCAGAACGCAAGTGTACATTTTATGTAACTAAGCTGTTAAAACATTCAATAAGGGGAACACATCAGGAACCCATTGACCTTCATGCTTTTCCAACAGTCAGTTTTTTGTATGTGATTTATACGTTAAAAATATTTGAAACAAAAAGACAGACTAGAGCTGATGGATAAAACAAGTTTGTTTGATGCAATCCTCGCTCCCGCACAGCAGGCCAAGCTCAAATACTGTGGCCAGGTGGCTAAAATGCACTCTAAAGAGAGCACAGGTGGACACTGCACCTTATTCTGCTCACTCCACCAGGCTGGCCAGCGCCTCAGCAGCAAAATATATGGGTGCTTCCATAGTCATCATGAAAGCTGCGGGATGGACAAATGCTTCCACCTTTTCACGTTAAAAGAAACCCACCATAGGTCGGGTGGTGGGGGATAGGTATCTGGCAAAGATGTAGAGATAAGGCTGCTTGTCATTTCAGCATGACTTAGCCTTTACGTTCATTACCACTGTTGCTCTCAAATCTCAAGTGCACTTAGTGACGGGATACAGGAAATGAGCAAGAATTGTTTGCAATACAGCGAGACTTACCTGTAAGGTGAAGCTGATTGCAAATTCTTAAGAATTTGTTGTAGACCGGAAGTAGTGCGCTTGCCCACCCCATATTGTGTTGAAGAGCACTGCGCTCTACCCTGCACTTTAACTTCGTTGTAAGGTGCACATGTTCCGGGCTTCCGTCCGTGGTAATGAGCTGTCTTTCAATACTGAGGGGATAGGCAGCGCACGTCTCTCAAGTGCGCTAGTTCCGGTCTACAACAAATTCGTAAGAATTTGCAATCAGCTTCACCTTACGGGTAAGTCTCGCTGTATTGCTAATAAATAATATTCACAACTTCAAACTCAAACTTGGAACAAAGATACCAGGTGGTCACCACCCGGTATCTTTGTGAACATTTTGGGAATGAAATCTTTCTATGCCTACTAATTTGAATGGCCCACGGGAAAGGTCAAGGGTCAGAAGAGATTAGGAAATAGGTCCAAAATAGCGATTATATTTTGACAAAAGATGTTTTTCTCAAATATTGTCGATAACGTCAGACCCACACTTGGTACAGCGATACCTGATGAAAAGACCTTCCTTTTGTAACCGGCTGATGCGGTCCCTCCAGCTGAGACGCTATGATGTGTTTTTTTTTTTTTTTTTATACCTTTACCCTCTGGCCACCCAAGTCTCGTAGCCTTTGTGCTACCCACGCTTAGCCAGGGCTACAACCCAGCCTAGTAGAGTCATTCAGCTAGTCATTTTGTAGTACTCTAAAAGTTGTGTTAGTGAGTCTGTGTTCTAGCCTCTATAACGTTTTAACGGCTTTACCGATCGAGAATCCGTAACTCACATCAGTTTCCTCATGCAACTCCCCTTCTACTCATATGCTCTGTGTTTAGTGATTTTATGACCACCATAGTTCAATTAGCGATTTTCTTACTTTTACAAATTCCAATGAGCTCTCTTAGCCCATTTTAGAATTTAATAATAAATTTCTAGGACTTCCCTCTAAAATATAGTTTATGGTAGCTTGTAGCTATTCACATTTCCTGTCTTTTGCTTCAAACCCGAAGCCTTTGGGATAAGTAATTATTGAGTTATGGCTCTTTTTGTAGTACCTAAGAAGCACAGATTTACCCATTTTTCGGTCTGTCTGGAACCGTTTCTTGGTCCGCGCCGAGTTGCTCTCTTTGCGGTTCGCTCGCAGAGTATTTAAGCCGGTCAGTGCCAGAGCGGGAAGTCTTTGTCCTAAGAGTCGCCCCACTGATAGTATAGCTACTACCACTCTGAGCCATCACTGAGCTTATCTTCAACCGTATCTCCACTGGGATATCCGTAAGTTATATTCTTGTTACATTGTGCATTGATGAATGATGTTATTCTATCGACGGGCTGTTTATTGGAACTGATGAAGAGTTTACGAGCTAGCGTGTCGGTTTTGCCCTGTGTCTGACAGTCGGCCCTTAGCGGCCTTTCTTTTGATACGATCACAACAAGTTGCTTCGCTACTTTGTTTTGGAAAACCTTGTTCCCATTTTGCCTGATGTCTAAGTGCTAGTTTCCTTTGCTGTCGAGTAACATATTCAGTGCCAGATTATCCGCTGAATTTATGACTCTTGTGGCTGGTCGACTGAAAGTTGAAGGAAGAGAGAGGCAGGACTGAGTGATCAGTTCGTTGCAGTACGACGCACACTTTCCTTCCGCTTTGTTGGCTCTGTGCCAATTTTGTTTGTGGCACTCCGAGTTTATGAAGGAGGTATTTAGATCTGTAGTTTAGACTCTAACCAGGGCAAAACAACATGACAGCTATTGTTATGCTCGCTTGATTGTTCTACAGACTCGAAGATGCTTTTTGTGCTTGTTGTTTTGCTTGATTCATTTGTTGGTTTGATTTGCCATCGAATGTTTGTTTTGAGATATGGTTTTGATACGTTATTTGTATTGTGTGCTTGATGCATTTTATTTCATGTTTAATTGGGCTTTCTTGCCTCTGCTATCCTTTCTTACCCTGTCGTGCTTAGTTCCGCGTGAATTCCACTCTCAGGCAATACGTGTGACGAGGTGCTAAAATAGACAGCCATCTTGGTCTGACCTTTGACCCATTATTTGTCGTCTGCTTGTTTACATTTGGTCGAGCAGAGTAACGCGACCGATGTCTACCTTTCCAAATTTAGTGTATGATCGGCTGTGTCGGATTGTAACGTTAAATACATTCAACTAACTAGCCACGGCTTTTATTGTTGATCGGTTTAAACAAGTGGCAACACTCGCTGATTTACTGGGTAGTCGGTTGCTCACCTTTGGAAATAACCCGTTTCTCTATGGGTTTTGGGCATAGTAGTTATTCGTGAATTTGACATATGCGCACATGGCGCCCGTATAGGTATACTCTGTGACTGGGATTAAAGGCACCGGCAGCCTGTTTTAGTAAAAGTTCTTAAGGTCCGGATCCACACTCTTGATGTCACGATAATTGTTCATGTTTTAAGATGCTCTCTCTCTCTCTCTCTCTCTCTCTCTCTCTCTCTCTCTCTCTCTCTCTCTCTCTCTCTCTCTCTCTCTCTCATGTTGTGTCGGTCTGGGATTCTGCATCATATGGCCTATTGTCGTTTGGTCCGGGATTGCAGATTGACACAGTGTTTGGCCATTATGCGTCACTTAGTAATTCCAGTGTAGTCGTTTGTCTGTGATTTTGCATCCTGCGGCCTGGTGTCGTTGGGTCCGAAATCGCAGACGGGCACATGAGCTTATAGCGTGCTAGGTTGTGCGACATCTAAGTTGGTCTGTTATACTGCATCCTATGGCCTGGTGCCATTGGGTCCGGAATCACAGGAACAACACACAGTATTCCCAGTTGTGTGTGACGCATTATTCTTTTCTTTCCTTTTCACTGTCCTTGCCTTGAACATTCTGTTTGTCTATAATATATTGTCCGACATATTCTTTTGATTTGTTTATCGAGGTTGCTTTGCTTTGCATGTTGATGCCTGTTTGCATTAGGTCTATATTGTTGCTTTTGCATAGACTTAGGTCACTACTTTTGCACATGCAAGTAAGCCACAACCTACACAGTTTTCTGCCTATCTCCTCCTTTGTTCTGTGTTACACACACTGAATGAGAGTGACTATTGATTTAAGTATGTGACATCTCTTCTCACTTGATTGTGCCCAAGGAATGTATGTGATGTGTTGTGTTGTGTATATAGCTAGGTCTGAGTAGGGATGTTATGTATGAACGCAGTGTGAATGCTAGCAAGTAATATGACTGTGCGCGCGCATATGCCCCTGTACCTAGTGTACCCATTGTATGAATGAGCGAGAGTCTGTGTGCGGCTGCGGAACCAGAAGTATTACCGCGTTTGTAAGAGTGATGCGAGTGCATGCTACCTAGTTTGCCTGTATGTGTCGTTAGATGCGTATGATTGTGGTTGTGGTGTGACTGTAACAAAAGTGACCAAAAGGACTGTTGTGTGTATGTTACCTTATATATTTAGGGAAGACTATATTTAGAGAGATAAATGGTTGCACCTGCTATATGTTGTGTTATAGTCGTTTCCCATTTTACTACACGTTCTGTTACTGGTAGCGTTCGTATAATTTGCTTACACTGTGGTCATGATGCCTTAAAGCCCTGATTTGCATGCTGATTTCATGCTTCGTTGCCATTTGATGTCATGATGTTGTGTGGTATGTTTGATCATGTGTATCTTTGTGTGATGCCTCACATTGATCTTTTGGTTTTAATTATAATTTAGTGCCAACATGACGTTTCAGCCTTAGTTATGACTCAAATTAATAAGTTGGTTCATTTGGTGAATACAGTATTTGTATGATGCAACTTTCTGGTACCATTTCTGATATGTTTTGTTGTATTTGTCCTAGGTGCTGTTTTTCTGCTAATTGATAAACAACAAATAAAGTACGTCAATGCGACCTCTGCTTCAGCTTCTTATATTCCCCATCCTAATTCACCCACAAACACCGGGTACACACAAGTTCACACTTTGCATACTAATTTGGATGACCTCTAGGAAAGGTCAAATTGTTCAACTTACAGTGAGGTCAAAGGTCACGAGATATCATGAGGAAATAGGTCACAAATAGCTATTTATTGACAAAAAAATGGTCCTCTAATACTATTTACAACTGTAAACCCAAACTTTGGTCCAGAGATACCTGATGGTAAGACTTCATATGCATGCTAATTTGTTTGACGCTCAGAAAGGTCAAAGGTCACACGAGATCAGCAAATGATTGAAAAAAAGAATTGTTTACCTTTTATCAGCACTTTTGCAATTTGGCACATAGGTAGCTGACAAGACTTTCTATACACATAATATTTTGGTTCGCTACTTTAAAGGTCAAGGGTCATTGGAGAATGACAAAAGTGTGAAAAATGCATACATTAAAAAACAAACATCTGAATTTCGCCAGAACAAAAGCCAACCATTTACTTGCGTTAGACCTGGATCATTCGTGCATCTCAGCTTCAAGGATTTTGCCATTCTTGTTTTAATATTTTTCTTGAATGAAATATGAACATATATATTTCAATACAGCGCATTTTTGAGTTTACAGATAGTGTTTGAAGGGACTGTAAGAAGCGGTCCTCTTGGAGACATGGCGCTAGACGAAATTTCTCTTTCCCGTGGCCCCTGTACTTCAAACGCAGGTAACACTGTAACACGGCAAGAATGATGAGAAATGTCTATTGTTTATGATGGTAATATGTATAATTATGCAGGCTTTGCTACAAAAAATATGTAATGCTGATGTAACGAAAGCGCATCCTAATCATACATTCAACATACTCTAATGGGAAAACCGCTGATTCACCGATTTTTAAAAAATTTACAAATGTGATTCATTAAAACAGACGATCAACCTGCCACATTTTGTCATGAAGGAGGGTCATTTCATGTTTATTTTAATCTGGGGGACGTTGGAAAACTATTAATTTGCAGAAGAAAGTGCTGGTGATAAAACTCGTGAAGATGAACCTGTAATTTGCTGTATTTACTAAACTGATGCGCCTGAGTGAAAGACGCACGCAATGCTGAGTGACTCAAATAAAAACTGACTGGCTGGCTGCGTGAATGTGTGAATGCAATAACGAAACTTTACATCATAGGGATGAACATAGAAACTGTACAACGTCGTTTTGCCTTTTGCTAAAGACCAGCAACACAAATACAAAATGTTAAGGAAGGTTTCGTTTCATGTCTGAACTCTCAAACCTTATACAAAATAATATGCTGTAAATGATACGAAATGCACGTTTTCATCTTATTTAGGTGGATCCACACAGCTCCAGGATCATACCACCACCACACCTACCACCACCACAACACCACCAAGACGTGGGTATCAAGAAACTCAGATTATCTGCAAACTTACTACGTATCAGCCTAACATTTGCTGCCAAACACTACTAGCAATTTATCAATTTAATATAATTCATTGCATTTTATCAACCCCTTGACTGCGAGTGGACGCGGATTTCGCGTCTGAAACCACTGCACACTGACCAACATGCACTTGAAAAACACAAACAAAATATGACCAGACGTGGGCACAGGAACATAGGACTAAAAAGAGACATAAATCCTCATGAGCCCCCGCGACAGGATTTGTGTCTCTTGCAGATGGGTAGCGTTTGCCTTGCCTCGGCAGTTAAGGTGTTAACATGTCTAATTCGTAGTTTGTGCGCAGCATAGCGAAATGTTAGATTTTGTATCACGTGCATCATAATTTATCCCATTTATTTGTTTCACGGCTTAAAAATGTTATTCGTTTCCGCATTTACCATATAATATATAATACAATAATATAATATACAATGTATAATATAATTTACAATATTATTGTCAGCCTAGTGGGAAAACTATTGTGGTGATAATGACGATGCATGATATCATCATCATCGTCATTCTCATCATCATTATCACCATGACATTATTGGTGTAACAGCCACGCCCGGCGTTCCCACACAAGCGCGTCTTGTTGGAGGCACGTCCACTGCAGGTCTTATAGAGGTGAACATACACGGACAGTGGTTCACAGTTTGCAGCGAAGACTTCGGTGACGACGACGCAAGGGTAGCATGTCAGTTGGCTGGACAGGACACACAGTATGAGCTTTATTTATGATGCTTTACTGTATGTATTAGCGTCAGGGTGGAAGCCTAGTGTGTGCGTGGGGACGGGCGGGATGGGATATGAAATTTCGAGTATCTGCGGGAAATAGGAGACATGTATTTAAACTGACAAACAAAGGCAATGCGACATAGTGCAATGATCGGAAACACTGAGGTATCCTCTCCACACACACTATTAAAGCGTTTCCAATGATTTCAGTGAAGTCGCATGTCTTTTGCTCGCCATTACGCGTGTATCGAAAACACCCTCTGTCTCAGCATAGTTTTCATTTGTCAGATTCTGCTTCTGCATTATCTCTCTGGAACATGAGATGAACAAAGAAGGAAACCTCTTTAGAAATTACGAGTTGCGAGGAAATTTTTTCCCCAATTTACGCGCATTTGGTAATCACCTTTTTGCCATGATTTTGTCTGGAACATGGTCTCCGATCATTCGCAAGGATCGAGCAACTGTGTACAGCAGATGATGCTGAGTTTGCAATAAGTCTCTTGTATGCTAATTTACATACATGGTCCGTCCATATCCTACAACTGGAACAAAGTTGTTAGAGGTTACCTAAAAAAAATCAGGAAATGTGGCCTTGGGGCTAAATGGGTATAGACATTGGGTTGTAATTGTCATTTATAAGCATGTTTCTTTCGTCGTTGAAATTTTATGTGAAAAATATTCATCAGAGCTATATTCACAATATTAACTCATTCGAGACGTGCCGCCTCCGGATACGCGGCATAAGCCGCGTATCCGGAGGCGGCACGTCTCGAACGAGTTAACTGCGCTTGAAAGGCTGCGAACCTCTTTCGCCGTTTCTTTTCCTGACCAAAAAGGTGACTACCAAGCGTGTAACATGCATAGGGGGACCCAACAGAAAAAAGAAACACGCTTAGAAAAGACAGTTAAAAGATAATTTATTAATATTGCGGGTGGAGTTGCCACATTCCTTCTTCGGTAACTGTCTTTTCCAAGCGTGTTTCTTTCTCCGTTAGGTTTTTTTCTCTTTCTTTTCCTGTTGCCAGAGGTGCACATCATGGCGTTCTTGAAGGCAGACAATTTACTCCAACGACACAATCCATGTGGACAGACCAAGTGAACTGCGGCACACACGACACTCATTTCAGCGGCTGCGGCATACTCATTAAGGACCATTGTGCAGGACACAGTGTGGCCATCTATTGCGGAAGTATGTCCACACGGGACAAGAGACGCATAGAATAAAACTAGATATTAATTGAATCATGTCTGCGCTGGTCTGTGATATTGGACCTGGAAACCGCAAATCGTAGAACAGCACATTCATCACAATTTGTAACGCGAGGTAGTTTACGTTTCGTCCTTGATAGGGGTATTTATTTATTGTCACATCCCCAATTGCAAACAATGTCGGTCTTCGGGCCGTCGTCGGCCCGACACCTTTTGGGCACTAGGTTTATTTCATGACTTTCGGCAGTTTTGTCATATTAAACGCGCGTACAAACTGTCGCCTGGCCATAACAGGTAATGACACACCCATACGCACATCTGATTCACAAGTACAACACAATACTAAATGTTGCCCCCACAGACACCAAAGTAAAATGTTATTAGTCCATAAGCTAGGAAGGTCTACCGTGCACCCCCCCCCCAACATCCCAGTACTCAATAAGATGGGTTTCAAAGTGTTTCTTAGTATGTCCTGAGATGTTTAAGCCATGTTCCCCGAAAATCCTTAGGAACACACCAGAGATATAGCCGATGGCGCAAGGGTACCCCCATTCACGCTCTTTGCAAGTGCTAAAATGAGGTTGAGAAACATTTTCCCCTAAATATATCAGAATTCATTCCAGAAGCCCAAATCAGGCAATATTATGTCAAGGCACATTCTGCTTCCTTAGTTATTCCATTTTATTTTGACCTCTCTTTACCTATTAAGTTTCAATAATGTGAGCATAAAGTGCAAGAAAATAAGGAAAGTCGGCATCCTTTTGGTATGTTCGTGGTGAATGATAGCTTTTCCCCATTTAAAATGCCGAATTGGGAAACGTACGTTATTTCTGATGCTCTCAGAAATTTTGTATACAACTGATAGGTCTTTGTTAGGTTTTATTGGTTAGGATAGAGTACCACAGTTACTCCCAACCTGATGTTATGATGCTGTGATGCATTTAGGGGCCACAGTGGCTGAATCTGCTGCCCTACCCCCATTTTACCAGTATGCAAAGGAACAAAAAAATGATCATAACAATTGCTTCTCTCTTTAAATATTTTTGTTGCCAGTTTTCTTAACAAAATATGCATATTGAGCATAAACATTTGTGATCATTTCATTAATATCAATGTGACCCATCAATTTAATTATAATTCTTTTTATTTAAGGCATGCTTAACATGGGCTGCCGCTGAAGCTTCTGCCCTTCCGACACCCCCCTTTTTCGGCACCCCCCTCTCGTCCTTCTGGCCCGTCTCTCAGGACGAAGTCCTCAAGACCATAAAGTCCATGCCTCTCAAAACCTGCGAACTAGACCCTCTCCCAGCTTCTCTCTACCGTGACGGCCTTCCAAAACTGCTGCCATTCATTACCGACATCATCAACACATCTCTAGAGAACGGCTCCGTCCCTGATATCTTCAAGTCCGCCATCGTCCGTCCTCTCCTAAAAAAACACAACCTCGACCCAAACGAACTCAAAAACTATCACCCAGTCTCCAATCTCTCTTTCCTGTCTAAGCTTCTTGAGAAGGTTGTTCTCAACCAGCTCAACCTCCACCTCGCCGACAACAACCTCCTCAGTCCCTTCTAGTCTGCCTATCGCAAACATCACAGCACTGAAACAGCCCTTCTACATATCTTAAACGGCCTGCTTCTCTCCACCGACTCGGGCAACATCTCCCTTCTTACGCTACTCGACCTCTCTGCCGCCTTCGACACTATAGACCACTCTATCCTCCTCCACCGCCTTCACCACTCCTTTGACATAATTGACTCTGCTCACTCCTGGTTTCTCTCCTACCTCTCCGACAGACAGCAGTCCGTCACCATCGACGGCGTCTCCTCTAACCCAGTCACGCTCTCCTGCGGAGTTCCACAGGGGTCCGTCCTGGGCCCGGTCCTTTTCACACTCTACACCTCTCCCCTGTACAGCATCATCCAGTCTCACCACATACAACACCACCTCTACGCTGACGACTCACAACTACTAGACAAAGACAAATTCGACAACACTCAGTCACTACTGACTCGCATGGCTGACTGCTACGAAAACGTGAAAAACTGGATGACAGCAAACAAGCTGAAACTGAATGACGACACAACGGAAGCCATGCTGGTAGGCACTCGCCAGAAACTTTCAGAGCTCCCTCCCTCCCTCCACCTTCAACTCGACAGCATCCCCATCTCACTCTCTGACTCGGCCAAAAACCTCGGCGTTATCCTCGATTCCTCTCTTTCCATGACCAGCTTCGTCTCCGCCACGGCCCAGGCATGCTGCTTCCACCTCCGCCGCATCAGTCAGATCAGAAAATACCTCACTACCGAAGCTGCCACCAAAATTGCTGTCTCTCTCATCCTATCTCGCACCGACTACTGCAACTCTCTCCTTTCCGGCCTCTCTCACTCCACCACTTTCATTCTCCAGCGCGACCAGAACAATGCTGCCCGCCTCGTCCTCAGAAAGACAAAATCCGACCACATCACTCCCCTGCTCAAACTCCTTCACTGGCTTCCCATCCCCCAACGCATCCAATACAAGATTCTGTCTCTCTGCTACAAATCCCTGAACAACTGCGCTCCAGCCTATCTCTCAAACTTACTTCACCCCTACACTCCTCCCCGCTCCCTCCGCTCCGCTTCCGACCCTCTCCGCCTCCACGTCCCCCGCACCAAACTCAGCACTTTCGGCCCCCGCTCCTTCTCAGTATACGGTCCATCTACATGGAACACTCTCCCACTCTCTCTCCGTCAGAAACACTCTCTCTCCTCCTTCCAGTCCGCCCTCAAAACTCACCTCTTTCAACAGTTCTAGCACTATACCACCACACTCCCCACCCTAAGCAGACTGTCGTAATGTATTTCACTATTTGTGGTACGTGAGTCGTTGTCTAAAGCGTGCGCATGCGTGCGCGAGTTGTGAGTGCGCGCTTAGAGTTATAATTATTATAAGATAAGCGTATTATAAATACCGTAATATTATTATTTATTAAGCACTCTTGTCAAACTCGGTGAAGGTGTACCTCAGGGAGATGTTGTGTCTGATGCTGTTTTTGGTCTACATTAATGACATCAGTACAACAGTACCAAGGTTCGTCTCGAACATCCTCCATTCGAATGACTTTGCAGTGTGGAGAGCAGCAAAACATCAAAAAATAGCATCCTCCAGAATCCAGGATGCTGCCAATAGAGACAGCAGCTGGACTGAAAGAGGCCACTCAAACTGAGCTAGACCATCTCTTTCAATCAGACGGAAGAGGTCACCTCAAAACTGGAGACCTTCCAGTAACAAAAACAGACAGGCCAACTTTACTGGCAACAAATAAATTACTGGATTCACGTGGAGGCCTCACATCGAAGCCACGGAAGCTAGAGCTGCAAAAAGAAGTCTCTGATGAAGAAACTGGTGGGGACCACATTGGCGCAAATTACAGCATCCTGGCACAAGCAAACACCTGCTCGGTCAGACCAGTTGTGCGGTACCATGAAACATCGACAACATGAAACACTGCCTGCAAAACCCAAAAAGACAGGCTTGACAAGATGCAGAACATGGGTCATTCTCATGATACAGTGACATTCTTAGAGCCATCTGGAGCACCCCAATTTAGGAAATGGAGGACATTGGAGCCACTGGAATGCAGAACAGCACACACGATGAAGAGACTTACTAAACACCGACAGCATGGGAGACTACAGGAGCAGACCAAGAACCGTCAGAAACGCCCAAGTCTGAACCCCCAACTTAAGGTCCTGCAAAGGGCTAACACTGACGTCTTGGAACCAAGCCCAAAGATGTGTGACCAGCTCCCTTCAGATACATGGACATCTCGAAAGAGCCTTCAAGACAACATTAACAATGTTCCAGGACTCTTTGCCAAAGGTTGCGGCACTGCACAAAGCCATCGTGCTGGAGGTTGTGCACAAGCGCTACCCTCACAGCAGCTTAGATACCACACAAGATGCCGTACGGAATGAAGGAAGTGGCGTGTACATCTGTTGTGCAGACCACACTACTACCTCCCTCTCCTTACCAGCTGGCGGCAGCAGCTCCAACTATCATACAGATCTGCAGGTGCTCAACACAGCAGCAGAGCACTAGCTAGGGAAAGGCAGCAGCTTGATCCACTGATTTCATAAGGAAGCTTCAAGATAGACTGGATGCCCTGTCCACAAAATAGTGCTGCAGTGGATTCCAGTGCATTCTGGACTAGCTGGGAATGGAGACACTACAACAACAAAGTGATTGGCAACAGCAGAATGGCAGCTGCAGCCCGTGGGCAGATGACATCAACAAGCTGAACAGGGAAAGCCAGGCCACCATCTTTCATCTACGTACTGATTACTCTGGACTGGGTCCATACAGAAAAGCAGGAACGTTTCACAAACCCAACTAAAGCCTGAAGGTTTAGACACTTTAATCAGATCATTCTGTATCAGCAATTATTTGAAGCTTCCGTGCCTAATGCATGAAGAGATACCCAAATAAAAGAACGCTTAGCGAATGGCAGACTTCGGTAGAAGCGTAAACAACCAATCAGAATGTTCAGCAGAAAGGCCATGCAGTCACTTTATGATCAGAGCTAAATATAGATCACTTGCAACAAGCGTCAGCATGATCGTTTGCAATGGAATAGTCACAAATTGAGGGAGAAAAAAAGAAGTAGACAAAAGTTTGCCAGCCCATTGTCATTTTTTTTTTTATAATTTTTTACAAACTTTCACAGACTTTAAGGAAAAGGACTGAAATTGACAGACTTTCCAGGGCCCTGAAAAATCTTTGTCATTTTTTAACAACTTTCACAAATGTTCACAGATCGTAAGGACCCTGCTGGACTCACCTCGTGAGACTGGGTCATGCGGAAAAAGCCATTTGCGAATTTGGCATAGGAAATCAGTCTCCTTAGCACATTCTCCAAACATGTCCATACAGAGAAGCAGTCTGCTGGCAGTTCTGACCAGAAGACACGCCCCTGTTCACCAAACTCTGAAAACATGCTGCCTAGCTCTTAAAAGCTCACTTATTGGCAGCCAGAACAATAAAAATTTAAAGACGGCCATAAAAAAATTGAACGTTGCAGAAGGTGGAAGTGGAGATCTCGTGGTCGACATGTGGAAACTAAGTATTTGATAACATTGTTTTGGCTATTAGGAACCATGAAACTTTATTACGCATATTCATATTACACATTTCTAGATGAAAATAAATGAAAGGTAAAGAGGAGACCTTACTAGACCCACCTTACGCTAGGTAAAATATCACCTAAAAGACCAGCCAGTTAAAAATAGTTACAATTAAATGGATGGGTTACATTGAAATTAATGAAATGATCACAACTTTTTATGCTCAATATGCATACTTAAAAAAAAAAGCTGGCAACAAAAAATATTTAAGAGTATGACGTAAGCAATTTTTTTATGATTGTTTTGCGTTACTTTGCGTACTGGTAAAATGGGGGTAGGGCAGCAGATTAAGCTACTGTGGCCCTTAAATGCATCACAGCATCACAAAATCAGGTTTGGAGTAACTGTGGTACTTTATCCTAACCAATAAAAGCTAACAAAGACTTATCGGTTGTACACAAAATTTCTGAGGGCATCGGAAACAACGTACGTTTCCCAATTCGGCAATTTTAAATGGGAAAAAGCTATCATTCACCACGAATGTACCATAAAGGATGCCGACTTTCCTTATTTTCTTGCACTTTATGCTCACATTATTGAAACTTAATAGGTAAAGAGAGGTCAAAATGAAATGGAATAACTTTAGTAATTTTTTCTAATTAATTTTGTGTATTTTTACAACTTGGGGGTAGGGATACAAAATCAACCACTGTGGCACTCACAGTAATCACATCATCACCTAGTAACGTTTATAATAATTGTGACATCCTGTTTTAATGATGTAAGCCTGACAATGGACTGCCAGCGCTATAGAAAATGTCTGAAGGCATCTGACACATTATTTTTGTCTTTTTTTGCGATTTCACGGAAATGGGCGTTTGCTGGGTGCACAAATACCTTTACTGTAAGCCAGAGATTCAATATTTTTTTCATTCTGTTTTTTTTGCAGAGGCTGCAGAACGTGTGCCTTAACATAATATTGCTTGATTTGGGCTTCTGGAATGAATTCTGATTTATTTAGAGGAAAATGTTTCTCAACCTCATTTTAGCACCTGCAAAGAGCGTGAATGGGGGTACCCTTGCGCCATTGGCTATATCTCTGGTGTGTTCCTAAGGATTTTCGGGGAACATGGCTTAAACATCTCAGGACATACTAAGGAACACTTTGAAACCCATCTTATTGAGTACTGTGGTGAGGGGGGGGGGTGCACGGTAGACCTTCCTAGCTTATGGACTATGTGGTTGTCTTTGCGGGTAGGCAGAAGTTCCTGCCATCCACCAGTATGCCGAATGGTGTGCTGAAGAGGTCGCCTAGACCGAAACAGCTGTCCACACCGGCTAAACAATCTGAAACCCCCCCCCCCCCCACACACACACTTTGTTTGGGGGACCTAGATCTAGACATTAAGGGGCTGAAAATCCAGTGAATATGCGATACGCATCCCTTCGGGGGGGGGGGGGGGGGGGGGGGGGGGGGTTGTCGGGGTGGCTTCCATATTCATTGCTTCCAGTCACTTACTTAGCGCACCCTTCTTTCCTATCCTTTTTGTGCTTCGACCAAACTCGATCTATGATCATTGGTCGATTCTGCACAACTCTGTCCCCTGATAGTGTTTTTATCTACTTTACTTTGTAATCTTCCTAAAGTATTAGCACTGGCACTCTCCCCTTCTTTTCAATACTAAATATGTTTGGTTGTTGGTTGCGTCATGTTGGCACATAGACGTCAGTGGTGGAGGAGCCACCCCCCCCCCCTTTCCGCCCTAAGATTTTGATTTTTTGTTTTCATTGTTTGGACGCCGGACGACCTCCATCCTCTGCCCCCGTTGCATGCTCTGTGCTTTTCTTCCCCCCGGATGTCGACAGTGAAATGTTTTGCACGTTGTCCCACCACCCAAACCCCAATTAAACATTTCTTACTACGCTACTGCATGTGTGCACGAAAGTAAAGCTACTTTAACCCCTTGCCTGTCGGGAGCGCGTTTTGTCGCTATGATCCCTGCAGGAATCATTGCGACAAAAATTGCTAACGACATCCGAAGGGTTATGGAAGATGTCTTACACATACATCATCAGGTGCGCTGGCATGATACTCAATGTTTCTGTCATGACATAGTGTGTGTGTGTGTGTGTGTGTGTGTGTGTGTGTGTGTGTGTGTGTGTGTGTGTGTGTGTGGTGTGTGTGTGTGTGTGTGTGTGTGTGTTTGTTTGGTATGTGTGTGTGGGGCGTGTGTGTGTGTTTGTGTGTGTGTGTGTGTGTGTGTGTGTGTGTGTGTATGTGTGTGTGTGTAGGGCCTGTGTGTGTATCTGTATGTGTGCGCGTGTATATGTGTGTGATTGTCGTTGTAGACATAGCCTATTGGCTTACATTATCATCTGACTTTTTCTGTTGTATAACACTCCCTTCTGGACAGATCCGTGCCACGTTTCTCCTTTTAGTTTTCACGACGGCGAGACATGGCACGCGCCAACTTTATCTGGATGTGGAGATTGTACTTGCAACAACGGACACTACCACTGTACAGGACATGGAATTTTGTACGTAAAGCAAGCTTTATGACATTTTTGCATTGTGACGTTAGGAAAAGGTTACTGCTGCTCATCTCTGTAATGATTCCAAAATGTCGAATTTATTTCATTAGGAAACTGGGTGCATCTACGAAAGAAATGGTACATTTTAAAATGCATTTCACTATATACAGTAAAAGCCGAATATAACAAATTCGCATGGGACCAATATTGTTGTTGTTGATATTAGCGAAGTTTGCTATAAGCGAAGTGTCAGACTTTTATTTTAACAGTCCCGATATATCGACACGGTTTGTTTTCAGCCTAAGTATATTTCTTTACAATATAAGTTATTGGTAGCAAGGGTTTGCATCAGGCCTGTGGGAGGTAAAAGTGACCATTGTACCCCGAAGACGTTCGGGGTACAATGGTTACTTTGACCTTCCGTGTAGCGAACCCTGCAACCAATAAAGTATTTGTTTCAATTACTTCGCTATATTCATAAAAGTAGTCAGGTTGATCAAACTTGAAACGTCTATTGCTTCAGCTGCAGTTGACGTAAACAGGTGTTCTGAGCGAGCCCCTGAAGTTACAATACAATAATACTTTATTAATCCCTCATGGGGAAATTCACTGTATGCCCATACAACACATGGCATCATCATTTACTCATTGAATTAATTAAATAACCCATAACTCTCAATTAAAGAGAGATGAACTGTAACAGGCGTAGTGTTACCGTTGTAACACGCTTGGCATCAGAAACACTTATGGTAGATTCCCCCCTGTGCTTCTGGTGTCAGCAATGTTGCAATGAACTACTGAAAGGGCTAGTACTAAAAAACTAAAGAATGTTTACAGACACTATCTACTGATATTACTGTTGAAATGGGTAACAGCCTGAGGGACAAAAGAGTTGGCATAACGTGATGTACTACTTTTGGGTATTCGTAGTCTGCCACTTCGTTCGATACATCTGCTGTCAAATTCATATCTAAGTGGGTGTGTTTTGTAATAAAAAATGTCAGCCAGTTTGTTCGTAATCCGTCTGTTGTACAGTGTGTCCAAAGTATTCTGTGCCCTACCAATCATCCCGCCCCCTTTGCAGATTACTTTGTTAAGACGATCTTGATCGCTTTTACATAAATGTCTACCCCAGCACGTCAGTCCAACAGTTAGAAGGCTAACAAAACTGGAGCAGTAAAACATCTGTAAAAGCTGGGTGCTTACATTAGATGATCGGAGCTCTCTCAAACAATAAAGACGGGTATGCGTTTTTTCACAATAGCATCTGTGTTTTGTTTCCAGTTGAGCGCGTTGTCAAAAAGAACACCTAAATACTTGTAGGACTCTACACGCTCAACTTCTGTTCCCTTGATGACAACAGGATCGAGATGATGTTTGTTTTCCCTGAAATCTATGACCATCTCTTTTGTTTTGCCAACATGTAATTCAAGATAGTTTCTATCGCACCACTCTACAAAGTCGTCGATCTCCTGTCGATATTGTCTGTCGTCCTCATCTGTAATCTGACCTTTCAGTACCGTGTCGTCAGCGTATTCGTCCATGACACAGTCGTCATGAGTGGCTCTACAGTCTGCTGTGTACAAAGAAAACAAAAAAGGCGACAGGACAGTCCCCTGTGGTGCACCGGGGACTGTGGTGCACCGATGTTGGTAAAATGTACACCTGAGATTAGATCCGAACTAATTCTGACATACTGTGGGCAGTTAGTGAGATAGTCCAAAACCCAAAGAATGGGAGAGGTATTTATGTTCATGTGAACTAGTTTGGAAGCGAGTATGTGTGGCTGAATGGCGTTAAAGCAAACGAAAAATCATAGGACATCAGTCGGTTGGAGGCTCCCGTTTTTAAAAAAAAATGAGAGTATATGTTGTTTACAACATGCAAAATGGCATCATCAACACCTCTTTGCCTTCTGTAAGCAAACTGAAAGGGGGCCATACAATCAGAAACCTGTATTTGAAAATGTGAAAGAACAGCCCTCTCAAACACCTTCTTGACACGAGGTAGGAGCAACTGGTCTTAAATCATTCCTCACAGATACAGTTTGCTTTTTAGGCACGGGGGCAATACAAGAGGTCTTCCACGAACAGGGAACGACACACTGGGCAATTGACATGTTAAAAATATAGCAAAGAATTCGGTACAGTTGTTCAGCGCATAATTTTAACACATTTGATCTAACACCATCTGGCCCAGCCGCTTTGTTTGGGTTGGTATGTTTAAGTACGCAAACCACCTCCTCCTCAGTCACCACAATCACTTTACTTTGCATGTGTTTAGGTCCACTAACTAGCATTTCCTTGACCTGTTCCATCTCATGCTCAAAATCTTGACAATCAAATCTTGCATAGAACTGATTTAAGTCGTTGGCATAGTCCGTAGTTTTGCTCAATACCGGAACAGCGTTTTGCTTCTTGTTCCCACTGATCAGATTCATACCCTCCCACACCCGTTTCATGTTACCAGTCTCAAACTGTTTTTCTATCTTTTTTCGATAGGTTTCCTTTCCCTTCCTAAGCTCCCTTTTCAGTTCTTTTTGTACGTTCCGTAACTGTTCTTTGTTCTTGTCTTCAAAAGCTTTCTTCTTTCTGTTTAAGACCTCCTTGATGTGCTCCGTGACCTAAGGTTTGTTGTTGGAATAGATTTTAACAGGTTTTATTTTAGGCACAACACTGTCTATGCAGACATTTATGTAGCTGCAAACTGTGTCAGCCAGCTCGACAACGTCGCTTGTAGTGTCCGTAAAAACATTCCACTCGGTGTAGTCAAAGCAACCTTTCAGGGCATCTTTAGCTGCTGTGGACCACTTCTGTACTGTTCTGGTAACCGGCGGCTCGCGTTGTACGTGTGATGTATACCGTGGCACGAGTTTAACCAAGTTATGATCAGATCGCCCTAGAGGCGGCATCGGGAACAGCGACATACGCATCTCTGACATTACACAATAAAACGTCAAGAGTTCGGTCTCCTCGTGTTGCACACGTCACTTGTTGGTGGAACACTGGCAGAACGTTCTATAAATTACAGTGATTGACGTCACCCGCGCGTGACACACTTGAACGCATCGGGCGGGCGCGTGTCAAGATCATGCAGATAATTAGCGATTATATCGGCGGCATCTTTCTCGTTAGTACACATTCGTTACTAAAACGTGTGAAAATTCCCACGGAAGGTAATACGGGCGTGCGCTTACTGTCATGATTTCAACGTCTGGCGAACAGGATGTGTACGTCAGGGACATGTTGCTCGGATTTTACCACTTCTTGTTTACGTACACACAAAGTCCCCCCCCCCCCTATTTTTCCTTGAATCTTTATGTCTGTCATATCTGAATGAATAAAATCCATCAAATGCAACACTATCATCTGTTATGTTGCTATGTAGCCATGTCTCAGTAAAGAACATCATGTTGCACGTTCGAAAATGTTCAGTATGTTGTACATTCGTATAGAGTTCATCAAGTTTGTTTTGCAATGACTGTACGTTACCAATGATGACAGAAGGCAGACACGGTTTGAAAGCTCGCCTTTTGTTCCTTGCTCTCACCCCGCCCTTACTGCCCGGCTTCCTGATCTTCATCTCGGATGGCAGGTCTAGAAAAGATCGCACAACCATCGGGGATGAACGAATATCGAGCAGCTCCGCCATTTTGTACCAGATCGGAGTTGTCAAAGGAGAAAAGAAACTTCCGTCAATCCCATGCTGGAGACCAAACTAGTCATCAGCAGGCACACCACTGCATTTCTTGTCCGATAATTCATATTGACAGCTCTGTCACTCACTCACGGTTGACGTGTAGATTATGAAATAGCACTAAAACACTGATACAAGGCAGACGTGTCGCCGCTACCGCAGCGCCATTTTGAGTTGTAAGGGGTCACGGCCATGCGGAAACACTACTCTTTCTGGCAGCTTTTTAATTTTAGTTTGACTTTTGGAAACGCTTTACGAACCGCTCTGTCTACATATTGTCAGGGTAATGTGATTTCACAGTAATTACGCGTTTTTTTGTTCAATTATTGTTCACCCAAAAACAATTGTTCAGAATGTAATATTTAGCATTGAAGCGACGGTCATGTGACACTGAGCGCCATTCTAGATCTGGGGAAGGCTTGGTCTAGTTTTAGTCGCCCGCGTTTCGGCGGAACATGGTGTTCACAATTGGATTTTGTATCACGTGCATCATAATTTATCCCATTTATTTGTTTCACGGCTTAAAAAAGTTATTCGTTTACCGCATTTACTATATATCGTAAGCCTGAGAGTGATTGTGGTGATAATGCCGTTGATATCATCATCGTCATCGTCATCCTCTTCATCATCATTATCACCATGACATTACTGGTGTAACAGTCACGCCCGGTTGAAAATTGGATGCTGTCGTAAAAAAAAAAAAACAACTCGCAAGATTTCACGATTGTTTGATTCCTCACTCCTAACGGGGTATGGAGGTATAAGGCAACAATCATCATGTAAAACATTACCTCATCTGTGCACATGCACACTCTCAAATGGATATTTTACACGTTCATTAAAGTATAACAATTACAAAAGCAAAAGATATAGAATGCATGCATGAATTACATTAATAATAATTAGATAATCAGGCTTAGTGAGAAAATCGTTGGGGGCAGGTTGGAGAGCCTTGACGGCCTCTACAGGACGAGAATGATACGCAAGGGCCTGAGGCTGGCAGCTGACACTTCCCACTGCCTTTCTAGCACCTTCAAAAGCTCCCGTCTGGCCGTAGGTTCAAGGCTTCTCTTGTTAAAACCAAACGCTACAAGGGCAGCTTTGTACCCTCGGTCATCCGTCTCCTAAATGAAGAGTGTGTTAACTAGCGTATCTCTCTCTCCTTGTTGACGCCGTCGAGGAACTTGCACCTCAGATGTCGCAGTGGCATCTTGCAAGTGACAGACTCACTCCTATACCACTAACAATGTACACTGTGGTCATGGTTTTTTTTTTTTTTTTTTTCACCATTGTTATAATGTGGCTAAAACCGTACGCGCGCATGAGATCCCAACGAAAAATAATTTGTCGGCTAGTTACTTACTTACTTAAGCCTGTCACCCCTACCCGGGTATAGGCCGTCGACGAGAGACCTCCAGCAACTCCTGTCCTGTGCTTCTCCTTCGATTCTACTCCAGGTGGTTCCCAGTCTCTTGATGTCTGCTTGGAGGTCTCGACGCCAGGAGTTTCTCGGCCTACCTCTTTTCCTCTTTCCCTGGGGGTTCCATGACAATGCCTGCCTAGTGATACTGGAAGCTGGCTTTCTCAGACTGTGACCGATCCATCCCCATCTTCTTCGCCCAATTTCATTCTCTGCTGTTATCTGCTCTGTTCTCTCCCAGAGTCTGACGTTGCTGATCTTCTCTGGCCAGTGGATTTTCAAAATTCTTCTAAGGCAACTGTTCATGAAGGTCTGTACTCTGTTGACTGTGGTTTTTGTCAATCTCCATGTCTCTGCTCCATATAGGAGAACTGCTTTTACATTGGAGAATTTGTCGGCTAGACTGACACAATAAAGTATTTGAATTGAATTGAATTGAATTGAATTATATACACTTTAAAATTGTAGTAAATTTAACAACACCTCCCCCCCCCCACACACACACACACTGTCAGCATAACTCTGGATCTCGTCAACTTTTCTGCACAACCATGAGTCCTGCATTTGGCGCAGTTTCTATTGGACAGTGCTGCGGATGGCGTTAAAGGCATCTTGCTTTCAGATGGACATAAAATGTAACCAACGTGTGTACTACAAAACCTTGACGCCATGTTTGAGGTCACTAGAACAATCGCGCTTTTCCAGAACCTTCCAGCTTCATCTAGGTCGGACTTTGCAACAAGTTAGCGAAATGTGGAACACTCTAGTCACACACACAAAAATCGATCGCAAGTCTCGACGCAAAGGAAACGAACCATTCTAAAAAGGTACGTGATTCTAATCTAAAATAACTCAACTGAACATCGGATCGTTTCTATGATCAACACACACATGCCCTAAAAGTAATAACAACCACAATGGCAACATTACCCCACCCCCTCTTTTTAGAACGAAATTTGACAATTTTTTTCTCAAACCTCAAGACGCAGTTGTGGTTGTGTCAATCTACACAGAAGATTGACATTAACAATCTCACATCAAGAATTAAATCAACTAAACTGCTCTAGATTAATTGTCTCACAATTCCTTTAAACCGTCCTGATCACAGAAAAGAAAATAATGTTCCTTTAAACTGCACTACTCAGATAATCCGCTGCAAGATTATGTGAACCCTTGATAGACTGTAACTTCATGTAAAAGTTATGTAAGAACATTGCCCGTCTCATGATACGGGAGTTTGTGAATTTGGCAAAGTCCAGATAGTTCAAGGGTAGATGGTCTGTCTGCAAAACAAATGGTACTCCTTGAAGGTACATCTCAAACCCCCTCACTCCCCAGATAATGGCTAGGCACTTCTTCTCGATGGTATAGTAGTTCTTCTCAGCACGGGTCAACTTATTGCTGGCGTAGCTCACTGGGTAGAGTTTCCCATCATCCTCCTGCATTAGGATGGAGCCCACTCCGTGGTTGGAGGCGTCGGTTCACAGGAGGAAGGTCTTCGACGGATCGGGGAGGAGTAGAACGGGCTGGAACGGGTAGAACGGTCAGGATGTCAGGAACTGCCTGAAATGCTCCTCCCACTTCACCTCGTTGGGTTGTCCGTTCTTCAGCAAGTCAGTCAGGGGTAATGTGACAGCTGCGAAGTTCGGGATGTACTCTCGGTAGTAGTTCGCCAGCCTCATGAATGAGCGAACCTGCTTCTTGGTAGTAGGTCGTGGGACATCCCTGATGTTTTTCACGTTGTCATGTAATGATTTCAAACCTTCGCTTAACCGGTGCACGATGAAGTACATGTTGTCGGCGCCAAGGATACACTTGCTCGGTCGGATGGTGAAATTTGCATTTGACAGGCTCTGGAACAGCTCTCGTATTGTCTTGTGCATCTACTGTGGGAAATCAGGGTATTTACCCGACCACATTTAGTAGTGCACCTTCGTGTTTGTGTATGTATGTTTTTCCTGCCTACTTCCAAAGTTCTGGAGCCGAAAGACATGGGTTATAGGCGAGACCTGATGCATCCTTTGTGAGGATGTAGATGGTCGCCTTGTTCTATACCTGCGTGTTTCTCTGTGGGCTGCCGATTGGGTGCCTGTGGGAGAGGGCAGGTGATCTGGCTGTTTGTCCAGCGCTGACTGATTCCCCTTGATGTGTGTACAATTCTGCCAGCGCTAGCCTCGCCTATCTGGTTTGAGAGCTCTCGGAGGGCCTTGTGATCTTCCCAGGTCTTGGTATGGATCAAAATGTCGTCCCAGTAAAAAGCCACATTTCTCAAATCCTCCAGGATCTTTTTCAGACCTCTCTTCAGAGTGGCACCACTGTTTACCATTCCAAGAGGCATTCTTCAGGAACTTCCAATGAGCGTCGGGTGTGACGAAAGCTGTCTTGTAGATATCCCTCTCTGCAGCCTTGATTTGCCAGTACCCTTTGCTTAGGTCAATCTTGCAGAAGAACCGGTCTCCACTGACCTGGAACAGTTCTTCCGCTGTGGGCATGGGCTCTGGTTCGAATACTGCCAGCTTATTGAGTTTACGGTAGTCCACACACACCCGCTTGGATCCATCTGATTTCTTCACGATGACCATTGGGGATGCATATGGCGACTTGGACTCCCTGTTGACTGCCAGGTCCAGCATCTCCTTGATCTCTTTCTTCAGTTTTTCCTTCATGTGGTAAGGTAGACGATACAGCTTGCTGCGAACCGGCTTATTTGATGTCAGATTGTACATACTATTAATAATCGCCTAATTACATAATTCAAGTTTCTATTATAATCCAAATAATTTTTGCTGTCTGAAGTGAATTTTCTCTATGATCCAAATGATCTGCTTCGTATATAGGTCAATTTATCATTAGCGCGTGTCTGTGTGTGCGCGCGAGCGTGTATGTGTCAGTGTGCGCGCGTTGCGTGTACTTTCTATTTTTCGTTTGTTTTTTGTATGACCAAATGAATGAATGAATTTTGTTTAATGTCTCTTCATGTTTAATGTTTCCTAATTTTTCTTTGTGTAATTTGGTACTATTGGTATTACAATTATTATCCTGTTTTTGTAGAGTAGCAACGGCAAGTATGAAAAATGGCACACGTGCTAATTACTTCATCCGTTGAGAAATAAAGTTTCATTTCATTTCATTTCATTTCAGATTAGCCTCGTGCTAAATGGTGTCTATTGTCCCCGGGTCAGGCGTAAACCGATGTTTGAACTCCGTAGTTAGGTCTCTCATGTCTTCTTGTTGTGCGTGGGTGAGGTTGTGACCACACTGGATGTCTTCAACGCCCTCCTTGTGGCAGATTTCATTTCGGTCGGACAGTTTTTCGTCGTCTAGTCTCTTGTCAGCAGCCAGACGCACCAACGCTGCTTGTTGCTGTGTGTCCTGACGACCTCTCTCGACGTACTGCTTCAGCAGATTTGCGTGGTAAGTCTTCATCTTGTTGACCTTGACTCTGTAGTCGATGATACCAACTACTGCGTCAACCACGCACGGTCCCTTCCACTGCATCAGGAGCTTGTTGTTATCGGTAGGGAGAAGAACCAACATCTGGGCACCTGACTGGAACCGTCCAGGTTTGGCTTTACGGTCATAGTACTGCTCCCCTTGATCTGCGCCTTCTCCAGTTCTTCTCGAGCCATCCTGAGAGTATCCTCCAACTTTTCTTTTATATCAAAGACATACTGGTAGCTAATCTTCACATCAGGCGCGTCGATGTCCTTGGTCCACAGCTTCAAGATGTGCATGGGTCCACTTAGTCCTGCCGTACAGTATTTCAAAGGGGGAGAACCCTGTCGTATCTTTGGGAACTTCACGGTAAGCAAAGAGCAAGGCATTAATGTATCATTTTGCCACGATCATGGCTGCTCAGCACACAGTTTCTTCAGCATTGCCTTCAATGTCCCGTTAAATTTTCAGCAACCCGTTATACACATTGGGTAGTACGGAGTCGTAGTAAGGTATCGGA
The DNA here is from genome assembly GCA_036245525.1 of Semisulcospira habei. Classification (NCBI taxonomy): domain Eukaryota; kingdom Metazoa; phylum Mollusca; class Gastropoda; family Semisulcospiridae; genus Semisulcospira; species Semisulcospira habei. The sequence continues at coordinate 183,423,074 of BTPG01000003.1, read as the reverse complement.
TGCTCAACAGCCGACTGACTCCCTCCATGCAGTCGGAGACGAACTGGGTCTCTAGATCACTCAGGATCTCCTCAGGAATCCCCAGACGGCTGAACATGTCCATGAGCGCCTCTGCCACTGTTGGAGTGTCGATCTTCTTTAGTGGTATGGCCTCAGGATATCTTGTAGAATCCACCAGAGTCAGAATGTAGCGATGGCCATCTTCATTTGGAGGAGATTGGCCCCACCAGATCCACAGTTACCGGCTTGAAATGCATATCGATCAGTAACATCTTCTCGAGAGCAAACTTGGGCACATTTCATTTGGAGACTGTTTTCTGGCATATGTCGTACGACCTGCAGAATTGGGTGATCCCCCCCCCTCCCCCCGCTCCAACCCCCCCCCCCCCATCAGGCCAGTAGAAGACTGGTCGGATCCCTTGGAATGTCTCACTGATTCCCAGGTGTCTTCCTAGATGTAATCATGGGCCAGTTTCATCACCTGCATCCTCAGTGGTTAAGGAACCACCACATGACGGACAGGCTTGTCTCCATGGCTGGTGTATACCCGTTACAGAATGTCCTTTATGGTCTCGAAGGTTACCTCCTTCCCTCTTTCTGTCACGGGTTCGGTCTCACCTCGAAACTTGTAACGTGTGGGGTTGGCTCTCTGTAGTTTCACCACTGCTGCTTCTGTGTTGTCAGCCACGTTTAGAGAGATGGCCTGGTAACACTTCTTTGCTTGACTTCTCGTGGTAACGGCACAGGTTTCAGGTCTCTACTCCGAAACTGGATCCTCTGCGTTCCTGGCATCATCGTTTCCGATGATAAGGTCGTAGACTGGGGTCTCCACACATAACACCTTCACCCCCACCCGGGTCTGCCGTGGGGGACTTGGGTGGGGTTAACTACCTTTTAGTTCCCAGGGTCACCCTGGTCAGCCCCACAGGGTGGGTTTTCTCCTCTATTCTGGGGCGTCTGTTTCTGTCTACCCTTGGTCCATTCACCTGTATTTTCCTTTTTTAAACTCTCCCTACTGTCTGCGTTGCCTGTAGCTCTTGATATTGGATGTGTGTTGCTAAATGGTCTTAGCTTTATTTAGGCCCCATGTCGTAGGTTTATTTAACGTATTGGACCGGCTGGCGACATAATTCAATATTCTGTTTATTTTATTTTCACAAGCAGTGCAGGCACGTCCTGAGAAAGCCTTGTTGCTGTCGGGACGTTAAGCAATGTACAATCAATCAATCAATCATAACACCTTCACCTATCCTGTCAGGTACGGGGCGCTGACACTGACCATGACAAGGTGGATAATCCTCACAGTTCCGTCTGCCAGAATGAGGGCTGTCCACTCCTGTAACTTCTGGTCTTCAGCTACTAGGTCCTATCTCACAATGACGCCTCTACAACTCATCAGCACCCCCACTGATGTGTTGCCGACGAATCCTGACACTACCGGCATTTTGAGCACTTTACTCTCAGGCAGCGCGATGTTGGAAACTGGTAAGAATGCTGCCCCATCGCCAACTGGAATGCGACCACTCCTCTTTAATGACGCGATCTTCTCCGGTGTCGCCCGCCTCTCTGGGGACTCAAAGTCACCAGGTGACGTCACATCGTTGGCCAGTACAGCGATGGCTCTGTGTTGAGACGTGGTACCACGTCTGCCTGATGTCTCGCGGTCTTGGTTGGGCCTTCTGGTGTTGTCGCCTTGGAAGGACATCGTATTGCCTTGTGTCCCTTCATTCCACAGAAGAAATGTCAGGCTCTCCATCGGCATATGTTTCGGAGTATCTCTGACGTCTTGTATTTCCTCTGATGGTGTAGACGCCCGCTGCGGCTTGCCGGGCCCGAACTTCATGTTGTTGGCGTCCAGGTAGCTTTGAGCTAAGTCTGCAAGGGCCTTCAGGAACTGGTTCTCTTGTTCCCCGAGGTGGACGGCCAGGTCCTTAGAAGAACATGCGCTGATGACCTGTTCTTCGATGATGAGATCCATCAGGTCCTTATACTCCTTCTTCAAGGCAGCCAGCTCTATCCATTTCTCCAGGTAGGTCCTGATTCTCTCAATGAATAGGTCAGGAGTTTCTCTTCATCAGGCTTGCAATTCCGGAATCATCGTCTGTAACCCACGACAGTGGAGTCGACTGTCTCAGCAGGGCGGCTATCAACTTGGTATAATCCTCGGCTTCCTCTTTTGGTAGATAGGTGTAAAACTCAAGCGCTTTGCCAGTCAAAAGTGCGCACTAGTCTCTGAATTCCAGTTGTTGCTGCTTGCGAAGCGCTCGAATCGCTCCAGGTAAGCGTCCATCTTGTCTGTACTTTCTGCATAAGAGATAGTTTTGGCGCACGGGCTGTTTGATCTCTGCTGGCTATGACTGCTGCTTTAGCTATCCTCTGACCCTGTGCCTCTAACTCCATTCTCTTTAGCTGAAAGTCGCGTTGTCGCTGCCTCTTCTGCTTGAATTTCGAGTTTCTTGATTTAACGCTCTTTGGCTGTTTCTTCTCTTGCCAATCCACTTTCTTCTCTCTCCTTTACAAACTCCATGAGTTGAGCTCCCTCCAGTCCGCATTCCTTCCCAAGTTTCAGGAATGTCCCTATTTCCGATGTCGTCATCTCTGCGTTTCTCTTCTGGTTGTTGTTTCTGGCTACCGTTACCACTGAGCCAAATGATGAGGTCCCGTCGGAGGTGCCAATATGTTACGTGGTAGTGGTCGTAGAAGCGTGCAATTACATCAGACGCACTCATTTAGGGTTTTTATAGAAAAACCTCATTTCGTTGCAACTCGCCACACGTGGCGCAAGGTTGTAGACCACACTGGAGTAACAGTTCCATCAGCACTTTATTCTCACGATGTACTCTCAGCACAATGCATCCACACTTTAATGCACTATCTCTCACAAATGCATCCACACTTTGATACACTGACTCTTACAATGCATGCACATACTTTCTAATACTCTTTTTTATACTATCACAGATTTCCAGTACAATCCTGCAAATTACACAACTCAACCAATCAGAAAAGAAAACGTAACCAGCTTCATTAATATTCATTAAAAAGGACACTCTAGAATTTGCTACAATCTTCCACTAAAATCTAGGTGCATTACGTAAACGTCACGAAACGTAACCAAGATGAGTACTACAAAGCATTGACGTCATGTTTGAGGTCACTAGAACAATCGCGGTTTTTCCAGAACCTTCCAGCTTTATCTAGGTCGGACTTTGCTGCTACAAGTTAGCGAAAAGTGGAACATTCTAGTCACACGGCAAAAAATGGATCGCAATTCTCCATGCAAAAAGAAACGAATAATACTAAAAAGGTACGTGATTCTAATCTAAAATAATTTTGAGGAACATCGGATCTATCCTATGATCAACACACACATGCCCTAAGAAGAATAGCACAACCACACATGGTACAGCTTGCGCTTAAAATTTGGGAGTGCGACGGAGGGATGAAAACAAATTAATTTTTATGTGTTATCACTTATTTAGATTAGTTTGCAATCATTGCAAGTTTATTGTTACTTAAAAAATGTAAATGCATGTGTTTGGGAGGGGGCGGGGGGCGGGGGTGGGTGGGTGGGTGGGGCGCGGGGGGGGGGGGGGTAGTCAGATCTGCTACCCTTCAAATCGTGTTTATCTGGAGCCTAATGTTTCTTCTTTGCGGTGTGGGTGCGAGTCGTATTAGCTGCGATAATGACATGATTTGTTTTCATTCCAATGGCTCGGATCAGAATTTTTTTTTCACAAATACAACAGCAAACATTGGATATGACAGATCTGGGGCCCAAGATTTTTCATGTTATAAGGGGTTTCAGATCCAAATATACTTCTCTTCAAACGTCTTCGTTCATGCTAAATGACTGCAAATACAGTGTTCATGTAGAAACAGTTGATTACAATTGTCAGTACTCAAACCAAGGGGAATCACAGCGCTGGACAGACAACAGTTAGATCCCCTGCCCCCGCCTATCAGGCACAGAACATTACACAACAATGTAACGATACAAATTTTGCCTCGAGTTATACATGATACTCACAAACCAGATAGGTGAGGCTAGCGCTGGCAAAATTTGTATCGTTACATTGTTGTGTAATGTTCTGTGCATCTACTGTGGGAAATCGGGGTATTTACCCGACCACATATAGTAGCGCACCTTCATGTTTGTGTATGTATGTTTCTCCTGCCTACTTCCTAAGTTCCGGAGAAAGACATGGGTTATATAAGAGACCTGATCCATTCTTTTTGAGGATGGAAATGATTGTCTTATTCTATACCTGCGTATTTCTCTGTGGGCTGGCGATTGGGTGCCTGATAGGCGGGGGCAGGGGATCTAACTGTTGTCTGTCCAGCGCTGTGATTCCCCTTGGTTTGAGTACTGACAATTCTGCCAGCGCTAGCCTCACCTGTCTGGTTTGTGAGTTGATTACAATGTTTTGCACTTTTCTTCTTTTAAACCAAGAAATGATAGATATCAACCACTTTTCAAGGTTTTTCGTACTGTTGCAATAATGTTTTAGGTTTTGGGGGAATCGCGTTTTTTGTCGACGTTTAAGTGAATTCACCTTTTGCTTGAATAACGATATTTTCTGGTTTCACACTTGTTCTGGTTGTTAATCGCTTCAGTAACAAACACGTCCGATTTCGAAAAAGACTGAACATTTAAAAAGTGAGAAACTGTATGCAAGCTTATAATTATAGGAGAAACTTTGTGGGCATGGGTCATCCCATCTTTTTAAAATTATTTTTTATATAATTGGGTTTTAGGGTCTTGTTATTGTGGCAATAGTTTTTGTCTACCTTATTGAAAGTAAGGTAGACTTTGAAATGGGGCTGGTCAAAGCGCTCGTTGGTTGGTTGTACATTGCTTAACGTCCCGACAGCAACAAGACTTTCTTAGGACGTGCCTGCACTGCTTATGAAAAAACCCCCAACTAAACAGAATATTGAATGAATGTCGCCAGCCGGTCTAATACGCTAAATAAACCTAAGACCATTTAGCAACACACATCCAATATCAAGAGCTACAGGCAGCGCAGACAGTAGGGAGAGTTTAAAAAAGGAAAATACAGGTGAATGGACCAAGGGTAGACAGAAACGCATGCCCCAGAATAGAGAGGAAAACCCACCCTGTGGGGCTGACCAGGGTGACCCTGGGAACTAAAAAGTAGTTAACCCCACCCGTCTCCCAGGGCAGACCCGGGTAGGGGGTGGTCAGAGCGCATTCCGGAGGTTTTGGCGTGCGGGGCAGAAATTCTGACAAAGAATAACGTCTAGATAACGTCTTTTGGGCGCCAAAACCCCGTGTGTGTGTGTGTGTGTGTGTGTGTGTGTGTGTGTGTGTGTGTGTGTGTGTGTGTGTGTGTGTGTGTGTGTGTGTGTGTGAGTGTGTGTGAGACAACGACTAGAGCCCGCGTCTGAGGACGGACAAGCTTGAAATTTTAGGATATTGTCCCTAAAAGAATTCTCTGGAGACTTTTTTTCCATTTGTTTTATTATTATGCTCATTCCAGAGAAATGGCCGTTTCACAAAAAACCGGTTGGTCCACACTGGAGTGCATAATTCTTCTTATTTTTACTAGATATTTTGAGTATAGCTAGATAAAAGAGATATTGAATGAGATCATTAACCAGCATTGTACCTCTAGAACATTTTGAGTGATAATTTATTAAAAATTTTTTTTCACGTTTTAGGAATTAAGTTCATGAATTATATGGGTTAATCTTAAAACAATTGAATTTTTTAACGGAAAAAACCCACATTCTTCTCATTAATAATCGCATGATTTTTCGTATACGGTATTTACATAAGCCTACAGTTTGTCTCTGCTGTCGGGTACAATTAGGTCAAGTGTGACCTGTATGCCCTAGATGTGAAAATCAGACAATTTTCTGCACCACCTTTTCGGAGTCATTTGTGAAACAGCTAACATAACTTTAATTTTTCTTTTACGAAAAAAACTATCTTCTCATTAATACCCGCATGATTTTTCATAAACATTGTTTGCATAAACCTGCTGTTGGTCCCGGCACTGGGGTAGGATTAGGTCCAAATTGAGACCTAGCGTGAAAATCAGCAAGAAAATTGCAAAGTTGATCATTTGTTACGTCAAATGTTAGTACTGCGATGAGTGACGTATAACATCGAGTACATAGTATTACACTGAGATAGGTTCGTTATTTAGTTCTTTGGGTTTAACGCCCGAGCAGGCAACTAAGGAGGGAAGGGTAAAAGTCTGGCCAGCCAGACAAAGAAGGTGCTTTTATATAACAGGATATGTAATACATAGATAACAAATTCTGGTCGCGCAAATCCGAGGCTTTAACTCATTCTACCCCAGATACACCACAGCAGGATATGGAGCGACCATGATAGTTCAAGGGTGACGCCAGAATAGCTTGGCGGACATGGGCGCCAAGCTATTCTGGCGTCACCCTTGAACTATCATGGTCGATCTGTGTCATGCACTGCAATGCATTCTTCAGAGGACAACGGCAAAATTTGGGAATTTCTGCCTTGGGGTGCAATGAGTTAAGTACGTGTCTGCAGACTTTAAGAAAGCCACGAAAAACCGCGATATGTACATATTTCATAGATTTGTATCTTGGTGAACAGAATAGCTTTCTTTAGAAAGTTAACGATTTTGTCTAGGGAAACGTCCTGGAACAACCTTCAAAGCGTTTGCTGTGTAATGTTTTCTCCTTATATCATTCCGATCATCACAGGAATTTAAGAAGACGGTTCGTCGCAGGCAAAGCGCCAGAGGCGTTCTTCCCCTTTCAATTAAAAAGCGTTTGTGATATCGGTACGGCCAATGCGAATGCAAGCAATATTAGTTGTATTACGAGTTAGGCTTTGCCAGTGGTTCTGGTCTCCTCCCGGGTCCGGTCGGGTGGGGGGGGGGGGTGGAGGCGGGGGGGGGGGGGGCGGGGTGGTGGTTGAGCGTGGGGGGTTGGGGGTGGGGAGTGGGGGTGGGGGACAATGTCGGAAGTAAGTCGAGGGCGTTAGCACGAGACTCTTTCCTCCGACATTGACACCCCTGACCGGGCTCGAGTGACGACAAGAACCACCGACAAAGCCTAATGCGTAATACACCGATTGCGTCATCATTTGTAAAAAGTATAAACGTGAAGTATACCCCCCACCCCTTTGGGGTAACTGATCCGAAATCTTTTTATTTTTTAATATTTTTTTTTAGACCCGGCTTGTCGACTTCGCTATAACAAATCACACATCATTGGCAGGCAAATAAACAGGATCGCAAAATTTGCGTGTTTTCATTTGCCCATGGCTGTGTATCCGGATACTGCTATTCAGATATTGCGTTTTGCTTTTTTCCTGTGTAGATTGTCACAGTCTTGTTGGTTTTCACTATCACATGCAGCCATTTCTGCGCCTACAAGTACTTATTTTTGTATTTTTTAAATTAAAAAAAAAAAAAGGTCTTCTGTGATCAGCGCCAGCCACTCTGGTTGTTCGTATGACATACGAATTGTACACAATTAACAATCTTTGTATTGTGTTTTTTTTTTTTCTATCTTCCTTTTTCATGTGGATTTGTAGAACAACTGGTGTAGAAATCTCTGTGGCCTGGTATAAAATAGAATAGACAAGATAATCAATAAGGTGGGTGGGGTCAATAGCAAAAAGCAGGAATGTATGAATTTCTTTTATAACACCCGTCTGATGCCAAAGGCGTCTTGCATTGTCAGTGACCCTACCCATGCTTTGAGTGATGAGTTCCTCAGTCGGCTGTTAGAAAGTGGAAGGTTCAGGGTCCCAATCCAGCGAACACAGCGCTACGTTAATTTGTTCGTTCCTCGTGCAGTCCGGGTGATGAATGATAATGCCAGGCGGATTGCAAGTGACGCCAATGACAATAATATGAGTGATTTTGTTTAGCAATCTGCGATTTACATATGATAAGTGTATATTGTATTCAGTTTGTATTGTATCAGAGCAGACCTCGCGGGAGAAAAAAAGTATTCTTGTCTTATTATTTTATCTTATCTAACAGAGGGATATATTGACACATTTGAAATGGACTTTTTGTATAGCATTTTAAAGATTTATTTATTTTATTTTAATTATTTTTATTTATTTTATTTTATATATTTATTTTTTTAGTGGGGGGGGGGGATCCAGAACCCTTCCAACCCCCCCCCCCCCACACACACACACACATCCGCCCCTGACAGGTTTTGTTATATCCGACCTTATTATAAGCAGCTTACTCTTACAAAGACAGAGAGGGATTTTATTACCTGGTAGTTGTACTGTCTCAGTATGATACAATCACACCAGACGCACTCTCGTAGGATTCTTGTAAAGAAACTTCACTCAGATGCAACTCGTAACACGTAGCGCAAGGTTACAGACCACACTGGAGTAACAGTTCCAACGATATTTTATTCTCGCAATGCAACCTCAGCACAATGCATCCACAACTGCATCCACACTTTGGTACACTGTCTCTCTACAATGCATCCGTAATTATGATACACTGCGTCTCCCATACAATGCACCAACACTGATACATTGTCTCCTCTGCAAAGTATCCGCAGTTTTGATACACTGTCTCTCTACAATGCATCCGTAATTATGATACACTGCGTCTCCCATACAATGCACCAACACTGATACATTGTCTCCTCTGAAAAGTATCCGCAGTTTTGATACACTGTGTCTCTCAATGCATACACATAATTCGCTAAAACGCTTTTTATTATATACTATTACAGATTTCCAGAACAATCCGGCAAGTTACGTCTCAATCAGAAAATAAAACTAAATAAAAACTCATTAATGTTTATGAAAAAAACACACCCTAGATCTGTCTACAAACTTCCACTACCATCTAGGTGGATTCCGTAAAACCCGTGCATTTCGTAAATGTTGCAAAATGTAGCCAACCACTTGTTTACTACAAAGCTTTGACGTCATATTTTAGGTCACTAGAAAGGTCGCGACCCTGCCCGAACCTTCCAGTCTCATGTAGGTCAGACTTTACGACAGTGCAGCGACAATATGCGACATTCTAGCTACAAAAATCGATCGTATTTCTGCCGCGCAAAAGAAAACGAATCAAAATGGTACGTAAATCTTATCCCAACTAACTGAAATGAATATATTGGATTTCTTCTATGATCAACACACACATGCTCTCAAAAGAATAGCACAACCACAAACGTAACATGCTTCCCGGAAAGCTTTGTTATATCCGACCTTTGTTATATGAGACCGTGTTATATGCGAAGCTGTACACACACACACACACACATATATATATATATATATATATATATATATATATATATATATATATATATATATATATATATATACAAATAAAGTTATTGGTCGGAGGGGTTCGCTACACGGACCTTTGTAGGCCTGAGGGAGGTCAAAGGAATCATTGTACCCCGAAGGCCGAAGGCCTGAGGGGTACAATGATTCCTTTGACCTCCCGAAGGCCTACAAAGGTCCGTGCAGCGAACCCCTCCGACCAATAACGTATTTGTTTTCCTTCCTCCGTTTATTGTTTAGAAAAAAATCCGGTTTATGAAGACGGCCGCTTCTGTGGCGGATAGGTGACATCACTGAATATACATGTTCTGCCGGGGATTCCCAGACTGTGACGTAGCATGATTCGGTGCGAAGCGCAAGTCTTGTTTTCGCGAGTAAAAAGCTAATCTTGGCTTGTGTACAGAATGATTCAAGCTGCAATGTCAACAAAAGGTCGTTAAAGTATTACAGTGACAGTGCTTCTTGACTGCTGTGTGATTCAGAAAAATTAAGAACTTTTTGATGAAGCGATCGGCATTTGACCACTGATGTGACAGCTTGTGCAAGTTAGCATGGTGCCTCGTGCTTTTAGATTCAAGATGACAGAAGGGGATGCTTCGAGTGTGCAGCAGATTGTCGTTGTTATATCCTAAAGTGTCATGTGTGTTGGGATATCTGGAAAAAGGAATACCAAAACAAAACGCTCGTTGTTAACAGCAGGGCTAGTGCTGAGATGGATTTTAAGGTAAGATTTTACTTTACAGCGTAGACATGATGTCAGACAGTCTTCGAAAATTCGGGAGATGTTTTTCTTCAGATAGTCCCGCATTGAGTGACGTGAAAATTTGGCAATAGCGTGCTTTGTGTATAGTGTTGCTGGGTGTGTATTTTCGTGTTAGTTCTTGAATTTGTTGCTCTGTGCTTTGGTGAAATTGTGGCATATTGCCTGTTGGTGGTTGAGCAGACGACAGTGTCTTGCCGGTTTGCTAGGATTGCTGTCTCTGGTTAAAAAAAAACAACTCGGAAGCTATTTTTGTTCCGTGGTTTTCCGAACTTTGAAAATGTCTCGGTGGAAGGCTTTGCTGTTTGCGCTGTATACTTAGTGGTGAAATATTGTTAGTTGGCTCCTCACGTCGTAAAAATAAGGCAGATAATGTGTATTACGTCAAATAGGACTACTTTAGTGCGTTTTTTTCTGCTATTTTGTCGAACCGAGTTGCTGTCAAGACTCGAAAACGAGGTCGTAACGCGTCATCGAGAGGGCTATATAAAACGTCCGCCATTTTTCGCTACAGTGGTTTTTATATCACGGTCACATGGTACAGTTTGCGCTAAAGTGACTGGTCGTGTGACGTAGGGAGGAAAACAAATATATATATATATAAAAATTTGGCCAGCGTCCCTCCACATTTTGTTTGTTTTGTTGTTGTTGGTGATGTTCTTGTTGGGTTTTTATGTTTGTTGGTGGGTTTTTTTTTTTTTTTTTTTTTTTTTTTTTTTTTTTTTTTAAAATATGTACATTACATCATTTAGAACAAACTTCTGTTGTATCCAAAGTTAAACAAACGCGTTGCCCAAAGCCCAAAATGCACTCAGATTAGTTCCAAGGGACGTAATTTTTCATTTTAATTCTGAAAATGCTCTGCTGTGCTAATACCGTGGCATTCCACGCAGGTAAGCTTGCATTGTGTCATCAGTACATCAGCTGCCCTCTTTGTGACTGCATCGCTTACCAAAATCTAGAAAGTGAGGGTAGTGGTAGAGAAGGAATGACAGACCTATCATTTTGAGCCTTCCACTGAACACCTACTGTATGAAGCAATAGGCGCCCCGCAATCCGCTGGAGAATATCGTCCCTTCTCCCGAGATGTGAGTCTAGTGAATATTCCTAAACAGATATTGGACCTTCACCTTGGATATTGGATATTCACTAGACTCGCCTCTCGTCGGGAGGGACTGGATATTCTCCAGCGGGATTGCGGGGCGCCTGGGGGTAGTCAATATTGCTTCATACAGTAGGTGTTCAGTGGAAGGCTCAAAATAATAGGTCTATCATACCGTCTGTACCACTACCCCCACTTTCTGGATCTGGTCACAAAAAGGGCTGCTGATGTCCTAATGACACAATGCAAGCTTACCAGCCTGGAATTCCACGGCATTAGCACAGCGGAGCATTATCAGAATTAAAATGAAAAATTACGTCCCTTGGAACTAATCTGAGTGCATTTTGGGCTTTGGGCGACGCGTTTGTTTAACTTTGGATACGACAGAAGTTTGTTCTAAATGATGTAATGTACATATTTAAAAAAAAAAATAAATAAAAAAAAAAACCACCAACAAACATAAAAACCCAACAAGAACATCACCAACAACAACCAAACAAACAAAATGTGGAGGGACGCTGGCCAAATTTTTGGGGTGCATACTGTGTTATGTCAAGCCAGGGTATTGGAGAAATTCACTATTTGTGCGTCTGTCTGTCTGTCTGTCTATCCACCATTTTATCTACTTATTTACCTGCCTAATTACCAGCTATACCTGCCTACCTATTATTATGATGAATTTCCTGTTGCAAACATACGGAAGTAGGTGTGATTTCATATTTTGAGTGAGGTTTCTTTTGTCCTTCTTTGTGAAACATAAACGTTAGATTTGCACTCGTTACCATTGTTACGCCGTTATTTTTGCTTCAGCTTTGCCACCTGTAATACCTAACGACTGACGCTACCTGTGCTATGGATGCTGGTCCTTGTGGTCGTGTCTTTTGTCGCTGAACGGGACTTGACAAACAAATAAAGCGATTGAAAAGTGTGTGTGTGTGTGTGTGTGTGTGTGTGTGTGTGTGCGTGCGTGTGTGTGTGCGTGTGTATGTGTGTGTGTGTGCGCGTGCGTGTGTGCGTGCATGCGGTCGGCGTTCGCGCTGCAAAAACGTGACTATAGCGGAATTTGGGGAAAAACCGTTTTGCTTAGCGAGTACATTGTTAGCGAGTGGTTGACACAAATTAAGCTTCCCGTTGCCTTGATATCGGGCTGTAAGAAAAAAAAAAACATGCGAAAGAAACTAGGCTAATGGGAAACTGGACTTAATAAGAAGACAAATTTCCACGACTGCGTCCTCGCTAACCAAAATGTTGTTCCCCCCCCCCCTCCCCTCCCCTAATATACGGCAGACTTGTTTCTCTGTTACGAACACGCCCTCACCTGCTCCTGGTCAAACCGCTTGGCACAAAAAAGGAGAGGAACAAAAATGTAGAGGGTTACAATAACAACCACGTACAGGCGCATGAAGTGTTTGGAGGGTTACAAACAGCCACGGTTTTGGAAAGGAATGTTTGCACTGAACAGTCAACCTGAGATTGACATGCGCTCGCGGGTTTAATTATACACCGTCTGTTACGCACGCCGACTCTCCCCAGTCGCACGTACGGACTCTCAGCACAACAATCGCACGCACCGCCACTGACTCAGTCGGACGCATTCACGCGGTATAACACAAACACTATCTCTCTTTCTTCTATGGCCTTTTATGGAAATAAACAACAAAACACTCAAAAGATGCTATACACCATACCTTCTCACTACCGCACATCAACACCGCATACACATACACAACGTAAAAACTAGGCTAGGTAATTGTCCTCACAATCCAACCTGTTTGACTGGTGTTATCGTTCTGCACGTTCTGTCCTTCCACACCCCCACCCGGGTCTGCCCTGGGTGACTTGGGTGGGGTTAACTACTTATTAGTTCCCACGGTCACCCTGGTTAGCCCCACAGGGTGGGTTTTCCTCTCTATTCTGGGGCATGTGTTTCTGTCTACCTTTGGTCCATTCACCTGTATTTTCCTTTTTTAAACTTTCCTTACTGTCTGCACTGTCTGTAGCTCTTGATATTGGATGTGTGTTGCTAATTGGTCTGGTTAGGTTTATTTAACGTATTCGACCGGCTGGCGATATACATTCAATATTCTGTTTAGTTTGTTTTCAGAAGCAGTGCAGGCACGTACTGAGAAAGTCTTGTTGCTGTCGGGACGTTAAGCAATGTACAACCCGACTCTGTCCTTTCACGTCTCGGCGTGTCGTTCCTCGCGTCGCACGCTTCTGAGTCGTCCACCGTTTCTCGTACCGTGGACGTCCTCCTGACTCGCTCCCTTAGCGCAGTCTCTGATGACCCGGGTGTCTAGGCACCGGTCGCTCACTCCTCGAGTGATGAAATGACCTCACAGTAGGTCCTCTGGCGGCAGCCTCCGTTGACTGACGTCTCGGCGTCACGTCGCTCCGCTCCACACAAGAACTCTGTACAATAAAATCCTAATATCATAACACTTGCTAAACACACACACATTGGATGATATGAGGTACCTTACGTAACCCGGCTGATGCACATAACTCTCACACGTTCATTCACACACACGTGCTTCATAACACGAACTACTTCCCCAACACACCATAACTCTGTCACTACATTGAAACAGAATATAACCTGACACTCTCGCCATACATTATTCCATACATTGGAAAAGACTATACTTAAACCAACCACGTACTACCTTCATAACGACAGGCATACACACCTCACATTCCCTAGTTATCCATCTCGGTAAATAACTACATAGGAAAATCACCGATTATCTCAACGAATTCCAAACCGACATAACTGTACCAAATCAACGCTACACAACCGAATTAACTCTTACTAACGCATACTATCTTTAACTCAGCAGACGTCAATAATACATTAAAAAACATACCTGAATTCTAGGTTTCAGAGTCTTGGAATACGGCTAGCATATCCAACATACATCCGTCCTCAAAGACAGAACACCGCCGTGAGATGGCCTTAGTAGCCTACTCGGCGTTAAACCCAAATAACCTAATCAATGACAGAACAGCCCGTACTACCTATCCTACAGATCTGTTCGCCTGAGCTCTCACTAAAACCCCGTGCAAAACGCTTCCCCTATGATTGCACATGGCTTCGTGCAGACACGGGATATTTGTCACAAGACACAAAGCTGACAAGACCGTAGCATACTGTCACAGAGTGAAAATTATGATAGCTAGGGTTAATAGGGAGGATAAGGGTTAAAAAGGTGGGATCGAAGTCCAGGTACGAGGTAGTGATCGAAACGGAGTATAATCGTAATCCGCAAGGCTTGACCCAGAAAAACACGGCCACGTGGATACTGGTTATCTAAGAACCGGGTGGCACGAGTGTCCACAACAAAGGGAAGGTCGGTCGAGTGTAAACTCTGACTCAAGACTTTTGGTCGCGTCCACATAAGAGCATGAAAGGTCGGTTGATTGGGGAAAGCAATGACGCAGGACACATGTAACTAGAGGTAATTAGAAATGTATATAAAGAATGGTCGGTGTGCGTTTCGAGGAGAGCTCCGTTGCGGAAGTGACACGCTGTGGCATCCTCGAGACAACACACCGACCACCATCATGATTTCAAGTCGACGCCTCGCATTGTTAGGTGAGCATGACTTGAGTTATCTTTGTATCCCATGCTAGAAGTAAATATGAGGATGTAAACTCTTTACTCTCTCCTTATGTCTGTGAATGCTTGGAGGGCGAATGATCCTGTTTGTAATTCGTAGTGTGCTCTGATTGTCACTGTTACATGTTGTCTTGGTTAGTCGTTGTGACGTTAGTTGTCGTGTCATTAGTTGTTGCATGTGATGATTAGCTAAGGTACATGAGTCTGACATGACGGAAGCCTGATTAGTGTCCTCAGTCACCGTACCTCTCAGATAAGCGAGTCGGCACCAACTCTTTGGTCGTACTACGAACTGACACTGTAACGGTCAGCCTGATAGGCGGCGCTTCGCGCACTTATGTAGTAGCGGCTTCCTAAGGAGATACGTACTCTAGAATCCCCCAAGAGTATTATCAAGTCGTTGACACGTAATTGGTTGATCCTTAAACGGCCGAGTGATAATACAAAACCCATGTGTGAACTCTACGCACGGGCATAGAGCTTCATCACACCGTCACACAAAATGCAGCCTCATGTCATACTATTTGTTCTTCAAAATCTATTAAGGTCATTACCACTGAGATATAAAAACCCATGCACGGGATCAAATAACATTTTTTTAGTATTATCATCATTCTAAAAATAGTTTCCGCACCCATCATTGAATAGCCAAGTTCTGGGTTTTTCAGACAGCCTATTCTACATGACTGTAGTAGGCATTCCTAATTTTGTAGGCAGGCTCACACTGTATACTATGTGTATCTTGAAACTGTAATGGGATGACATAGTCTGTTATAATTCGTTAATTTATATCACCGTTTCATAAAATAATTGTAAATAATTGTAAAATCAATATGTCGATGTACACCCGTGATAGAGTGCTAAAAAATGCAACGGCGTGTCAATTTAACCCGCCTAAGCCACCAGGGACGCGAAAATAATAGGATGGAACTCGAAAAAGCCCCTAACATTATTATATGCATCATAACCCAGGGACAAACCCTTAACACATCATAGACATCTAATAGGTGGCTTTCGTTTGTTTTAGTTACTTTAGCTGGCTGAAAGTTAGAACTTTATGGTTAGGGCTGACAGACAACAGCAAGCTCGTACATGTTTTCGCAAACGGAGAACAGATGCTGAAGGTTTCCATGAAATAACATGCATTCCCAGTCAAAGAGTGCCCACTGTGTTTGATACAGACAGTGTAACGCAACCCCAGCAGCAGCAAGCATCCAACTGTTTTCAACATTAGAGGTGAAAGAAAAATGCGAGGGCGCCTGAGAAAGTGACTTTATGGGAGGTGCTAGAGAATCTTCCTCCCTACGTATGCCTTCAAGCACGTTCCGCCAAGATTCGAGCAAAGCAGGTAATTTGCTGAGAGTCGGAAGCATTGAGAGTTACGTACGTCTCATGATTTTTTTTAGTGCCTGGCACAATTGAATTCATTCATAGAATGACTTTTTGAAAGGGGTTTCACCTTAGACTCGATATATTCGAACTGGTGCGGTACTACAATTGGTTCGCTCTCACTTTAAATACCCCGCCTTATTGCTGATTGTTATGTGGCATTGACAGAAACCGAAAGAACCTAGTTGTGGCGGAGAACACGGCGAATTTATCACCACAAGTGAACTGACACGTAGATTCTTATATCGGTGTTTAAGTGATACTGAGAATCTCTCTGATCTTCAATACACTTATTATTTGCCCTTTTCATGCTTTGCTTTTTTCATGCTTTTCTGGATATCCTGGTTAATTTCCCTTCATGAAGGATCTGTCAGTATTGGAGGCAAAACAATCACGAACTTGCGCTTTGCGGACGACATTGATGGCCTTGCAGGAACAGAGAAGGAATTAGCTCAGCTGGTGGAAAAGCTGGACAGTACAGCCATTGCGTACGGGATGGAAATCAGTGCAGAGAAGACCAAACTGATGACCAATAACACCAGTGGCATTGGCACTGACATCATGATTGGAAGCCAAAAACTGGAAACCGTTAATAAATTCAAATACTTAGGAGCCATTGTGACAGATGAGGGATCAAAACCAGAAATACTGTCCAGGATTGCGCAGACAACAACAGCACTGACAAGATTGAAGACCATATGGAAGGACAGAAACTTCACACTCTGCTCCAAGATCAGACTGATGCGCTGCTTAGTCACCTCAGTGTTTTTGTATGCCTGCGAGTCATGGACCCTCACAGCAGACCTTGAAAGGAGGATACAAGCCACTGAAATGAGATGTTTTCGAAGCCTGCTTGGCATTTCATACAGAGATCACGTCACAAACGTGGACGTGGGAAGCAGAATCAGGCAAGCCATCGGGTCATTTGAAGACCTATTAGACATTGTGAAAACAAACGCAAACTAAAGTGGTATGGACATGTCACGCGTTCAGCAGGGCTTGCCAAAACAATCCTGCAAGGCACTGTGCAAGGAGGACGAAGGAGAGGAAGACAGAGGAACAGATGGGAGGATAATATCTCAGAGTGGACAGGACTGAAGCTACGCGATACGCTAAGAATGCCAGAGAACAAAGAGGAATGGAGGGAGCTGGTTGCCAAGTCATGAGTGGTGCCCCAACGGTCGGCAAGACTACGGGATATAGATAGATAGACAGATAGAGAATCTCACTTGAGTGGTTTTAAGACTACATGAGTGAGATTCACAGTATCCTTAAACATCGATGTAAGAATCTATTTCTTCCACACAGTTTTCTTTGCATAAATCCGATGTGAGCTTGTTTTCGGCACACATCTAGTCACAACACAGCTGCCATTGCGTCTTGGCAAAGATGTTGATGTTGTAATTTGCTTTGCAATGTGACGTCAATATTTTGGATGCCAGACAAATGTTTCTAATAGCGCAATACAAGATGCCTGAGTTTCAGTCGTCACCATGAAGTGAGGTAATTGCGCGTGAGCTGAAAGTAGGTCAAGTTTCAATATCGCGTGTGTCGAAACCTTTTTGTGGACCAGTCTTTCTACAAGACAATGTTGTGCAAACTTGGCCGTTCACGCAGCACGGCTGTATCACACACCAAGCTGTATCACACGTGTGTGATACAGCTATTTCGCGCCATCTTGTTTGTGCGACCTACCACGTGTAGTGTTTAGTGGTTTTTCGTTGGATGTATTGTGTTTCGTGTGCTGAAAGTCTGCTGAGTATCGTATAAGAGTGCGCTGATGAGGATTATGCTTGTGTTTCGTCGGATCTGGTTGCTGTTTGAGTGGTATCATATTGAATTGTGTCTGTCATTTGAATTTTTGTTTACGTCGCCATTTTGCTTCTTCCGCAGCGTGGGTTCGCCGGGCCTTACCGCGCCCTGTTTTCATGTGCTGCGTGCTAGTGTGTGATGTGTTTACTGTGTGAGTCTGTTTGCCACCCGTGGTTGCATCTGCTGCTTGGTTGTTGTAGACTCGTTCGTGTTCCTACCGTTCTATAGGTTTTCGTGCGCTCTCTCGTCGACATCTCGCCCTCCCCACTTTCGGCGCCATTGCCCGATCTCGCCGCTGACCGACCGGAAATCAGGTCGCTCTCCTACCACACCGCTCACACACACACCGGCACACACACACACACACACACACACACACACACACACACACACACACACACACACACACACACACACACACACACACACACACACACACACTTACTCACACACACACACCCTACTGAACCCTCTTCTCGTCTTCCTCTGTCTTGTCCTCACAAACAATCATGCTCATCAAATACACTCGCCAACAACTGCTATCTCTACGTCGCCACGCGACCTACTGCGCGGCCGGTGCCGCTGACAGTGTTCCAGATTCCTTACGCGGCATCAGATCGCGAAAGAGAGGACACAGGGGCAGAATTAGCAAAATGCGGGACTCACCACCACAAACACAACCACACACTTCTTCCCCTTTTCCTATGCCCTTCCACCCCTTCCGCCTCCCCCCGCCTCCTCGATTTCTCCACCCCCCTTCCTTCTTCTCCCATTGCCTTTCCTCTCTTGCTCATCTACTGCTCCCTGCTTTCCTCGGCCGCCCCCTCCCCCGCCCTCCTCCCCCTTCCTCCCCTCAACCCCTCCTCCTTCGCCTGCTTTTTCCTCCTCGGCTCCTCTCCCCTCCCCTTCGCCCTCCCCCTCCCTCAGCTTTTCCTACTCCCCTTCCTCCTCCTCCCCCCTCCCCCTCCTCTCGCATCCTCTTTCTTGCCCGGTTCTCCTTCCCCGTCCTTTTTCTCCTCCCCCTCTCCCCCTCTCCTCCTTCCCCCTCCATCCTCTTTCCCCCCTCCCCACCCTCCTCTTCCTTTGTCTTCTTCTTCGTCCGTTTCTTCTCCCTCTTCCTCTTCTGGCTCATCCAACCTAAAACTGTGTCTGTTCATCGCACAGTCTGTCTGCAAAGATGGCAAAGCCGACGTGATTTCAGATTTCATCCTAGACAATGACCTAGATGTTGTCGTGATCAACGAAACGTGGCTCCGCTCAGCTGGCGATGAACCCATCATCGCCAGCGTCACTCCGAGTGGCTACCGCCTGGCCTCCTTCCCGCGTGCTTCCAGAGGGGGTGGCATTGCCATCATCTACAGGGACTGTCTTTCTGCTCACCTCTCCTTCTTTCAGTCTCTCCCTTTTGCTCATCCCTCCTTTGAATCTGTCGAGGCCGTAGCAACACTCCCTGGCCAGTCCCTCATCTTCTCATGCATCTATCGCCCCCCTCCAAGCTCTCAAAACAAACTCACAAACTCCATGTTCCTCACGAGTTCGATCTCCTTCTCGACCACTACAGCACACGACCCGGAAAACACATCCTTCTTGGCGACTTTAACTTCCACTTCGACAAACCTGACCACCCCGACACAAAACGCCTTTGCACGTCACTTTCAAACCACAATCTTACACAACACATCACTAAACCCACCCACCGACTCGGCCACACCCTCGACTGGATCATCACCCGCACCTCCGATCAACTCTTCCTCGACTCTGACACCTCTTCTGTTCTTCCCTCCGACCACCTCGCTATTCTCGTCGCCCTCAACCTACCTCCCCTGAAAAAACCCAAGCTCTTTGTCTCTCGTCGCAAACTAAAATCTGTCAACCGAGAGAACTTCATCGACGAAGCTGTCGACCTTCTCTTGGACCCCGCCTCCTCTCCCGATCTTGCATCCCATTTCGATTCCTCCCTTCGAAAACTTCTAGACACCCATGCTCCTGTCACCACCACCTGTTCCATACCCAACCGACTCCCCTTCCCCTGGCTCACTGACGACATAGCTGAGGCCAAGCGCGAGCGTCGACAAGCGGAACGCTGCTGGCGCTCATCTGACCTCACCGTTCACAGAGAGATCTTCCAAACCACCAGATCCAAAGTCTGCAGAATGATCTCCGACTCCAAACGCAAACACCTTCAAAACAAAATCCTGGAATCCACTTCTTCCAAAACCCTCTACGCTACCATGAACACACTCCCAGGCACTTCTAAAGACTCTCCTCTTCCCAACACACACAGCAAGGAAGAACTTCCGTCCGCTTTTTCCTCCTATTTCGCCGACAAAATCCAAACTCTGCGCAACACACTCGACACTCTGCCTTCTCCGCCTTGCCTTCCTGACCCCCCCCTTTTCCGGCACTCCCCTCTCGTCCTTCCGCCCCGTCTCTCAGGATGAAGTCCTCAAGACCATAAAGTCTATGCCTTTCAAAACCTGCGAACTAGACCCCCTCCCACCTTCCCTCTACCGGGACGGCCTCCCAAAACTTTTGCCCTTCATTACCGACATCATCAACACATCTCTAGAGAATGGCTCCGTCCCCGATATCTTCAAGTCCGCCATCGTCCGTCCTCTCCTCATAAAACACAACCTCGACCCAAACGAACTCAAGAACTACCGCCCAGTCTCCAATTTCTCTTTCCTGTCCAAGCTTCTTGAGAATGCTGTCCTCAACCAATTCAACCTCCACCTCGCCGACAACAACCTTCTCAGTCCCTTCCAGTCTGCCTATCGCAAACATCACAGCACTGAAACAGCCCTTCTACATATCCTTAACGACCTGCTTCTCTCCACTGACTCGGGCAACATCTCCCTTCTTACGCTACTCGATCTCTCTGCCGCCTTCGACACCATAGACCACTCTATCCTCCTCCACCGCCTTCACCACTCCTTTGGCATCACTGACTCTGCTCACTTCTGGTTTCCCTACCCTAGGCCTACCCCCTCTGGATCCCATCTGGTGGCTAGATAATCGTGGGATGTGATCTCACTGACTGAGGGATGTATGCCATTAGAATTAAAGTTTTACTGACTTGTTGATGATGTGTCTTTCACACACACACACACACACACACACACACACACACACACACACACACACACACACACATACACACACACACACACACACACACACACACACACACACACACACACACACACACACACACACAGGGAGACGCAACCATCAGAGTGGGTTACCTAGCATTTCATGTGAAAATGGGTTCCCATATTTCTATTTATTCTAGGGCTCTGGAATTGATGCCAATGTTTAGAACTCACATTATAACTAAGCTCTATAACTTAAAATAAAATAGACATTTTCTAGAAACAGAGCCACTAGATGCCGAAAAAATGGGTTTCTGCCAATAAAGTGGGTGGGTGTCTCTCTCACACAAATGAAACTGGCATCATCATCATCATCATCATCAGTCCCTTGCCCGAACTGGGCGTTGGGGGGACTGAAAGGCAGCAGCAACAGACAGTGCTCTCCACTGAGTTCTATTTTGGGCGGTGGCAAGCAAGTCTGACATCTCGAGTTCGGTCCATTCTTTTATGTTTGCGACCCAACTCTTTCTCTGACGACCTCGCCGACGACTTCCTTCGAGAGTGCCTTGGAGGATAGTCTTGGACAAGGTGTTGTGTCGGGTCACGTGGCCAAACCAAGCAAGCTTGCGCCGTTTCACGGTTGCCAGAAGGGGTTCATGTGGGCCCACCAGGGAAGTGACGATGCTCCGTACATATTCGTTGGTCTTGTGCTCGCGGTACGAGATGCGGAGCAACTTCCTCAGGCACTTGTTCTCAAAGGCCTGTATTTTCTTTTCTGAGTCTGCAAGCAGTGTCCAAGTCTCACAGCCGTAGAGTAGAATAGACACTATGAGGGACTTGTAAAGCCTGTACTTGATGGTGAAGCTGATGGAGTTACTTCGCCATATCCTGTCCAGCCTGGCCATTGCGGATGTTGCTGTACCTATCCTGATACGGATCTCTGCTATGCAACTACCGTCTTTGGACAGGGTGGCTCCCAAGTACTTGAAGCTATTGACCTCTTCTAGCTTTTGGCCATTCATGTGAATGTTGCTGCTGCTGTCGCTTGTGGTGTTGATCATCACTTTGCTTTTATCCGTACTGATCTCCATGCCATAAGACCCTGCGCTACTTGAAAGTTTGTCTGTCAGGTTTTGGAGCTCACTATTGCTGCCTGCCATGAGGTCAATGTCGTCTGCGAATCGAAGATTGCACAGGGATCTGCCACCAATAGAGATTGAAGTATGGTGGTCGTGGAGGGTTTCCTGCATGATCTTCTCCAGGAATATGTTGAAAAGGACAGGAGAGAGCAGGCATCCTTGACGGACACCGATCGTCGTCCTGAAGAACTCGCCTGACTGATTGTTAAGTAGAACCGCGCTGCAGGCGTTCTTGTAAAGCGCTTCTATCATTTGGATCAGTCCCTCCTCTATGTTGAACGATCTCATGACTTGCCAGAGTCCGTCGTGCCAGACGCGATCAAATGCTTTCCTGAAATCAATGAAGTTGTGGTAGAGTTCGCGCTGATGCTGCAGATGTTTCTCGATCAGGACGCGGCAGTTGAAAATCTGCTCTACAGTGCTTCTTCCAACTCTGAAGCCAGCCTGTTCTTCTGCCAGCAGTTCCTCGGCGAAAGTTTTGAGGCGGTTGAGAATGATTCTAAGCATTACTTTGCTAAGGTGACTTATCAGACTGATAGTTCTGTAGTTCTGGCACTGTTTCAGGTTTCCTTTCTTGGGGAGCGGGATCACTAGAGACTGTGTCCATTCTACTGGCCATTTCTTTTGCTCCCAGATCTTTTGACAGAGTGTAGTGAGGACCTTTGTTGTTACTTCTCCTCCATGTTTCAACAGTTCAGCAGGTACGTTGTCTACACCTGGAGACTTTCCTCCCTTCAGGCCGCGTACGGCTGCTTCCACCTCTTCAGCTAACACTGGCAGGTCTTCAGCCTTCCTGGCCCCAGCCTGGTTGTTTTGGAGGATGCTGGTGTCTGGCTCAGCCTTGTAGTTATACAAGTCTCGGCAGTACTCAGTCCATCTGTTTAGTACAGCAGTGTTTTCCGTAAGGAGTTGGCCGCTGCTGTCTTCGATGACTGTGGCTGTTCGCTGTTGAGTCTTGGTGAGGGTCCTTAGCGTTTCATAAGCCTTCTTGCTGTTGCCATTTGCCATGCCCTCTTCCATGCTACAACACTGGTCTTCAATCCAATCTTCTTTGGCTTCTTTCATCCTCTTCCTGATCTTCTTGTTGACAAGTCTGTACTTGTTTGCTGATGTGAGGTCTTGGCCTCTCTTTTTCTTCCAGGCTCTCCTCTCATCACAGAGATCGAGGATGTCATCGGTGACCAAGGGCTGTTTGCGCTTCCTCTGCTTCCCCAGCACTTCTTCTGCTGTAGAAAGTAACACCTCTTTTATATTTCCAGCAAGGGTGTCTACGTCGCAGTCCAAAGTAGCCAAGGCTGCAAATCTGCCTCCCACCTGGGCTTGGAAGAGCTCTTCTACTTCCGGGTCTTTTAGCTTCTGGAGGTCGAATCTGATGCGAGGGTTCTTGCTATCTCGTTTCAATGCCAGCTTCAACTTGAGGCTAGTAAGGACGAGGTTGTGGTCGCTGCCAATATCAGCGCCAGGAAAGGACCTCGTTTGTGCTTTGTTAACGCTGGATTTGAATCGTCGAGGCAGCAAGATGAAGTCAATCTGGTTATGGACCAGGCCTCCTGGCGATTGCCATGTCACTGTTCTTGACTTCTTGTGTGGATGGAGGGTATTAGCAACGGTGAGACGGTGACTCTCTGCGAACTCTAAAAGTCGCAGGCCTCTGTCATTTGTTTCTCCAAGGCCAAACTTGCCAGCTGTTCCTGCCCATTGTTGGTAGGCGTCAGGGCCGATCTTTGCATTCCAGTCACCGAGGACAATCAGAATGTCTTTCTTAGGTGTTTTCTTGATGATGTTGTCCAGTTGTTCGTAAAATTCTTCTAATTCTTCATCATCATGGTCTGCTGTTGGAGCGTATACTTGTATGATAGTGATGTTGTGCGGTCGGGCGGAGATGCGGATGGAGATTAGTCTGCTTGACACGGGGGTGCAGCTGATGACAGTTCCAACCACCTCTTTCCTTACGATAAAAGCTACGCCATGTTCATGCTTGGTTTCTTTTCCGCTGAACCAGATTTTATGGCCTTCATCTGTTGTTGTTTCTCCGAAGCCTGTCCATCGAACTTCTGCAAGTCCTACAATGTCCCAGCGATAGCGCTTCAACTCGTGGGTGAGTTCCTTCACTTTGCCGCACTGGTAGAGTGTGCGAACGTTCCAAGTTCCGATAGTTATTCCTTGCGTGGGCAGCTTGATGGTGGGTTTGGTTCCAGTAACACACTTGTCGCCCCCACCCTGGAGACCTCCAATGGGGTGCGCGGTCGTTGGTGATCCGGGCCCCGACCGATCCGGCATGTTATTCTTATTCTGTTGCTTGTCCATCAGTCCTTTCAATGGGCTTAGGCGAACTTGGCGGCGCCCGTCTCCTCTCCAAGTATTTCAACTGACTGAAAGACGCGTCAGCCCCTCACAACGTTTCGCCCGCCAGCAGAAGCGGTTACCTGAAACTGGCATTACAGTCAAAGTGGGTGTCTTCACAACAGTCATCATCATCATCATCAGTCCCTTGCCCGAACTGGGCGTTGGGGGGACTGAAAGGCAGCAGCAACAGACAGTAGGCGTCTGTAATAAGGTCAAGTTCATGGAATACTTCTTTTTCACATTAATTTTTTTTCCCAACTTAAATGTGTATGTGTGCTTTAACATTCTTTACATAGTATGGTGCAAAATTCAATAAACACTGGCCCGAAACCTTTCGATTATGATTTTTACAGAGGAAATCGTGTAAACATTGCTGCGTTTTGTCCTTTTGAAGCAAAACAGTTTATCATGGCATTGATGTGAGAATCAACATAATGTATTCTGGAAATTAAAGGACTTTTTTTTGTGTGTTTTGGGGTACTCTGGAGTTTCAGACAAACAGCAACAGAGCATTTTGAATATTAACCCTTATCATTCGGAATACACCAGTGTGTGCAACTAGTGTAACTGAAATAGTCCAAGGGTTAGTGCCAGAATAGCTTGGTGCCTCTAGGCGCCAAGCTATTGTGGCACCACCCTTGAACTAAAGCCATTGGTCTATGTCCTCATCTGTAAGTACTGTAATGTAGCTTGCATAGAATTATGGCAGTGAACAGATTTGAAGCTATTAGCCTCAGTATGACTATGATGCGGGTCAAAAAGTGTGGAAAAATATCAAAGATACAAAAAGACCCAGACGAAGAAACGAACACTTAACTTATTCTACCCCAGCAAAATTTAAGATCCACCACGATAGTTCAAGGGTGATGCCAGAATAGCTTGGCGCCTATGGGCACCAAGCTATTCTGGCATCACCCTTGAACTATCGTGGTGGATCTGTGTCCTGCACTGCAACGCAGTCTTCTGAAGACGACTTCAACATTTGGGCTTAACTTATTCTACCACAGACACACCACAGCAAAATAAAGATCCACCATGATAGTTCAAGGGTGATGCCAGAATAGCTTGGTGCCTATGGGCGCCAAGCTATTCTGGCATCACCCTTGAACTATCATGGTGGATCTGTGTCCTGCACTGCAACGCAGTCTTCTGAAGACGACGTCAACATTTGGGGATTCCGATCTTGGGGTAGAACGAGTTAAAATGACAGAACAGAACACTGACATTAATTAATTAACTGACAACATAAGAAATCACTTGAAACTTCAGCCTTTATTTAACGTCTTTCGTCTCCAACAAACAACCAGCCATTCTTTCATTTGCAAAATGGTATGGCAGTACAACCAACCATTCTTTCATTTGCAGAGTTTTTAAAATGGCATGCAGTATATTACAAAATGATCCGCCCCCCCCCCCCATAACACTCTTGTAATCAATTTTTACATTGTCAATGGTTTTCTTATCTTATAATATTGTCTTTTGTCCCCAGCCGGCTGTTTCGTTTTGCAAATCCAAAGGTTATACAGTATACAAAATGTGACCCTTTCTCACGAAACCAGTCTTAACTCGCAGCGAGCCAATCAGCACTACACGCAATAATATGTGGTGGGGGGTCAATCTGGGGCATTTTCACTTTTTGGGAGAAATGTATTCTACATACACCAAAGTATCGTATGGTTAAAATCTGTATCATGAAAAATGCCATTAAATAGGTAAAAAATGATTTTAAAAGTCTGCCCTTGGCCCCAATTATGCTGCACACAGAAACTTCACAGGCTGTTTTCTCAAAATGGCCGCCGGAGGCTTTAACAACTTTAAACACTTAAGAACAGCTTTTACAATTTTTGCACTACAGCATACAGTCATATATCACAGTAATCAGCAAACACTGTAGTTTTCATAAATGTATATATGTCAAAACATCCAAAATGCGAGTTCTTAAGACTGATTTTGTGAGAGAGAGGGTCACAAATGATCCAGGCGTCCATCAGATAAAAAAAAAAAAAAAAAAAAAAAAAAAAAAAAAAAAAAAAAAAAAGCAGGCTATACATGCTGAAACCACCCCAATAATAACACTGATGTAATAAATCTGTATGAAATCGAAAATGCCGCGAGTGGCGGCTCAATTCATTTCTTTTGTAACTTTTTCAGTCTGTTGCGGACGTAATCCTTAATGTTTGTCCAGCGCCTATGTCTAAGTGCAGGTTCCAGCGCCATTGCATACTGTATCTCGGCCTTTCCAGGAAGTTTGTTCATGACGAGGTGTGTCTTGAAACGAGTTTGAACAGCTTTCTCTTCAGCTTCCCCCCATGGTTTTCTTGTAAATCTAGCTTTCTTTCGAACAGGAGCTGACGCAGTACTGTCATCATCAAAACTATCTAGATTGTCATCAGGCTCTGGACGTCTTTTCTCCGTCATGCTCATCGATTCCTGTGTTGCTGACTTGCTACTTGCTTCATTTACAGGTGCTGTTCCCCCCGAGACCTCTCTGCCAGTTTCTGATGCGTCTTCATTGTCAAAGTCAATCTCTTCATCATCGCCCAGCTCAGCTCTAATGCAACTCTCAAAATCTGTCATCCCATTGTTAACTGACAGAAGAATCTTTGCCACTTTTGCCTTTTGAAGGACGTCTTGAGGTTGGCGGTAGATATGGCGATGTATCCGAATATCATGGCCAAGGAAATCTGCCAGCTGATCCTGGTCTAACTCCGAGATGGCCATTGACTGAGCCAAAGTTGCAACCTGCTTCCGCAACTGAGTAAATGTGAACATGGCTGGGTATGACACCCCTGCTTCTAGGGCATGGGCCTTCAGAACATCATGGCCTCTGTAAGGCCTCTGACCAGAAGGTGTGGCAAAGATGTACTGGGAATCAGCGAGAGCTGGCACCGATTGCCTCATTTGAAGGATTCTGTCCACAGTTGTCATCATCTTCTTCGTCAGCAAAACGGGAACACTCCTATTAAACTTGCCTCTGATTTCCACTCGCTGAAAATGATTCACCATTTTCTTCTCAACCTCTGTGAGACCTTTCAAGATATCTTGATTGGTGATCGATCCAATCTTAGCATTCTGGAAGTCTGACACCTTCATTCTCTGAACTTCTCCCCCTCGTTTTCGGTTGAAAAGTGATACAGCACAAAGAGTTGCTTTAACCACTGTCGGATAATCTTCCGAAACCATCCTTGTCTCAAGAAGCTGTTGGACCTTCCTCACATCTTCACATGATGGGATCAGCTTGGGTTTGTTCATGGTCATTTTCCCGACCGACTGGGCTGCTGTAGCGGACACACAATCATACCAGTCCCCGTTGAAGACAGAGTCAAACCGCTGCGCCTCAGAGAGCTCCTGTCGCCACCTGTCGTCTGAACCCTGTCCAAGCTGTTTGGATGCCTGTGACTGTTTGATCTGTGAACACTTTTTCAAAGCATGGCCTATGCGCATTGCGAGATTGCCTTTTTTGAACTGATGTGTGTCCTCATCAAAATCTGCTAGCTCTTTTACAGCCAGGACAACATGATCAAAGCTAGCTGAATTGATCACAGCATTTAAACTTGCGATTTTCATTTCTGACCTCACTCTGATAATCTTTAACAGTCTCCCTAACTCCCGCATCCTGGAGCTGATTTGTCCAGCCGTGTGTTCTTCAATGTCCCTGCGGTCAAATAATCTCTTTCCATACTCAAGAAGCAAGGGGTCAGTTCTGATGAGACGGCTTATCTCATCATCTCTCTGGGTAGCCAAGACCTTGTGGTAGAAGGAAAATTCAACGTCTAAGGGTATTGGAAGCATGAGCCGACCACGGCGAGCGGCGTCCCCTCGCCGAGTGATCTGAAACCCTCCTGGCTTCTGACAGCAACGTTTAGAGTGTACAGAGATCAGCTTTTTTTGATAGAGCCCTTTGCAATGGCTACAGGCGAGAAGGTCGTCTACCTTACTAGTTTTGGTGCGATACTTAGGAATCAAACATCCGGATTTGTTTTCAAGAACAGCAACGTTATGCATGTAATCACCCTCATCTTGTAGTCTGATCCATGCTCGACGTCTCTGCTTGGTCCCTTTTTTCATCGACAAAATTTTAGCAACGTCTGCCTCATCTGCATGGACATCTTGCGTGCTCATTTTCAAGACAAGCTTGCCACACAATTTGCATGCATGTTTCTTGTCCCATTTGTACTTTCCTTTCCCTCTCTGCGACACGTGCACACCTGTTTCTTCTGTAAGTGCTCTTTCCCCACTCTTTCCAGCATCATGTTCCTCCTGCCTATCCACATTCTCATTGCCACCCCCTAACGCACACTGCACCTTGCTGGTACTAGCGTCACCAACACCTGGCCACCCCGAACCTGCCACTTTGATGAAATCTAACATAGTCGATACAATACTGTCTATGTCCGAGATCCCAGCAATTGATGCCGACACACCCTCTGAATCCGGTGAGCTCGAGCCAGGAACAAACTCCTCGTCATCACTGCCCTCGTATTGCGATGCGCTGGCACTGCTCTCAGTCTCGGGTCCATCCCAGGCGCCATTTGCCAACTGGAGAAAGAAAGAAAGAAAGATTAAAACCAAAGCTGCATTAGAAACAGAAACAGCCCAATTTTGGTTTAAAGGGATATAAGATAAAAAGAGTAATCCCGTGTATGACCGATTTACATATGTGTGACCTCGGTGACGAGGGCTGGCTTCTGCAGCAGTCAAAATCCACGTTTTCTGAAAATGCAAGCAGTTTTCACACATTTGTCAACCCTGCGTGACCCTTTAAGAGAGGTCACTCAAATTGGCATGTTTAAAAAGGTCTTGCCACAAAGTATCCTTGGGCCAAGCTTGAAGAATGTGGCTTGAATAGTCTCTGAGAAAATGCCACCGTTAACTCATTCTACCCCCAGACACACCACAGCGGGATAACAGGGGTGGGATCCTAGTAAGAAAGAAAACGCGGAAAATCAAACGACATTGGTGTGTGTGTGTGTGTGTGGGGGGGGGGGGGTCATGTCCTTCATTTTCAGCGGCCGAAAAATCAAACGACAGGCGGGGGGGGGGGGGGGGGATAGGCACGCGTGTCCACCGTTCGCCAAAGTATCCAAAAACCGACAGGGGGAGCGAGACCAAACACACCCGAAAATGGACTTTGTTATGACACTCCTGATCTGCAGTATAAAAATGGAATGTGCGTACCAGTTTATGTTCAGATGCACACTAAACGGCACTCTGTCTTGGACAATATCCTTTTTCACCGCCATTTTCCACTGCGACCTAAAGCTACCGGAAGTGTCGGGCGATAGTGAACCAAACTACATACAAATCCAACCCATTTGAGATTTTTTTTGCCATTTAAGAAGATTTTTTTTTCATCTTTTTCGTTGTTATTAGACGCGGAAAATAAATATGCTTCAGCGGAATTGTGAAAGAATTTCCACGGAAATCCGCGGAAACGCGGAAGAATCCCACCCTGGGATAAGGATCGACCATGATAGTTCAAAGGTGATGCCAGAACAGCTTGGCGCCTACGGGCGCCAAGCTATTCTGGCATCACCCTTGAACTATCATGGTCGATCTGTGTCCTGCGCTGCAATGCGGTCTTGAGAGGACAGGGGCAAAATTTAAGGATTTTGGTGTTGGGGTAGAATGAGTTAAAGTTTACCATGGACGACGGACGGACGACCAGTGGCCCAGAACATAAACTCACTTTTGCTTCGCACGCACGCCAGCCAATAAAATGAAGATGATCATAGAATCACTTTACTTACCAGTTTGTAATTGGGAGCATTCCGCTGCCGTCCATGCACCCTCCTACCAGACGCACCCTCTGTGGCAGAGGCTGGGGGGCCATGATTCTGCAGCATAGATCCCGATGGGTTTGGACATCCTGCTGCCATCCGGCGCTGGGTGTGTGCCAGAAAGTCCTGAGCCGGTGTGACCAAAATGGTGTTGCTGAGAACATGTCAAATACAACCATGTAAACCAACTGACATTTTGAATCAGATTGATTGTACATTGCTTAACGTCCCGACAGCCACTAGGCTTTCTCAGGACGTGCCTGCACTGCTTGTGAAAAAAACCCACCTAAACAGAACATTGCCATGTATGTCGCCTGCCGGTCTAATACGTTAACTCATTCTACCCCAACACCAAAATCCTTAAATTTTGCCCCTGTCCTCTCAAGACTGCATTGCAGTGCAGGGCACAGATCGACCATGATAGTTTAAGGGTGATGCCAGAATAGCTTGGCGCCTACGGGCGCCATGCTATTCTGGCATCTCCCTTGAACTATCATGGTGGATCCTTATCCTGCCGTGGTGTGTCTGGGGTAGAATGAGTTAAATAAACCTAACACATGGGGCCAAGACATAAAGCTAAGACCATTTAGCAACACACATCCAATATCAAGAGCTACAGGCAGTGCAGACAGTAGGGAGAGTTTTAAAAAGGCAAATTTATACAGGTGAATGGACAAAGGGTAGACAGAAACACATGCATGCCCCAGAATTGAGAGAAAAACCCACCCTGTGGGGCTGACCAGGGTGACCCTGAGAACTAAAAACTGGCAATACAGTAAAAAGCGATACGTCAGTTGCACATTCCTAAAGACCTGTTTGTGGACGTTTGTTCTTCGAATCGCGAGGCAGTTTTGCGAACGAGGATTGAAATCTGGCGCCATTTTTGTTTTTAAAAAAAAAAGTCAACTGATACTGTGCATGCATGTGGCAAGTTAACACGTCAGAAGAAAAAAGAAAGAAGAAACAAAATCGCGTGGCAGATTGACCTTGTAATGGGGTTATTGAACGAATTCCTTTCATTGAAGAAGAAAGCTTTTGTTAAAATCGTGGGGTTCTATTATCATTTACTACAAGACTCAACGGTCACGCCCGGCCGGAGCGGCCGAGAGGCCGAAGACACGTTTGAAATCAGACGCCTTATTTTTCTGGGCCAAACGGGTACGGGGATTGGAGGCATCTCTCAGTTAAATAACTGCACTGAACAAGTACATTTGGGCGTGCTCTTAACTAAGAAATATTGCATAAAGTACCTCTGCAAATGCGAGAGAATGACCGGTGTGTCCGTTGGAGACGAAAGACGTTTAAGCAAGGGAAGCAACTCCGTTCATCGGTGTTGGACCAATCAAATTGATCTGAAAACACTCCGGCCGCTTCCGTGTCCACACACAGGCCCAGGGCATCCCTGAAACACAACGATGAAGTAAATCTGTTAAAATGGGGACATCGTATTGTGATATTTTTTTTCTGAATTTTGAATGAAAGATAATACAGAAACAACCCTCAGAAAAAATGGGTGTCTGATCTGGCCACCCAGAATTTTACACAGACCCAGATTGCATAAGGATGGTAAAGAAAGTAACCCATTTTAGTCATTTGGTGTACGCACACACACACACACACACACACACACACACACACACACACACACACACACACACACCCACACACACCCACACACACCCACACACACCCACCCACCCACCCACCCACCCACCCACCCACCCACCCACCCCCACACCCCTGCATTTTTTCATAGCCAGTGGACGCAGATTGCGCTTTTTGAGATCTTCGTAACTTAAACGTCAAAGATCCTCAGCAGCCGGAAGAACATAGATGAGGAATAGACCCCCATGAGTCCCTGTTTCCTGGGGGGGGGGGTGAGGGGGAGGGGGAGGGGCACGAGGATCTATACCTCCTCCAGTTTGGTGGTGTTCATATTTTGAAGGATCATGGGTGCGCCTGGTCACCACTGGGTCTGTGAAGGAAGAAAACGGCTGCTTCTGTTGGGGCAGTTTGTCCGGTGTTACAAATGTTCAATTGATCTCCATTTCTGAGCTAGAAATGTCGGTTCCCTGTACACTCAAAAGTTTTGCTTAATAAGCTGTTTCCTGCAGGTGGACTTTGATTGCTAAAATGTAAGGATGCAGCGGGTTATGAATGTTTTTCTTAAGACTTCTCTACCCTTCGTTTCACAATTCATGTTAGCACACGCAACAAAGGTTTTGTTCTGCCTTCACGTCGGCGAAACTCTTCTAAATACTAAGAACAGAAAGGTCTTTCATTTCACGACATTCAAACTAATAATAATAATAATAATAATAATAATAATAATAATAATAATAATATATACATGTATAGTTCTTGTATTGCGCAGTATCCCCACACGAAAGTCCAAGCGCTGTAAATCAAGAATATATAACAAACCCCTCAGCCAAAAACAACAACAGCAAAAATACCCCAAACA
This sequence comes from Semisulcospira habei, assembly GCA_036245525.1. Lineage (NCBI taxonomy): Eukaryota > Metazoa > Mollusca > Gastropoda > Semisulcospiridae > Semisulcospira > Semisulcospira habei. Next base: position 183,390,273 of record BTPG01000003.1, on the reverse strand, counting down.
AACAAACAAACAAACAAACAAACAAACCCACTGTGAAGTATGAAAGGGGCAAAAATAAGCGCATTCACAAGTACTCCGTGAGATGGCCTTGGTTGCGTGCTCGGCGTTAAACCCAAATAACTAACTAACTCATTCACAAGTACGAAGCACACGTACACGACACTGAGATAAAACTCGTCAGAAAATTCCAAGCCCCTGAAAAGATATATTTGGGATAAACTTCACTAGTTGTCAGCCCTTTCGACCAGCATTATCCTAAGACACTTAAAGAACATGAATCAACTTTATTCTTCCAAATACATGTTGCCACGTACAGGAAGAATTGTTTCGCCACCTCAGGTGCAACTCGCAATCACCGAAACTCGCACAACAGTTTACACACAACACTGAAATGGACAATGGCTCGGGACTGGTGAAGCCCGTCGCCAAGGCGTCTCATGGCCGGCGCCAACGGCCCCAACACGACCTGAACCTCACGAACACAAAGCAAACTAAGGACAGCCCTATCATATATCTCTTAAACACGTATTATAATGTTTTTAAACTTTCTGCTTGGCTAATACTAGTTACACAAATGAGAGATACGCATCAACAGAACAAAAACAAAAAAAAACAACAAAAAAAAAATACCGAATTATACTTTCACAGTTGCTACCTGGGGGCCCGTCGCTATAAGAACATCGCCGACTATTAGACAGTCGCTCCGGCATAAACAGTCACCACCTTAATTATAACTTAACTAATATATAACTTTACACCTACTAATTTTTAAGCAATAATAGTAAAACTACAACATTAACGTAAAAGCGGCAGTCCAAAATTGTTACTAAAGCACAGTACACACATGCACACGCTGTTAAGTCGGTGTTGTAAGAAACACAGTCACTGTGTCCGTCATCACGTCCCTCGGCTGGAATGTGGGGGCCCGAAGCCTCGCTGCACGCACTCACGCTACTCCTCATTCAGTTATGTTGAGCGTGGAGTGGGAAGAGCCACTCCTGAGATGCTTGAAAGGGGAGAAAAGCACGTTGGTTTTTTGCCACAGCATAATGCGCGCTGTTCTTCTGAGATCGGAATTCCAATGGCACTAATAAAAATCAGCCGGCGTGTATAAACTAGCATTGCACTGACGGCGGAGGAAACTACTGAGAGTCCAATTAGCAGCCACAGCACAACAAATTCCCAAAAGTCATCCAAAAGAAACATAACAAGTGATGTTGCGTACTATTAACCCTTTATTATCTAAATGAGGTCGCTAGGGGTCTTTATTTTCAGTGTCAGAAGCCTGAAATGTATGTGAATTCGAAATGCGTTAATTTCAGGTCAATCTTCGTTTTGTTCAATCAGAGCCCCAAAGTTTCCTTCTTCCCATGCTTGTTTCTGGTCTGTTTTGAACACGACCACTTGGAACAGAAACCTGCTCGCTCTCATTTCCAGTTACCGCAGACTGTGTTCTACAATCTTCTTTCACTTAACTCCAAAACATCCTACACGTCCCAGGAACATGGATTTAAGGTGGTGTCAGCAAGAGGCATAGATCCTCATGAGCCCCCGCGACTGTGGGGGCTTATGATCTATACCTCTTGCGTTTGGGTGATGTTCGCATTAGTCGGTAAGGCCATCTCACGGCAGGTACATACATCTAAGTGGTGTTAACAAGAGGTACAGCATCTCACAGCATTTCAGACTCTTTTTAGTCCCTTAGCTAGCCAGGTCTACTGTGCACCACCCCCCCTCCCCCAGTACTCAAAAAGATGGGTTTCAAAATGTACCTTAGTATGTCCTGAGATGTTTAAGCTATGTTCCTCAAAAATCCTTAGGAACACACCAGAGATATAGCCGATGGCACAAGGGTACCCCCATTCACGCTCTTCGCACATGCTAAAATGAGATTGAGAAACGTTTTTCTCTAAATAAATCAGAATTCATTCCAGAAGCCCAAATCAGGCAATATTATGTTAAGGCACACCTTCTGAATTCTCTGCAAAAAAAAACAGAATGAAACAATATTGAATCTCTGGCTCACAGTGAAGGTATTTGTGCACCAAGTAAACGGCCATTTCCGCGAAATCGCAAGAAAAAACAAAAATAATGTGTCAGATGCCTTCAGACATTTTCTATAGCACTGACAGCCCATTTTAAGGTTTACATCATTAAAACAGGATGTTACAATTATTATAAACTTGACTAGGTGATGCTGTGATTACTGTGAGAGCCACAGTGGTTGATTTTGTATCCCTACCCCCAAGTTTTAAAAATACACAAAATTATTTTTAAAAAAATATTAAAGTTATTCCATTTCATTTTGACCTCTTTTTATCTATTATTTTTAAATAATGTGAGCATAAAGTGCAAGAAAATAATGAAAGTCGGCATCCTTTACGGTACGTTCGTGGTGAATGATAGCTTTTTTCCATTTAAAGTTGCCGAATTAGGAAACGTACGTTGTTTCCGATGCCCTCAGTTTGAATACAACTGATAGGTCTTTTTTTTAGGTTTTATTGGTTAGGATAGAGTATTAAAGTTACTCCCAACCTGATTGTATGATGCTGTGATGCATTTAGAGGCCACAGCGACTGAATTTGCTGCCCTACCCTCATTTTGTCTCTCTCATCCTATCTCGCATCGATTACTGCAACTCTCTCCTTTCCGGCCTCCCTCACTCCACCGCTTTCACTCTCCAGCGCGTCCAGATCAAAGCTGCCCGCCTCGTCCTCAGAAAGAAAAAATCCGACCACATCATTCCCCTGCTCAAACTCCTTCACTAGCTTCCCAACCCACAACGCATCCAATACAAGATTCTGTCTCTCTGCTACAAATCCCTGAACACTAACTGCGCTCCTGCCTATCTCTCCAACTTACTTCACCCTTACATTCCTTCCCGCTCCCTCCGCTCCGCCTCCGACCCTCTCCGCCTCCACATCCCCGCACCAAACTCAGCACTTTCGGTCCCCGCTCCTTCTCAGTATGCGGCCCATCCACCTGGAACACTCTCCCACTCTCTCTCCATCAGAAACACTCTCTCTCCTCCTTCCAGTCCGCCCTCAATACTCAACTCTTTCAACAGTTCTAGCACTATATCACCACACTCCCCACCCCAAGCTGACTATCGTAATGTTGTGGTACGTGAGTCGTTGTCTGCGGCGTGCGCATGCGTGCGCGAGTTGTGAGTGCGCGCTTAGAGTTATAATTATTATAAGATAAGCGCATTATAAATACCGTAATTATTATTATATTATTATTTTACCAGTACTCAAAGGAACGCAAAATGATCATAAAAATTCATTACGTCATACTCCTCTGTTTAAATATGTTTTGTTGCTGTTGCCAGTTTTCTTAAAAAAGTATGCATATTGAGTATAAAAGTTTCTGATCATTTCATTAATTTCAGCGTGACCCATTAGTTTAATTGTAACTATTTTTAACTGGCTAGTCTTTTAGGCGATATTTTGCCTAGCCTAAGGCGGGTGTAGTAAGGTCTCTCCTTTTCCTTTTATTTGTTTTCGTCTAGAAATGTGTAAATAATGAATATGGGTAATAAAGTTTCATTGTTCCTAACAACCAAAACAATGTTATCAAAATACTTAGTTTCCACATGTCCACCACGAGATCACTACTTCCACCTTCTTCTGTAACATTCATTTCCTTGATGACCGTCTTTAAATCTTATATTGTTCTGGCTGCCAATAAGTAAGCTGTCAAGAGCTCGGCAGCATGTTTTTAGAGTTTGGTGTACAGGGGCGTCTCTTCTGGTCAGAACTGCCAGCGGAACGCTTCTCTGTGTGGACATGTTTGGAGAATGTGCTAAGGAAACTGATTTTCTACGACAAATTCGCATAGGGCTGTTTCTGCATGACCCAGTCTCAAGAGGTGAGTCCAGCAGGGTCCATAGGGTCTGTGAACATTTGTGAAATTTGTTAAAAAAAAATGACAAGGCTTTTTCAGGGCGCTGGAAAGTCTGCCAATTTCAGTCTTTTTCCTTAATGTTTGTGAAAGTTTGTAAAAAAAATGACAAAGTGCTGGTAAACTTTTGTCTACTTCTTTTTTTCTCCCCCAATTTGTGACTATTCCATCGCGAACGATCATGATGACGCTTATTGCAAGTGATCTATATTTAGCTCTGATCATAAAGTGACTGCATGGCCGTTCTGCCGAACATTCTGATGGGTGGTTTATGCTTCTACCCGGAGCTCCGCCATTCGCTAAGAGTTCTTTTATTTTGGTATCTCTTCATGCTTTAGGCACGAAAGCTTCAAAGGAGCTGCTGATACAGTGTGATCTAATTAATTTAAAGTGTGCAAACCTTCAGGCTTCAGTTTGGGTTTGTGAAACGTTATGAAAAGTTTGTCAACTTTGTCCCTGCTTTCTGTACGGACCCTGTCCAGAGTAATCAGTGCGTAGATGAAAGATGTTGGCCTGGCTCTCCCTGTTCAGCTTGTTGATGTCGTCTGCCCACAGGCTTCAGCCGCCATTCTGCTGTTGCCAATCACTTTGTTGCTGTAGTGTTTTGATTTCTTTACAGGAGGTTGTGATCTTGAGGTAGTCTGGCGCCTGCTTTGGCCAGGCTGTCAGCCTCTCCATTCCCAGCTACTTCAGAATGCAGTGGAATCCACTGCAGCACTATTTTGTGGACAGGGCATCCAGTCTATCTTGAAGTTTCATGGTGAGATCAGTGGATCAAGCTGCTGCCTTTCCCTAGCTAGTGTTCTGCTGCTGTGTTGAGCACCTGCAGATCTGTACGATAGTTGGAGCTGCTGCCGCCAGCTGTTAAGGAGAGTGAGGTGTTAAGGTGGTCTGCACAACAGATGTACACGCCACTTTCTTCATTCCGCACGGGGTCTTGTGCGGTACCACAGCTGCTGTGAGGGTAGCGCTTGTGTATAATCCCCAGCGAGTTGGCTTTGTGCAGTGCCGCGACCTTTGGCAAAGAGTCCTGGAACATTGTTTATGTTGTCTAGAAGGCTCTTTCGAGATGTCCAGGTATCTGAAGAGAGCTCTTCACACATCTTTGGGCTTGGTTTCAGGACATCAGTTTTATTCCTTTGCAAGACCTTCAGTTGGCGGTTCAGACTTGGGTGTTTCAGACTTGGGTGTTTCTAAGGGTTCTTGGTCTGCTCCTGTAGTCTCCCATGCTGTCGATGTTTAGTAAGTCTCTTCATCGTGTGTGCTGTTCTGCGTTCCAGTGACTCCAATGTCCTCCATTCCCTAAATTGGGGTGCTCCAGATGGCACTAAGAATGTCACTGCATCATGTGAATGACCCATGTTCTGCATCTTGTCAAGCCTGGCATTTTTGGTTTTGCAGGCAGTGTTTCATGTTGTCGATGTATCTTGGTACCGCACTACTGGTCTGACCGAGCAGGTGTTTGCTTGCGCCAGGATGCTGCAATTTGCGCCAATGTGGTCCCCACAAGTTTCTTCATCAGAGACTTTTTCCGCAGCTCTAGCTTCCATGGCTTCGATGTGAGGCCTCCACGTGAATTCAATAATTTATGTGTTGCCAGTAAAGTCTTTGGTACTGGAAGGTCTCCAGTTTCAAGGTGACCTCTTCCATCTGATTGAAAGAGATGGTCTAGCTCAGTTTGAGTGGCCATATTTCAGTCCGGCTGCTGACTCTATTGGCAGCATCCTGGATTCTGCAGGATGCTATTTCTTTATGTTTTGCGGCGCTCCACACTGCAAAGTCATCCGCATGGAGGATGTTCGAGATGAACCTTGGTACTGTTGGATGGAAGTCATTAATGCAGGAGGTTGGAGGGGGGTGCACGGTAGACCTGGCTAGCTTATAGACTATTTTATACACGTCTGGCACTTTCGCTGAAGGGCTTGGTTTCGCTATAGTTAAGCGTAAGTCTACTTATCGTGAATCTGTCCTGCCCAGAGTAGATTTGTGTTCCCGTTATTCAACCAAGGTTTTAGGATGCGTATGATTTTATGTTTTGCAGATTCACTTTGAACAAGCTTACGTATGAGTACTAATGGAATCGCGGCTGCTCAAATTTTAACTGGGTATATACGCCTAGATGGATTCGAACTGGGTGCAACTTTGCTGAGTAGTTTCGCGGTGGGTAGAGATACACCTAAATATAACAAAGTTCCCCCCCCCCTCCCCCCGCCCCCTCTTTCTCTCTCTCTCTCAATGCCTTTAAACATTAAATCATGTTCAGTTAAAACCCACTTTAAGCGTGCTTTGCACACGCACTTCCATTCAGCCTGACTTCACAGTTTGCCATATACGAGTATTATTGCTGATAACACGTGAACGTCAAATATTTTCGCTTTCTCCTTACATTTGCTAAGTGATAATCTTTAGTCTTGTCGGTGTCACTATACGCTCTTGATGCTGCTGATTCTGTGACACTGTCTTAGCTGAGTATATTATTAATGCTATGCACTCATTTATTTCCCTTGCTTTTGTATTGGTGGCAGTTACAAATTCTCCATTGTCTTTTTTTTCTCCCTTCATTAATTCATCTATTGTTGTTTTTTCCCCCGTAGTTTTTCTTCCTCTTCTTCTTCTTCTTCTTCTTATTTGTTGTGATTATATGCATGCTATGTTTATTTTCCTGTTATGTTATTCATTGAGTTGCGTAATAGATTTATCCTGAATAAAAAAAGATTCATCATAATCTCTCTCTCTCTCTCTCTCTCTCTCTCTCTCTCTCTCTCTCTCTCTCTCTCTCTCTCTCTCTCTCTCTCTCTCTCTCTCTCTCTCGCATTCTTCTTTGCTGGGGGTAGGAATAAGGGTGAACGGTCCGAAACTCTGGAACTCCGCCCATACTGAGTTTGGCATCCTGTCTCGGAAGACAATGGGTATATGCGCTTGCTGGGTCAGTCACTGGAGTGACCTCTCCAGGGCGCAAGCCTGGGCGAAGTTTATGGAGATCCTGGGGTGCCCAGTCGTCAAGATCCCCCTCTCGGCCTCGCTGATGTATCCAAAGGAATGCAAAGCAGTACGTTTGGCACCAGTTTGGCTGCAGGAGCTGCCAGAACAGTGCGTGAATACAGGCAGCTGTCTGCCTTCGGGGCTCCACTCCTGATTTGAAAAGGTTTACTCCCCCACATTTGGCCGTTGGATCCAACCTGATCTCCTCCGTCCTCTAGCCGTTGGCTGTCAGAAACAGCTCATCCGCCTAGTGGTGCAATGTGAACACCACCCCCTCACGTGGTTTAGCCCACCAGCTGAGGTGGTTTGCCAGGGTGTGGCGCTTGGAGCCAGCACGTGAGAGATTAAGGAGATGGATGAGGACCAGTGATGCCCGTCCGTCCTATGTAGGACTGAGTATGTAAGGACTATCGACACGTGGAACTATCGAGACGTAGAACAATTGATGCGTAGGACTATCGTCGAGAGGAATATCGAGTGTGTGCGTGTGTGTGTGTGTGTGTGTGTGTGTGTGTGTGTGTGTGTGTGTGTGTGTGTGTGTGTATGTGTGTGTGTGTATGTGTGTGTGTGTTTGTGTGTGTGTGTGTTTGTGTGTGTGTGTATGTGTTTGTGTGTGCAGGAAATGAGCGTGTACTTTGAACAGGGTACAAACCGGGTGACGGTCATTCAGCAAACTAATTTCACCCGCAAGAGGCATAGATTCTCATGAGAACCTGCAGCTGCAGGGGCTCATGAGAGTCTATGCCTCTTGCTGGCACGCATCGGCCAGAATTTGATCCTTAGACCGTTCGAGACCGCACTCAGCCGGTGTTTATTAAGTCTGCGAGAGCTGACGCGCTGTGCTCTGTCAGGTATTTAAGATCCGCTTATCTCGCTAATGTGCCCCTGCTTTTACCACACTTACCAATGAACTGAATGGGAAAGAAAGAGTTGGACTCCAGCGATACTGCTATACTAATAGTATCTACGAGACAACAGAATAATGAGGAAGTGGGGTTTGGGCGTTCTACTGCTGGTAAGTTTGTATCAGATCTTCGTTTTTTTTAAAGCACTTTCGGCTTACGCGTAATATTTAGCAAAGTGAGTTAATGTAATTCGTCGTCCCGCTGCCATCTGATCGTAGTCTATGGATATCTGTCAAGTTCAGGTTTTGAAGGTGACTGCCAAGCGTGCAGAATGAAAAAAAAAAGGGCCCGAAAAGAGAGAAACACGCTTACTTTAAGGATAAATGCAACACACTGTATTACAGTTTAAAGGGCTTAACCTTTTTTCAAAGTAGATGTACAAACAGAAGTTGGCTTCATGTTCATATCTTCTTCAGTGAGGCAAGAACTTTTTTCATTTAAACAGATATATGTGCTTTGGCCGACCTTTCTATTGTACTGTGCACAAAACATTAATAGTCACAATTACTTACACAAGGATGTGTGTTTGTGTGTGTGTGTGTGTGTGTGTGTGTGTGTGTGTGTTTGTGCGTGCGTGTGTTTGTGCGTGTGTGTGTTGTGTTGTGTTGTGTTGTGTGTGTGTGTGTGTGTGTGTGTGTATGTGTGTGCGTGTGTGTGTTGTGTTGTGTGTGTGTGTGTGTGTGTGTGTGTGTGTGTGTGTGTGTGTGTGTTTGGTAGGTATTAGTAACTTTGCACGGTTAACGATTGTTTGCGGTGTACAACATTTTCTGCGCGTCTGTTTTTGCAAGTTTTTCTTTTACACTGCTTGCCAGGCCTTGTTGCTGAGACTGGCCTACACACAGGACTTTAGGGATGAAGCGGGTGGCTTCGACTTCATATACCACGAATATGCTGTAAGACGTAGTCTGCCTATTGCAAGCTGTTAAGGTTTAGTTCACCCAATAAACAAGCATTATTTTATGTGACCAATGTGTGTGCTGTTAAAAGAAAATGTTGTTTATTTATGTGCAACAGTTCTTGCGATATGGTTCTTATGCGGTCGACCAAGCTGTAAATACAACTTTTTTTTCGCTGGGATTTAAAAAAAAACACACAAAAAAACAGCATGAAAGTGCCTTCATAGGTCATGAACCTGTAACAAACATTCGTGTGTCTATATAGGTTTGATAAGATAACAATCTGACTCTCAAACAAAAATAAAAGTGCATACACATTCTTCAGACTTCGACCGACCGGAAATTTGCTTTGAATCTCATGTCTTTTCTTTATTTTGTTCAGACTTTGCGGCTCTCTTTGAAATATCTTAACCCCTTCACTGCCGGTGGACGTACTGACTTCCATAACTAACGCGAAAATTTTAACATAGCGCCTTTTTTAAAATAGTAAATATGCCTTAATCATGGTTATTTTGACGTCATTTAGTAGAAAATGAAACTTCAGATGCGGAGCCTTCTGTCTGAGCTACCTTCACAAGAAATTGGCAGAGTTATCGCCCGTGGCTAGCTTGAAGGACGCAAGGTTTCATAAGTGGTGAAAATAAGCAAAACTGGACACACTCTGACAAGCAAGTTTTCTGTGAGATGTTTTAACACTCATGTTGTGTAGATTTCTTATGATGTTAGTAACTGCCTCAAAAGAAATTTGACTCACAAAATTCACTAGAGAACCAGAACTTCCGGTGCACATCATTTTCTTAATAAATCTTATTTTATTTAATATGACATATTTTAAAGTAATTTTTTATACTCCAGTGATTGACACAGAGATAAAGAACATACCCATATCCTTTTGAGCAGGTAAATATGAACGTTAATCTAAAAGTAAACAACTTTTTGTCTTTCATGTTTGTAGGTCATGTTGATTATTTAGGTGCATTTAACAAACGAAAAGTAGATCAAGACAAGAGAGGCCGGATTTTCATTCACACAGACCCTAGTGACATGTCACGTTGGTTGGTTTTCAGCTGTGTCCTCTGCAGATGCTCCCCATTTCACTTTCAATATCCTGTGATGGTAGTGTCACTGATGACGTCATAAGTCATCGATGTGAGATTTTTTAAGACTAAACATTGCATTTACGGGGGATATAACACACTCTTCATAACAATTTATAATAAATGACGTCAAAATAACCGGGATTAAGGCATATTTACGAAGAAAAGCGCTTTGGTGAAATTTGCGCGTTTTTTATGGGTCAGTAATAATATTTCTTAAATCTTTACTAATTCAAGGCTACGTTATCCTAGCCGTCCTAGTAACATAAATACAAGTGGTGTCGGCAAGGGACAAAGATCTTCATGAGTCCCCGCAGCTACGGGGGCTCATAAGAGTCTGTGCCTCTTGCAGTTGAATTGTGTTCTCTTTTTCTAGGCAGTGAAGGGTTAACTCATTCGAGATGTGCCGACTCCGGATACGCGGCTTATGCCGCGTATCCGGAGGTAGCACGTCTCGAATAAGTTGACCCATTCAGCCCTGAGGCACTACAGCAGGAGATGGGTCGACCATGATAATTCAAGGGTAGTGCCAGATTAGCTTTTCGCCTGTCGGCGCCAAGCAAATCTAGCTCTAGCACTATCATGGTCGATCCATCTCATGCAACAGGTGCAGAGTCGTTAGATGACGCCTCCAAAATTTGGGAAATACGTGCGCCGGCTGAATGAATTAAACTGTCTATTTTTTTTCATCAGAATCTGCTGTTGACAATACACGACGACACGTGCTATTTCTCCTTCATTCCAGACGATGTCAAAGACATCATGCACACTGAACGCAGGAAGTATATCGAGGTGAACAGCGATTCAACGTTTTAAACAAGACGTGGAACACCAGGTGCCACCACCATAACTACCGGCACAATAATAATATTACACTTCCAGTATGTCAATCAGACGCAATACTTATTGCGAATAAGCGTGCCAACATCAACCTTCCCAAAATACGAGAATTAAAAAAAATATAGTAATATGTAACGCAGACAACGATGGGTGATGACGACGACGGTGATGATTACGATAATGATGCCAACGACAACAATAACACATTCTCGAGCTTTATTCTTTTTTTATCCCACATTTTCAGTGTCCCCCTTTGCTCAAGATATCTCACTCAAGTTATACTCGCACATCTTTACAAATTACACTATGCCTGATACATGACGGAATCGGAAACCGGTAGTATCGGATTATAGTCAGATTTTATCTGTCAGGGACATGGGGCCAACAGTATCGCCATCAACGACACCTCGCAGATTTCTGTGACTACACTGGATGAAATGAGAGATTCTTATGCAGACCGACTGGCAAATTTCCACTGTTTAGACAAGGGCATCTACACTCTTCAACTCTTTGCATCTGGTAGGCATTTTTGTATATATTTGTGTCACGTTGAATGCAGAACAAGATGGTTGTTTTTACGCGACCTGTTTCAGACAATAAACGGTTAGTTGTCCCTCATTTACAAATTTTCTTCGTCTTAAGTTTAACCCTTCACTGTGAACGCAGAATTTGTTTTTGAAACCGCTATAAATTCAACGTCAAAGATCCCCAACCGTCGAAGGAACATCGATACAATGTGGTTTAGCAACAGGCGTAGATCCTCATGAACCCCGCAACTTGCGGGGGCTCATAGGATTTATGCCAGTTGCATTTGGATTCAGTTTACTTTTTCTGGCAGTAAAGTGTTTGATACTGTATTCAGCAGAACACGTCACTTGCGACTTTGAGTCCAGTCAGGAGCTGATGTGTGGCTTCACGCAAGACCAGACAGACCAGTTTGATTGGACAAGACATAGTGGTCCGACTCCCACCCTGAACACAGGCCCGATGACTGACCACACGCTGGGATCGAACGGCACGGGGCATTACGTCTACACCGAGAGTTCCGAGCCACGCTATGAGAACGACACTGCACGCTTCATCAGTGCGGTATCGACTTTACAGTATTTACATGAGTCACCTGTTATAGCTAAGACTCGTCAATAAAACGGGATGTCAATGTTTTACCTTTAATTGTCGGTTGCGGTTTTTGTTACGGTGACGCCTGTAGGAATCATCGTGACAAAACAGCTAGCGACAGCCAGAGTCTTAAGTAAGACTTTCATACCCATTTTTTCCACAAGACATGCGAGCAGGCATACGTAAAAAATATATTTTATTACAGCCATTTTGCCCATCGGGGGACCGTTCTACGCAGCAAATGAAAAGAAGAGCAGGCAGTTTTTATTTTAGCTTTGACATTTACGAAAATTCGTAACCAACAGGAAATGAAATTAGTCCTTTTTGTCACGTGGTAGTCGAAGTCGTAGTATGATACAATCACACCAGACGCACTCACGTAGGGTTATTGTAAAGTAACTTCACTCAGTTGCAGCTCGTCACACGTGGCACAAGGTTGTAGACCACACTGGAATATCCGTTCCAACAGTACTTTATTCTCACGATGCAATATCAGCACAATGCATCCACAAATGCACCCACACTTTGATACACTGTCTCTCTACAATGCATCCACAATTCAGATACACTGCTTCTCCCATACAATGCACGCACATATTTCTTAACACGCTCTTTTATACTCTTTCCAGAACAATCCGGCAAATTACACAACTGAACCAATCAGAAAATTAAACGTCACCAACACTCATTAATATTCATTAAAAAGAACACTCTAGATATGTATACAATCTTCCACTAACATCTAGGTGCATTCCGTAAATGTTGCGAAATGTAGCCAACATGTGTACTACAAAACTTCGACGTCATATTTGAGGTCACTAGAACGGTCTCGACCGTGCCCGAACCTTTTAGTCTAATGTAGGTCGGACTATGCAACAATGAGCGAAAATATGCAAAATTCTATCTACACAACAAAAATCGATAGCAATTCTCCAGTCAAAAGAAAACAAATCACACTAAAAAGGTACGCGATTCTTACGGAAAATAACTCAATTAAATATCGGATCTTTCCTGTGATCAACACACACATGTTTTAAAAAGAATAACACAACCACAAACGCAACACTTTAATCTAGCATGATTGCAGAACATTTATAAGGGAGATATTGTACTGAAACTATTTAACCCTTCACAGTCAGTGGACGCACGTTGTGTTTGTTTGAAATCATTGTAAATTCGACTTCAAAGATCCCCAGCCACCAAAGGAGCACGGATACAAAGTGGTTTCAAGAGGAGGCATTGATCCTCATGAGCCCCCTCAACTACGTATCTATACGACGTGCTATTTTCAGATAATATGAGACGAAGTGTTTTCCTGCATTTCCACCGAATGAACAAGACAATATATTATTTCACTTAAAGAGCAACATATTACGTAAATCAGGGCAAAATATCGTACCTCCTCATCCAGCGGTTTCGACAGCAATTTTTCGAACGTTACATTTGGACACTGCCTCAAAACATGGCCCAAAACCTGACGTTTTCATGTCTGATTTTTGAGCCGTTGTAATAGAAAGGGTATCACTCTGATCATAGGCGGCGCAGGTACACGCTGACTGGCATACAGCTAAACCTGCCTCTACTCCATATTAAACAACAGTTGGTATTTAGATAAAAACATTTAGGCAGTCGTCGACGCAGGTCCAAGATTTAGCGTTACAGAGATTGCTGAACATATTGCCGTACATTCATCTGCCAGCAGAGCCTTGGCCAAAGGATGTAGATACAGGAGGTTCTGCACGTATTGGGATGTGCATTAAAAAAAAAAACTTAAAATAAGGGAGGTAGGGTGCGTTTTGCCAAAACTCGCCTACAAAAGTGCACACACTATGATTCTAGATGCTTAATTGAGATAGTTGCATACAATTAGTTTTGTATGCATAATTGTGAGCCCAACAAACACTCTTCTACAAAAAAAATAATGACAGGGTGCCCAAAGGGCCTTCTCCTAAAATTGCAAAAAGAAGTCACCCTCAAATTTAGGTTGTGTAAACTTTTTCGAAGGAGCTGTTTTATAGGTACCGTGCAACACAAAAGTCAGAGGCAGATCGGGGGTGTTGAGTGGGTGGGTGGGAGGGTCCTATTTGATTTTTTGGCGAGTCCTCCCCCCCACCCCCCCTCCTGTTGTTTGATGTTTCGGCCACTGGACGAAGGTCTATCGTCGGGGAGGCCTTTTGTGTCAGGTTGAAGGTCCCGAACAAAATGTTGGCACCTCCCCCCCCCCGGCCCCCCTCCCCCCCCCCCGGGGGTTACGGATTCACCCCTGGAAGTCACCATCAATACCATGTACTACGCAGACTCTGTATTTGTTTTGGATGAACAGATTTTTGACAAATGCAAAAACAAACTCTGAATCAAAATCCTACATGAAAACGCACATGCCCACAAGTTTGGATACAACAGTATTTTCAGCAGGAGAATATCCAAACGTTACCACGATCTGCACTCTTCCAGGGTCAGGAAGCATTTTAAACACTCGCCCAACCCTCCGAATCGACATTTTCCAGTGTCTGTCACCAACTCCCAAAAAAGACCTCTTCGGTGCATTTTTGTAGTAGACAGAACAACTAAACACATGTATGGCCGTAGAGGGGAAGTGGCTCAATCAGCCCCACAAGAATACAAATCTTAGTGTGAGAATAATGTCAAACATTTATTAGGTAACAAAATATCTAAAAATACCCTCATACCTCTTGCAGTTGAATCACGTTCACTCTTTCTCGACAGCGAAGGGGTTAACGCTTTCTCGGAGTAGGTCGCTTATCCAGACGGAGCTAATTGTCTGTTACATCCTTGATTACACGCGACATCATCTATTGTGTACTAATTCCTCATATCAGTACAAACCCAGTACACAAAATGTCATCTGGCCGATGTTGGTCGCTGTCGGCCCGCGCACATCAGTGCCGAGGCTGACTGCGGCCGAAGTCGGGCATGTGGCCTTTCGTTAACAATTACTGTTTAATATTTACACGTATAGCGCAAGATCGATTACACGCAGTGAAATCATATTTATAAACACAGGCCAGACTTAGAGTAGACGACCAGTAGCGGGTATAACGTGGACAGATCTATGCCACCCAAGTAAATGCCTAATGAGGAAAAAGTCCTCGAGCCGACGTACCCATAAGCTAGTGAACGCACGACCGTGCTCAGACCTAATTAGACCGACTTCGTGAGGCGAAGGCGAATCGCGCGGTATGACCTTACTGATCCCATTGCGTCGTACTGAGGCTGACCTGTGTTCATAAAGTTTGTAATCTTGTCTGTGTAGGTGTTCAGCAGTCAAGCAGGACGATCCAGCTGTCTGCGCTTCTCTTACAACATGCACGGGGACAAGGTTGGGACATTGAACGTCTACAGCGTGCCCGCTGGGTGGTTAGGCGGCGGGTACCCTGTCCCCAACCCTATCTGGAGACGGACAGGGGAACAAGGACAGGACTGGACGGACGCCGAGATTGAGCTTCATGAATCCGTCGAAGAATTTCAGGTCAATTAGCACTCTGCTAAGGCAAAGCCAGTATATATATTTTTGTGTATCACACTGATGATCTCGCTTTACATAAAAGATGGCATACTCACTACAAACAAATGAGGGCTGACTGGTCAACATAGGCAAGAATGGAGGGGCGCAGATATTGAGTTGAATGAATTTATCAAGGAATGTCACATAAAGTTATTTATATCAAACCGGTGCAATATACCTGAAACTTGCAGAACATCAGGAGTATTTAACAATAAAAAAAATGACTAGTCAGGGTTGGAGAGTACGTTTTAGTTGTATAAAACCTGTCCGTATATTTCTGAGTTCCGTGGATAACAGTAGCCTGATTTAGAATTGGTTTAGCACCCAGTGTATACATGTAGTGATTGATTCATAATTTGTGGTCATGTGTAATCGTTGGGATATTCTGGCTGCGGTGAATGATTTAAAAATACATAACCAAGAGGATCGGAAGTCCAGTGATTGAGCAGAACTGATTAGCTCCGTGGTTTCTTTGGTACGTTCATTTGTGCTACAGAATTCTGTACGAACAAAAAAACATGTCAATCACAATAACTGTTACTGTTGCCAGATTGTATTTGAAGGGATCATTGGGCAAAGTTACTTGAACGACATAGCCATCGACGACATCTCTGTGGCACGTGATCCATGCAATCCACCAGTATCTTGCAACTTTGAGTCATGGACTGACCCGACATGCGGCTTTGTTAACGACAGCACTGGAGATTTCACCTGGACCTTGGGGAGCGGCCCAACGAGTACTGATAACACTGGTCCTACTGAGGATCACACTTTTGGTGTTCACGGGATCGTCCTGGGCCACTATATGTACATCGAGAGTTCAGAGCCGAGGATGCCAAACGACACTGCTCGTCTAGTTAAAGAGGTGGAAACCTGCTGTATTTTAAATTCAGAATTGATTCATAAACATTCTTCAACACTTATTTATATGCTGCTTCAAGTAAAGTCAGTCTGATTTCGTTTACATGGATATCTAAAGGAGGGTGTGTGGATGGGGGTTGGGGGTGGGGGATGGGTGGGATGGGGGCTCTAAATGCCGCAAACGTCCTTCAGATTTAGTTTTGATAGTTTAATTAACATGCACGTTACTATGACAAGAGGTCAGCTATTTTAATTTTGTCTAGTGTAATGTGACATGAAAAGAGCTTAAGTATCAGCTAGGCAATACACGAATAAAGCTTATTGTCCCGATTCTGACGTGACGTCACATGAAAGCAAAGAAAGAATGGGTTAAATTAAAACAAAAATGAGGTCTCTTGGAAAACGCTTAACCAGATTGCTTTTCACACGGCGACGTCAGAGTGACAAGACTGTCACCATGTAAACATAATTGACGCTCATTCTGGTCAGATCAGCGAACGTGTTTAGAGTAGTATGAAGTCAAATCATGGAATTTTCATTTGTTTCATTTCGGAACTAATTGTCACTGTGAGAAAATGTCTGCATAAAAGTATGATCTCGCAAGTATCTTCCGCTCCGGAGTTTCTAAACATCTCTGCTTTTAACTATCGAATCGTGGGAATATATCGAGACAAATGAGTTGTTTAGATTCGCGTCAAAATTATGACTTTAGTTCATATCCCGAGTGCTGTCGCAAGTATTAAACTGAACGCTTCGTTCCATCTAGCGACTTCTCTTTGTGAACAAAAGCAATAACTTTGTTGCAGATCTAAAAAAAAAAATGTTTCATGATACCCCTTTATATGTTCAGGTATTTCTCTCGATAATAGTACGCAAAAGGACTTTGAAGTTTCAATGTCGTAAAATTAAAGCTTTATTCTGCTCGTCTTCTCTTGGCTTATTTAGAGAGCTCCCTGATTCGCTGAAGATTGAACGGCAGAACCGACAACTCTGAAACGTACACAAAGTCGTTGCTAAGAATGGACAAACATTGAAACCCCGTTGTATTGTAATTTTCTGCACCTAAGGCAATTTTATACACGGCAAATTTAAGTATTCCTGTTTCTTCCTTCATACCCCAGATCAGGGCCACCGCAAGTGGCTCTTCACGCTGTCTGCGGTTTTTCTACCACATGTACGGCCGGGGGATGGGAACACTGAGTGTACATGTCAGGAACAGAAACTTCCCCGCAGGATTCGCACCTTCACTCTTGATTCTGTCCGGTGACCAAGGTAACGAATGGAAGCAAGCAGAGATCACTGTGCCAATAAAGACTGAGTTTGAGGTGAGCTGTCACAGAATAGAGATATCATTAAATGAAAAACTGGTCAGAAATTGCAGGAAGTGCACTCATTTCGGGGTTTAGCCCAGGTCTCCATCCGGCCGTGAGATGCCCTTAGTCGCCTGCTCGGCGTTAAACCCAAATAAATAAATAAATAAATAAATAAATAAATAAATAAATAAATAAATAAATAAACAAATAAATAAATAAATAAACAGGTCTCCATCTGCACAAAGCGTATCCTCATGACTCACTGTAGCAGGAGGGACACCTCCTATCTAGCGCGACGATGCAAGGATCATTTACATCCTCAGTGTAAGGTCCTCTTCCGAGGTTAAAGAATTGGCGAGGATGTATGCTACAAAAATCGTTGTGATCATTCCTGTCGGTTAGTTAGTTTTGTTGGGGTTAACTTCGAGCAAGTGACTATGGCCATCTCACAGCGGATTCCTGTCGGTCTCTGTATTAACTATAATGAAAGCTTGGGCGTCCTCGCTGGTAATGCTCGCGGCTTTCTGTGCTTGACGCGATGATGTGTTCAGAATAATGACTATTTTACTGATTCTAGACAAAAAAGAGTAAAAGCTGATAACTTCAGAAAAAAAGCCACAATTAATATAGAGATTGTGTGATAGTGGTTAAAGGGTTGCCAGTTTTCTATAGCAATGTATAAAAGCCATTATGTAAAATAAGGATGCACAGTTTATAGGTGCCAAGCAGTTCTGGCACCGCCCTTGAACTATCATGGTCAAGCGTTTTCTTGAAATGATACATAACTTTCATAGGAAAACTCCCGAATTCCGGAAGGCTCAGCATTTTAACCCATTACATCCTGAGAATGTCTTTAAAAAAAGTGTGTTGTCCTGTGACAGCTGCATGACAGATTAGGAGATAGATTAACCATTTAAAGTTCAAGGGTGGTGCCAGAATAGCTTGGCGCCTTAGGCGCCAAGCTATTCTGGCATCAGCCTTGGACTATCAATGTCAATTTAATTTCATGCAGTAATATATCAGGATGAAAGGGTTAATGATTGTTAGCTTCCCTGCAGGTAAATAACAAGACGCTCTTTGCTACAGCTGGTGTTTGAAGCAGTTATAGGACAGGCCCATTTCCAATATGGCGACATTGCTGTTGACGACATGGAGATTTCTGAGGGAGCGTGCAAGGACACAGGTATCGTCGATAATGTTGTGAATGCAGATTTAGTTCCTCTTTGTAATTATTTACAATGGATTTTGCGGAACTTGTGAGTGTCTGCAACGAGACACTAGCACTTACATGGATAGAGGTGATACAGGTATTTCTAAAGGACAGTAGAAATGGTTCAAGTATAATACAACTGGTTATAAACAAACTTATATGAACAGATTTCTTTAGTTCAGTGCCGTGATATTTTGCCACGACGCATGTAGACTACAGTACTATCCCAGTAAGCAAAGGTCCTCGGGCACACGACGGTCGCAGTAGGCCCGCCCACGGCTGTGCGCTGGCCTAATGCGGCGGACGTGGGCCCGAGGACGGTTTGCTACTGGGGATACAAGTTTCAACCAGTATAGTAAGTAATACGAATTCTAGTGAAGTGTGAGTGTGTTTTCCTTTGTGTGTTTGTCTGTGTGTGTCAGGATCAGGAATTTATTTAACGTCTTTTCACACATTGGTGATATTAGACAAAAAAAAAATAATAATAAAAAAATAAATAAAATAAAATCAACAACCAAACACACAACTTGTGAATATCAAAAGAATAGCAATAATTAACATCCAACCACACACTCAAATTACTTATTATAATAGTTTACCCACCGGGCTATGAATTATTATATTAACTATTGGAATTGCAATATTTGTGTGTAAGATGTCATACAAATTGTCTGCTAAGTGATCAACTGTTATGTTATTTTTTGTCAACAGATTCATTGTAATAGGACATTCACAGATTATATGTTTAACAGAGATGGGGCTTAAGCACTCGCATTTGATGTCTTTTGCGAATTTTGTTTCCAAGAATTTAGTCTTAAGGTTGTTTACTATACCTACATTTTTAAATTGAAAACTGCCCTTTATAGGGTTTTTTGAGAGCCTTGTTGAGTCTGGAGGCTATTGCCACCCTGACAGACCCATGGTCCCGGGCATATTTGTAAGATAAAGCCGTTTGATTGAGGTACCCCATTAGCAAAAACACGCAAAATAGCTGATTTCAGAATACAATAAAAATTTATCGAATAGTGTGTTAAAATGATAAGGAAACATTTAGGTCACTTCATATAGTATGTTAGTATTTCCTCGTAAAAAAGGTTTGTTCTGATAATTGGAATTCTAAGTGAAATCTATAAAAGTGTATTTTGTAAATTCGCAAATTGCCCGGATGTTATCAATAACATTACAAGTGTTTGCAATGTTGGGCAATTGCTCAGGCCCTTTTTATTCGATAAAGTCGTACTTTAGATCATATCACGCACATTAATTATGAAGAAATAATGGGGTCCCGAGCAAAATTTGGCACTTTGGGTCGTTTGCGAGTGCGTATTCAAAAAGGGCAGTGGGCAGATGTTCACATCTGCACGGGACATAGACGACCCCGCCCTCCACGAGTCGCCTGCTGCCTTGCAGGCCTGGCCGCTTGGCTGCGGAAAGGCTAAGGGAGGAAACCCCTGACATCAAAGCCCCCGTGTCTCCGGGGAAGGCTTTTGAGCCAGAGACTAGGACAAGGACAGTCTGATATAAAACCTACGACCCGAGGACCTCGATGCCATCGTCCCAGCTTGCTAGGCCATGGCAGATGAACCAAGGGTTTAAAGGGTGGGGCCAGTACTGCGCACACTGCACTCCACCAAAAAGCTCCACCGCGCAGGCTTTAGGAAACGTCCACGGACCATGACACTGACCATTCCAAGTCCTGTAGCGACGGGCGAGGGGCGAAACGGCAGGTGAAAGATGTCACTGGAAGCCGCAGTCTCAAACCTGCATGCAGGCGGTTCAGGATATTGGTCGCCTGATGTTGACCTGGGGATGACAACATCACTCGGCACACCCTGAACGACCAAGCAGCCTTCTCTAGGGACAGCACTGCTTGCTCCACACGGAGAGGGGCCTAGAAAAGGTGGCCTAACCAAAGCTCGTCCCCTCGCAACCCCAGTTGGCTAGCCGCGGTCAACGGGCATCTTCTCCTGCGGTCAAAAAACAAGAAAGAATAACGGATCCACTCTCATGACGACCACGACCGGACTCAACGTAGCATGCTGGAACGTCCGTACCATGCTCAACAAAGCAGACAGCGGACGCCCTGAACGTCGCTCCGCCCTCATTGCCCATGAATTGCGGAGGTTAAACATCGACATCGCCGCGCTCAGCGAAGTACGCCTTCCGGACGAAGGCAGCCTCCAAGAACTTGGTGCTGGGTACACCCTCTACTGGTCAGGCAGGCCTGCATCAGAAAGACGGCTTTCAGGCGTGGGTTTCATGGTCAAGACATCCATTGCGACTAAGCTGGAAAACCTACCAACGGGCCACTCAGACCGCATCATGTCCATGCGCCTCCCACTGAGACACCAGCAGCACGTCACCCTTCTCAGTGTGTACTCCCCAACCCTCCTGGCAGAGCCTGCTGAAAAGGACAAGTTTTACACTGACCTGCGCAGCCTCCTACAGAGTACCCCTGCAGACGACAAAGTCATCATCCTTGGCGACTTCAACGCCAGAGTGGGCCAGGACTCTGAAGCCTGGAAAGGAGTCCTCGGCAAGCATGGCGTGGGGAACTGCAATGACAATGGCCGCCTACTGTTGGAGTTCTGTGCGGAGCAGCAACTGGTCATCACCAACACTACTTTTCAGCAAAAGGACAGTCGAAAGACCACCTGGATGCATCCTCGCTCCAAACACTGGCACCTTATCGACTATGTCCTAGTGCGTCAGAGGGACCGCAGTGACGTCCTCCTCACCAGAGTGATGCCCAGCGCAGAGTGCCACACTGACCACCGCCTTGTCCGCTGCAAACTCAGGCTCCACTTCAAGCCAAAACCCAAGAAATGGGGGCCCCCCAAGAAAAAGCTTGATGTTGCCAGCCTTCAGCGTGACGATGTGAAAGCTGCCTTTCAGACAGATTTACAGCGCAGGCTCAAAGACACAGCGGACCCAGTAGACTCCTCCCCTGAAACACTTTGGGAACAACTGAAAACTGCTATTGCAAAATCCTCTGCAGAAGTCTTGGGTTTCGCCAGAAAGAAGAACAAAGACTGGTTTGACGAAAACGATGTAGAGATCCAGGAACACCTAGCAAAATAAAGAGCCGCCCATCAGGCCCACCTAGCCCAGCCTTCCTGCCCTGTGAAGAAGTCTGCCTTCCGCCTCGTCTGCAGCAGTCTCCAGCGCAAGCTCAGAGATCTCCAGAATGAGTGGTGGACCAGACTTGCACAGAGGACCCAGCTTTGTGCTGACAATGGTGACTACAGGGGCTTCTACGAAGCACTGAAAGCAGTGTATGGCCCCAGGCACCTGGTACAAAGTCCCCTGCGAAGCGCGAATGGCCAGGCACTCCTCATAGATAATACCTCCATCTTGAACCGCTGGTCGGAATACTTTCAGAGCCTCTTCAGCGCTGAGCGCACTGTTCAAGAAGCAGTCATCCTACAAATCCCACACCTCCCAGTAAAGGTTGAATTGGACGAACCGCCCACCGCTGAAGAGACCCTCACAGCCATCCACCAGCTCAAGAGTGGCAAAGCAGCAGGCATTGATGGAATACCGCCAGAGATCTGGAAACATGGAGGCACAGCACTGCACAACAAGCTCCATGACCTCTTTCTCTGCTGCTGGGAGGAAGGAACACTACCAAAAGATCTCCGTGATGCAGTCGTTATCACCCTCTACAAGAACAAAGGCGAGAAGTCTGACTGTTCCAACTATCGGGGAATTACCCTGCTGTCCATTGCTGGGAAAATCCTTGCAAGGCTGCTCCTGAATCGGCTGGTACCTGCCATCGCTGAAGACCAACTCCCAGAGGGCCAGTGTGGCTTCAGAGCAAACAGGAGCACCACCGATATGGTCTTTGTGCTGAGACAGCTACAGGAGAAGTGCCGCGAGCAGAACAAAGGGCTGTATGTAACATTTGTCGACCTAACAAAAGCGTTCGACACTGTGAGCAGGCAAGGCATGTGGCAGATCCTGGAGCGACTTGGCTGTCCCCCAAAGTTCCTCAACATGATTGTCCAGCTACACGAGGACCAGCAAGGCCAGGTCAGACTCAACAATGACCTCTCAGAACCATTCCCTATTCTCAACGGCGTAAAGCAGGGCTGCGTGCTGGCACCGACCCTCTTCACCATCTTTTTTAGCATGATGTTGAAGCAGGCCACAGTGGACCTCGATGATGACGATGCAGTGTACATCAGGTATCGTCTCGATGGCAGCCTGTTCAACCTCAGACGACTGCAGGCCCACACGAAAACCCTAGACCAACTGATTCGTGAGCTGCTTTTTGCTGATGATGCTGCCCTCGTTGCACACACAGAGAGAGCCCTGCAGCGCATCACGACTTGCTTCGCAGATGCTGCCCAGCTCTTTGGACTCGAGGTCAGTCTGAAAAAGACAGAGGTCCTCCATCAGCCGGCACCCAAGACAGTGTATCGCCCTCCTCACATCACCATTGGCGAGTCTGAACTAAAGTCAGTGCACCAGTTTACTTACCTTGGCTGCGTTATCACGTCGGACGCCAAGCTGGACAAGGAGCTTGACAGCAGGCTGGCAAAAGCGAACAGCGCTTTCGGGCAACTTTTCAAGCGGGTGTGGCACAATCAACAGCTGAAATTAGGCACCAAGATCAGCGTGTACAGAGCTGTGGTCCTCACCACCCTGCTGTATGGTTCCGAGTCCTGGGCCCTCTACCGCAGCCAACTACGACTCCTCGAACGCTTCCACCAGCGCTGCCTGCGTACCATCCTGGGCATTCACTGGAGTGACTATGTCACCAACGTCGAGGTCCTTGAACAGGCTGAAACTGTGAGCATCGAGGCTTTGCTGCTGCGGACACAGCTCCGCTGGGCGGGGCATGTCTCCAGGATGGAGGATCATCGCCTACCAAAGATCACCCTGTTCGGCGAGCTTGCTACTGGACACCGTGACAGAGGGGCACCAAAGAAGAGATACAAAGACTGTCTCAAGAAGTCACTTAGTGCCTGCCAAATCGACCACCACCAGTGGTCTTCGCTTGCTGCGGACCGTGACACCTGGCGCTCCACCATTTACAAGGCAGCTGTCTCCTTTGAGGACTCTCACAGAGCTAGCCTTAAGGACAAGCGGCTCAGGAGAAAAAACAGAGATGCCACAGCTCAGAACCCTGGCCATACCTTCCCCTGCAGCCACTGCGGTCGAACCTGCCTGTCTCGGATTGGCCTCCGCAGCCACGAACAAGCCTGCAGACGTCGTGGGCAACTCCTATAAAATCTTCGTTCGCGAAGTCAAGCCAAGAGAGATTCAAAAAGGGATACAAGCGATGTCTGACTTCCGGCAGAACATATCTCCGCCGTTGCCGGTCCCCAAGCCCGCAAGGGAAAGGAGTAAGGAAACAACTAGGCCAAAAGTGTTGCAAACTACGCCCAAACTGCTAGTCCTCGATAACTATTAGTGACAGTGGGACAGTAAACTGGAACAAACAACGGCAGATACGGGATGATAAAGTTTATCTATAAGTAATTAAATGCACCTACAGTCGTTTAGTAATTCAGGTAGTTCAGTGGTAAGATATTCTCTCACCACTCAGGTATGCAGGGTTCGAGTTCCATAGACGGCGATAATTTTTTCCTGCTCACATTTAAAACCCATACAGTTTCTACTTCACTAAATGAAACAAAACATTAAAAAAAAAAACAACAACAAAAAAAAACAAAAACCAAACAAAACAAAAAAAAACCGCGTAGCAATTGTTATTTTTTTTAAATATGCGATTATTATCACTTTGGTAATGTGGATGTTAAACCATGAACCAACCATCTAACCGGATTCAGTCGTGGATAAAAATGCACACTGGTTACCTCGGGTACATTTGTTCATTCATGTTTTCAGCCAGGCATTGTGTGAGCATGTTTACATTACATGTTTACATTCATTCAATCATTCAGATTCACAGATGAAAAAGCACACCAAAGAGTGTTGTTACAGACAGTTTTTTATTTTTACTGGCATATTCATCTACAAACATTAATTGATGTGAATTTGTTTTAATTTACCTGCTGCAAGCAATGCTACACTCTCCTTTGGTGTCTCCATGAAAGCAGGTCGATGAACATCTCTGGTTGAAAGATGTTTGTGAACAGATTGGTAGTGGATATACCTATCTCTCTAGCTGAATCTCAGTTTCCCAGCAGTTTTTGGTTACAAATTATAGAAAACAAAACAAATGTCACATGTGTCAGTATGCCCTGTTATGTTTACACACGATCATTGTGAGTAAAGAATAATATCTCTGTTTATTTTCAAAACAAATGCTATATTTGCAGACATTCATTTAAAGTATACAGTCAAGTCTGTTGAAAGCATATTAGGCTACAATGCAATTAGGCACCTATACAAAAGTAACTACCCCAAATACAAAACGTTAAACGTTTAGGGCTTAACATCTTTTGTCCATAAAAGGCGATTTCCAAAATGGGTCACAGAAATAGGGTCTGAACAAATTTAGACCCCAGCTGGATTCGAACCCAGGACCTTTGGGATGAGAGTCAAACACACTACCACCGAGCCACCCAGCTCCGCCTCAAAATACAGCTTTACTGCGGAACAACGTATTTCAACTACATTATTCACATTTGAATTGCACTGACCAAGTGCTGACTTTATACAAGCTAGTTGGGAGAATAGTGGAGCTGTTGTCAGTTTTAGTTGTGTGCATGTCAACTGAGACTGACATCGACACAACCACTTGCTCATGAGGTATTTATTTGGGAGCCAACTGCACAGTATATAAAAGAAGGGGGATAGGAGAGAAGGAATGACAGACTTATCATTTAGAGCCTTACACTACATATATTATTTTGCTCATATATATATATATATATATATATATATATATATATATATATATATATATATATATATATATATATATATATATATATATATATATATATATATATATATATATATGTATATATATATATGAACGAACGAACGAAACTTTATTTTCCAAGGATTGAGATATTAGGTGCGCAGGCCTTTCTTACAATCTGTCCAAAAACTAACTAATAATAAAGGACACACACACGCATACACACACGCACACATACATACATATACATGTACTCGTGCATATGCGCACTTAGAGAGAGAGAGAGAGAGAGAGAGAGAGAGAGAGAGAGAGAGAGAGAGAGAGAGAGAGAGAGAGAGAGAGAGAGAGAGAGAGAGAGAGAGAGAGAGAGAGAGAGACCATCACTGCAGCCCTGATATAACTCAACATTGCACATCCCACTACGTTATAACATTGAAATCACAGTGTCCAGCCACCAAACTTAACTACACACATACTATGCACAATGTTGGCATGAAAATCAAACAATACTGTTACCAGTACCACACTGTTGATTGATTGATTGTACATTGCTTAACGTCCCGACAGCAACAAGGCTTTCTCAGGACGTGCCTGCACTGCTTGTGAAAAAAAAAACTAAACAGAACATTGAATGTATGTCGCCAGCCGGTCAAATACATTAAATAAACCTAACACATGGGGCCTAAATAAAGCTAAGACCATTTAGCAACACACATCCAATATCAAGAGCTACAGGCAGTGCAGACAGTAGGGAGAGTTTTAAAAAGGCAAATACAGGAGAATGGACCTCGGGTAGACAGAAACACATGCCCCAGAATAGAGAGAAAAACTCACCCTGTGGGGCTGACCAGTGTGACCCTGGGAACTAAAAAGTACCTAACCCCACCCAAGTCCCCCAGGGCAGACCCGGGTGGGGGAAGTACCACACTGTGTCCCATTGCAGCACAACGAAGTGAAATGCAGTCTCAAGCCCCATAACGTACACTGCACAATGCTGACGTCAACACAAATAATACCATAACAACTGTATAACAAGGGTAAAATGCATTGTCACTAAGTCTGCATAATATAGGCATGCACATCAAACAATACTTGTACTGCTCTTGATACAAAGTCTGTGCAGTCGACCATATTATAACACTGCAAAATACATCAGTGCTACGCTGGCAAAGTGCCTACAATAGTAATACAGTCTGCACCATGCCGCCCATTAATCTAAGCAATACTCTTCAAAAACTCAACATGGTGCAGGCTATCGTGTCACAACTGATTGCACATAGCATAGCACCCACCACACACACCCCCTGGTACTGTGCACAATGTTGGCTTCAGTTTGACTTTATTTAATTTGGACCTGCTGGGGGCACGAGAAAAATCACAAAGAACTTTCATGATTGTGCTCAAAAATTAATTATTACCCATATTACTACACTGTACACATGTTCCTTAGACAGCACAAATGACTTGTATGGACACAGATCATAGTCAGGTCATTCTGTTTGCTGGTGTGTGTCATGTACAGTACATCTGGAAAACGTGTGAAATGAACCATGTGATTAGCAATTCTGATACGACAAGTAAAGCCACACAGCTGAAAGTCAACGATTGACAGTTCACAGTGGAAGAAAAAAAAAAAAAACACAAAGTACAGTACATATCATATGCCTTTGATCAGTTATCAC
Source organism: Semisulcospira habei (assembly GCA_036245525.1). Lineage (NCBI taxonomy): Eukaryota > Metazoa > Mollusca > Gastropoda > Semisulcospiridae > Semisulcospira > Semisulcospira habei. The sequence goes on along the minus strand of BTPG01000003.1, from coordinate 183,363,101 downwards.
CCAACCACTGAAATCTGCTGTGACAGATGGAGGGTAACGCAAGAACTACATGGTCAACTCACTCTTGAGAAGTATTGCGTTTTTCATTGAGCAAGTCCACATTTGGCACATTTTGAGTTGAGGGTTTAATGACATATATATACTACTACCACCCCCCCACCCCCCCGCATTTCTATATTTCGGCACATCCCCTCTTCAGAAAGGAACCATGGCTGTTATACTCTGAGGCCAATGACCATTTTCAGAATGAACCCTGTATATCATTTAGAATCATGCAAAGCGGAGCAGTGATAAGTTTTCTCGTTGTCTCACACCGACGCTGCACAAAATCTATCTGTACCACTGTTTCCTACCCCATAAGAGTCGGCTGTGGAGTACATATTTTGAATGACTGATGTATGCCAGTATTTCGGAAATTGTCACAAAAAAGACCTGTCTATATGCTGAAATGTCTTCGAAAAATGAACACATTGGCAGTAAAGGGGTTTTCCCTGGATAATCAAAAACTAATACAAATTAAGCTGCTTTTCCAAATCGTGACATGACAGGAGAGTTACAAAAAAGTAACCTTTCTGAGAGGGTCATCCAAATAATGTATAGGAAGGTCTTACCATCAGGTATCTCTATACCAAGTTTTGGGTTACAGTTGTGAATGATATTTGAGAAAAAACATCTTTGGGCAATATATGGCCATTTTTTACCTATTTCCCGATTGCTTGTGACCCTTGACCTTTCTGAGCGGTCAACGAAATTAGTATGCATAAAATGTTCTTACCACTCTGTACCAAGTCTGGGTTTTAAGTTGTGTATACTTGAGAAAACATTTATTTGTCAAAATACGGCTATTTTTCACCTATTTCCTGATCCCCTGTGACCTTGACCTTTGCATAGTCTCCAAGAAATTGCCAATGTTAAAGTTTACCACGGACGACGGTGGACAGATGACCACTGGGCCAAAACATAGACACAAACTTTTGCTTCGCACGTACGCACGACATCGAGCTAAGTGACAGGGGGCTAAAAGCTACAGCAGCCAAAAATATATTACTCAGTCGAGTGATTCAGAGGCGATTTTGGCGAGTGGGTCGTGCTTATACTGCAGTGATGGGGGCGTGGTTTTTACTGCACTACAAATTAAAACATGGGTGTCAAATTGCTTTGTCACGTTGTTATATAAAAACACACACAGCACGCCACCATCTCTGTACAATAGCCCCTGCACCGCTCAACTGCACTTTACAATTTTGTGGCCTCGCTGCTTCTATGTCAGGTTTATGGAAACACTCCCTCTTTATTTCTATGTTCTCGAGTTTTGTCGCTGTCAATTTGTTGTCACTGCCCCACTGCTGTTGTGTCTGCTGTTGAATAGGCAGGCCTAAAGCCTGCTTGCCCATCTCCTAATATATGGCTATGCATCAGCGCAGGCAGTAAGGCACAGGCTTTTGCTGCATTTCGAAGGATGTGACTGTCCAAAACCTTGGCATTGTGGCCAGCCTGGTGGATGGACAGCAAAATAACAGGACAATCAGTTCACTTCCTTTGCCTTCCCGTCGGTTGGCCATCCCGGAGAGACGTACCCGCTGAACTCTTCTTCAATGTGACTATTGCAACCTGCAAAAGATAATTTAGAATCAAAAAATGTTTTGAAATGCACATCATACGTGCATATATGTGTTTGCAAGTATTTTTACAAAGTATATACATGCATAATATGACAGTAGTCAGAGCAAGAACAAGAAAGACAATAAATGTCCTTATGGTTTATGTGTATGACCAATCCACATAATACATCCGACCTTTGTGACCGTGACTTCTCCAACAGGTCTCTGAAAATGTCTAAACATAAGTATAGGGCTGGAATTTGTACCAGCGAAACCTGAGTTTTCTCAAAATGCCTACATTTTTCACAAATTTGTCAACCGTCTGTGACCCTTGACCACTGTGAGGGGCTGATTAAAATAGTATGCACAGAAAGGTGTTAGCAACCTGCCAAATTTTATTGAAAGTTTGCAAAAACTTTGATAAAAACTACAATTCTACCAAAAGCTAACTTTTGTCACCCTCTTGCCAACCTTGAGCTTTACAAGGGGTCATCCAAATTAAGGCCTTATCATGTGGTATCTCCATACAACATTTGAGTTTAGAGTTGAAAATAATACTTGTAAAAATACAGTTTTTGTCCAAATATGGCTGCTTTTTACCCCTTTCTGGACTCCCCATGACCCGTGACCTTTGTGAGAGGACCAGTAAATTTGTACACATAGAAAGTTCTTACCATCAGGCATCTCCGTACCTCATCTGGGTTTGAAGTTGAAAGTAATATATGAGGATAAACAATTTGTGTCAAAATCTGGCCATTTTTTTTTACCCCTTTCTGGACCCCCCCCCCCCCCCTGTGACCCTGACCTTTGAAAGGTCAAAGCAGTTGGTATCTCAGAAGAACAGCGCGCATTATGCTGTGGCAAAGAACCAACGTGCTTTTCTCCCCTTTCAAGCATCTCAGGAGTGGCTCTTCCCACGCCACGCTCAACATCACTGCCTGAGGAGCAGCGTGAGTGCGTGTAGCGAGCGAGTGCCGGCAGGCTTCGGGCCCCCACATTCCAGCCGAGTGACGTGATGACGGAAACCTCCCCGACACAGTGACTGTGTTTCTTACAACACTTAACAGCGTGTGCATGTGTGTACTGTGTCGCTTTAGAAACAATTCAGTTTGGACTGCTTTCACGTTAATGTTGTAGTTTTACTATTATTGCTTCAAAAATGAGTAGGTGTGAAGTTATATTACTGGTACTAGTTAAGTTATAATTAAGGTAGTGGTGTCTGTTTATGCCGGAGCGACTGTCTAGTAAAGTAGTAGCCGGCGCTGTTCTTATAGCGACGGGCCCCCAGGTAGCCGCAACTGTGGAAGTATAATTCGTCTATTCAAGTTGTTTTGTTGATGCGTATTAAGTGTAACTAGTCTCAGCCAAGCAGGAAGTTTAAAAACATTATATTATGTGTTTAAGAGATACTATGATAGGGCTGTCCTTAGTTTGCTTTGTGTTAGGGAGGTTAAGGTCGGGTTGGGGCCGTTGGCGCCGGCCATGAGACGCCTTGGCGACGGGCTTCACCCGTCCCGAGCCATTGTCCATTTGTTGTTTGTAACTGTTGTGTGAGTTTTGGTGATTGCGAGTTGCACCTGAGGTGGCGAAACAAATTTTCCTGTACGTGGCAACATGTATTCGGAAGAATAAAGTTGATTGATTGATTGATTTATTGATGTTTAGAAAGATTTTACCACAAAGTACCCTTGTGCCAAGTTGGAAGTCTGAGTCTTGAATAGTCTCTGAGGAAATACCAATGTTAAAGTTGCCCACAGATAACAGACAGTCGACGGACGACCCATTACAAACACTTACTTTTGCTGTCACACGTGAGCCACAAATGAGACGCAATTGAGCTTTAAATGACCACAATGGGTGTATAAATATATCTAGAATCAGCATCAAAGTGTAACTTGCAGAAAATGTTTCAAACAGGACACATTTAATATATTGCTGTTTAGCAACAGTACACACTGGACCAAAAGGGTAGTATTCAGTGTTTTCTAGTCATTCTGTGTGCACTAAGTGCTTATTAAAGAAAACGACAGTATTTGCAGACTTGCACAAGCCTCTAGTTGCCAAATCAAATGCAATATGGTGCCACTTGTTGACAGCAAGTGATTTTAGCATTTGGTGTTGTAGAGAATGCTGGTACTGGTACTACACCATCTTCAAAATGAAAGACAGCATTACAGTATGAAGTGTTTATTCACACCAGTTGTGTTTTGTTATGAACCTGATTCTATTCACAAATCAACCGGTATGATCTACCTTGAGTACAGGAGGATAAGTGTCACCTTCCCTCACTTCACTTGAGCTGTGGCCTTGGTGTAGGCGTCATACTTATGCGCTTGTTTGCAAGTATGTCCTCTGGGTGAGAATCTCACTGAGAGTATTGAGACTCCACAGCAAGAGGTCAACAGCAGTATTGGCCTGAAATGAAATACATGATTATTACTGTGTTGTTCCGCAGCATGACAATTTCACTTTGCGTGAACTAAATGCATGAGCAGATTATTACTTTCAAAATAAATGTGACATAAACTGTGTACACCGCAAAGAACAAACAAGAATGGCAAAGTCTAATGACCATGGCAAATGACCTTTCCAAAACTGAGGTAGCTGAAATAAGTGTCACAAGTATCAACATAAAGGCTTGCTTTTGTACTCGTGAAATTTGTATTTTCTCTTCAAATTACAATGCATTTTTCTTAGTTTGTCAACCTTCTGTGACTCTGGACCTGTGTAAGGAGTCAACCAAATTAGTATCTATAGAAAGATTTCATCATCAGATACCTTTGTGCCAAATTTGATAGGGAAATTGCAAAAACTTTGATACAAACTGCAATCATACAATGAAAAAATAAATAAGCATTTATCACACATTCCAAGGTCATCCAAAATGGTAGTCAACAAATATTAGGGTTTCAGTCAAAGTAGCATAGGTTTAATTGAACATACATACATACCTATAAAGTACTAGGTAACTCTTTTAATCCTGATACACCCACTGCTTGACATAAAAATGACTATGATAGTTCAAGGCTGGTGCCAGAATAGATCGGTGTCTCATCTGCCAAGCTATTCTGGCACCATCCTTGAACTAAAAAAATGCTGGACCTATATCCTAATCTGTAATATAACCTTTATAAGACAGGTAGGCAATGGATGAGCAAATTAAGTTACTAAGTACTGGAAGCAGTTACTGAGTTAGAGGTCCATAATGTCAAATTCTCCCTTAGCAGGACTTTTTCCTACACACAGTATGTTTTCCTATATAATAACTACAATGTCGACTACATACCCTCCACTGTATTAGTAAAGGCTCTCTGAGAATGTATGGAAATGTTCTACTTCTACTACAGTTCTAGGTGGTGACTGACATGAAATGCATACCCCCCCCCCCCCCCCACCCTGTCAACCCACAATAAAATGTAGTCTTCTTCATTGCAGGTAGGCAGTGGCGACAGCAATACTAGTGTGGGGACCTAAATTTCCATGCATACACGGACAGTTAGCTATTGGGGTTTTACGCCGTGCAGGTGACATCTCACTGCGGTGCATAAAAGGGTTGAAAAATCAGTGAGATATTGCCACTTAGTTATACGTACGACATTTTGCTTCCGCTAGTAACTCGTGTTCTTGTCACTTAGCAAACACCACCACCCTTTTTTCTAACTTAGTTTACCTTTTCGTTGCTGATGTCTGAAAAGATTTTGTTGTTTTCCTGGATGCCACGTAGACTGCTTCCCGTTTGGTTGGCCCGTTCTTTTTTTTTTTACTTCAGAAATTATGTGTTGTTTCGCGCCATACGCAGGTTATGCGTTACGTTCGATAACTTGTCGCAACTTATGCAAAAGTATCTTATTTCTGAGAAAACAAAACATTTTATGCATAGAAACAGTCAGGGTACACACCTATTTCAGACAGTATATCTCTTTTATCAATTATCGATAAATTGAGCTTGTTTGCAATACAACCTGACGTACGGCGTTTTTTTTTTGGTGAACTCCAGTCTCAGGTCACGGCAGATGCAAGATAGCGGTATCTAAATGCGCAGAAAAGATGCGCGAAAGAGGTGTGTCCTACAACCTTAACTTGTATATCAATGAAGCTGTTTTCCTTGAACAAGGACGAACATGATAAGTATATTTCATATCATCTTTGTGAAAAAAGCTGTTTAGCACAGAGTACATTTCATGTAGAGATAATTGCATATTATTACAAACTGCTGCGTTTTCTCTATTTATAGCTCCCTTTTTTGCTTGTCTGTCACAAATTTCATTCCAATAAATTCCGAAGTGTGAGGGTATCCAAAGAAAATCGATCCCTATTCCTCTGGACATAATACAGCTCATAATATGTTTTATTTCATACACTAAGTCTTTTCTAGTGTTACAATCCCAGCTGTTTAGACTATATAGGACAGATTTAGAATCAACACAGATCAAAATGTTAAATATATCATAAGGAAGAAGTGGAATAAAATTTAGTGCCATGAGAATCGCATACAGTTCAGACGTAAATATAGAAAATCCTTTACCGAGATAAAAAGATTTCTTCACTTTGAGATCTGGAATAACAAAGCCTGCACCACAGTCTGAAGAATCTAAGACAGACCCATCTGTGAAATTTTTCAAATGTTTAAAATATGTTGTCTGTAATTTTTCTTTCACTAAATTTGCTAAAACGTTCACATCCTCATCTTTTTTTCAAATCTGTGTAATCTCACTTTCTGAGACAGCTGCGGAAACTCGGTATGTCAAGAGGTATCATGGCACAGTTCTACCGCGCGGTGATAGAGAGCACCTTGTGCTTCTCTATCACTGTCTGGTATGGCAGCACAACCGCAACAGAAAAGAACCAGCTCGAGCACATTGTTAAGACTGCCTCCAAAATAGCTGGCTGCGACTTTCCATCTGTCGCCTCCAGCTTCAAAACACGTATGGAACGGAAGGCAGGAAAAATCGTTCGCGATCTGTCACACCCAGCCAATCATCTCTTCGAGCCTCTGCCCTCTGGCCGGCGGTTTCGTGCTTTGAAAGCCAGAACCTCTCGATTCAGATGCAGTTTCTTTCCAGAAGCTGTACTCAGCTCATCACCATCCATGGAACAACGTGATTCCATGATTGTGACATAGGACTGATGTGTGTAATATTGTGTTTATCTATCTTAGTGCTGTATACAGGACGACTGAGTGTATGTCATGATGAATGCATGTGTAGTAAGTGAGGATGTATTTTACTGTCGCCATGTCACACAAAAATCCTTGTAACGTTTTACTTGGTGAATAAATGTCTTATGTCTTATGTCTTATCTATATCTAAAGTAGCATTAATATGTTCGCAGGGAGGTATAGTAGGTGTTACTGGTAAAACGGGAATAGACTTGATATCTATATTGCAGTTTTCTATAGCATCTTTGACATATTTACGTATAGATAAAAGATACGGGATTCTGTGCGCTCTCTTCGGGAAATCCACATTTGCGTCTAAAAATATGTCTTCTCATACTGAATTTTGGACGGACAGGCTTCGGACAATGTATTTTGCAGTTGCTAATTTACGTTGGTCAGATAAAGACAGAATACCTGCTTCTTTGTAGGTTTTTACAGTATTAGTATGAACTGGCACTCCACGGGCTAATTTAACTGCTTTACTATCAATGCTTTGCAGCTTCTGTAGATGTGTAGCTGGGGCAGTAAAGTAGACTTCCTGACCATAGATAAGTGTTGATCGAACTAAAGATGTACCAAGGTGTAAAACAGTTTTAATGTCCTGACTCCATGGTTGTGAGTTTATAATTTTTAACAAGTTAAGTCTTTTTCTTGCCTTATTTAATACGGCTTCAATATGAATTCTCCAATATAATTTTGATGTAAAACGTAAGCCTAAAAACTTTACACACTGTTGGTAGTTTAAAGGCGTCCCGTTTAGGGATAATTTAGGTAAGGTTTTAGCACTTTCCCCATTAATGAAAAGCATTAGACGTGTTTTTTTCCCCAGATAGTTCTAGACCATTTTCTTTCATATAGTTTGATAATTTGTCCAATTCAATCTGATAAATGTTTTGAACGTAATCTACGATTCTTTTTGGGGTACGTTTTCTGAGATTAGTATTTATCCATATAGCAATATCATCTGCATATTGTACCACAGTTGTGTCCTGTGAGAGAGATTTTGGGAGGTCGTAAATTAACACAGTGAATAAAAAGGGTGAAATTATTGATCCCTGCGGAATACCCATATCTATTTTCTTAAACGTTGAATAACTTTTACCAACTTTGGTGCAGACAAATCTTTCAGACAAAAAGCTTTTAATGTACTCATACATAAATCCGGTTATGCCAATCTGTTTTATTTTGTATAATAATCTAGTTAGTTAGTTAGTTATTTGGGTTTAACGCCGAGCAGGCGACTAAGGCCATCTCACGGCGGGATGGGTAAAAATCTGGTCAGCCAGACTAAAAGCAAGGTCTTAAGACAAGATGTGAATATAGATTAAAAATCTCAGGCTAAAATGTCGCACATGTCTTTAAAAGAAATGTCTACAGACTCTCAAAAAGGGCACATAAAAAAGATTCACATAGTCTATAAATGCTCAAATCTTGTTAAAAATATTGCATGCTCGCAAGAAATTGAAGATTTTGTACGGGGGAACATCCCGGAACAAAACCTTCAAGGAGTCTGCTGTAAAGTGTTTATATCTGGTGTCAATTAGGTCAGCACAATACAGCAAAACGTGTCGAACAGAAAACTGCTCATCACAGGCAAAACACCATGGACGCTCATCCTGTTTAAGTAAGTAAGAGTGCGTAACATACGTGTGCCCGATGTGGAGCCGAGCAAGGACAGGCTCCTCACGGCGGCTGCCGCAGCGGAAAGGTAGACTGTCAGACAACTTAGGAAGAGCTTCATGAAGCTTGTTCCCTTCCTCTTTGTCCCACTCGGACTGCCACTCGCGGGCCACGTACGCACTAATCACAGGTTTAAAATCACTATAGACAGTCTGTGTGTCAGGGACAGGGTCACTGCGGGCACCGTTGGCAGCAGAATCTGCGATTCTGTTGCCTTCGATGCCCACATGGCCTGGGACCCAAATAAAAATGATGTCATAATATTCCTTCATCAAGTCTGCGTAAAGCTCTCTAATCTGCACCAGCAGTGGATGGTCTGTTCCCGCGCCCTGAAGGGCCTGCAGGGCAGAAAGAGAGTCAGACAGAATCAGGAAGTTCCTTTCCCGAGACTGATAGGCATGCTTGAGTGCCAGCAGAATTGCCTGCAGTTCTGCACTAAATACAGAGGAATGGTCGGGGAGACGGAGCTTAAATGGGCGTTTAGGATGGCGAGAGGACACTGCAGCCGCAGCCACCCTCCCATCCTCAGACTTGGACCCATCCGTATAAAGACGACAATAGCCAGGAAAAATTGAAAGGAGTTCATTGAGGCTCTGTTGGTATATGGCTGGTGGAGTACAATCCTTCTTGTGGGCGGTCAAGTCCAGCAAGATGTCAGGAACTGGTAGTAGCCAGGGTGGAGTGACGTGTTGCAGAGATTCCGAAACTTTGTCCAGGTCCACTCCGGCCGCCTGCAGATGAGGTCGGACACGGAAGGAAAGTGGACGGACAGCTCCCGGATGGGCATCGTAAATCTCTGCAAACGACGGGTTAAAAACACAATCATAGGCAGGATTGTCTGGATGGGCCTTCAGCTTCAGAACGTAGCTGAGCATGAGGCGGATGCGGCGGAGCCCGAGAGAAGGCTCCCCTGCCTCTGCATACAGACTAGGAACTGGAGATGTCCTGAAGGCTCCCAGACATATGCGCAGACCTTGATGGTGAATTGTGTTCAGACGCTGTAGAACAGACTTTGAAGCCGAGCCATATACCACAGAGCCGTAATCCAGTTTGGACCGAACAAGGGCCCGGTACAGTCGAAGTAAGACAATGCGGTCTGCACCCCAGTCAGTACGACCAACGACACGAAGAATGTCGAGGGCCTTCTGACAAGAGGTTCTAAGGTAGGTAACATGGTTGCAGAAGGTCAATCTTTTGTCAAAGATGACCCCCAGAAACTTTGCCTCTTCGGCCACCTGAATTGGCACTCCAGCAATGCTCAGGGTAGGTTTTGGAAAAAATTTCGTCTGGTTAGTAAAATGCACACAGATTGTCTTGGAGGGCGATAACCTGAATCCGTTGAGAGACACCCACCGCTGGATGCGATCAACGCACAGCTGCAAGCGCCTCTCAAGGGACGCAAGTCCTCGACCTCGTGCACACAAAGCAAAGTCGTCCACAAACAAAGAGCATTCAGAATCATCCTTGACGGCCTTTACAATGTTATTTATTTTAATGCTAAATAAAACAGGAGATAGAATGCTGCCCTGCGGGACACCCATCTCCTGTTCAAAGGAGTCGGAGAGGGTGGAGCCCACACGGACATGGAACGACCTGTTAGACAAAAAATTGTGAATAAAAACAGGCAGGTGCCCTTTAAAACCCATGTCCGACAAATCAGACATTATACCATACTTCCAGGTAGTGTCATATGCCTTTTCAAGATCAAAGAAAATTGCATAGACATGCTGCTTGTTGACAAAAGCATCTCGAATAAAAGACTCAAAGCGAACTAGATGGTCAGTTGTACTTCGGAAGCGCCGGAAACCGCACTGGAGGTCTGTGATGAGACCACGTGACTCAAGATGCCACACCAGTCGGGCGTTGACCAAGCGTTCCATAGTCTTACATAAACATGATGTCAAAGCTATTGGCCGGTAGTTGCCCGGGTCGGAAGGATCCTTACCCGGCTTGGGGATTGGCACAACCACAGCCTGGCGCCAAGATGGCGGAAAACGACCAGTTATCCAGATATGGTTAAAGGCCTTGAGAAGTACAAGGAGTGAATCCTCAGGCAGATGAGTTAGGAGCTGATAATGGATGGTATCTAATCCAGCAGCAGAGTCAGTACATTTCTGCATGGCTTGCTGCAATTCTGAAAACGTAAAGGGGGTATTATAGTCTTCCGAGTTATCTGATATAAAATCACAAGCACAAGATTCTCGCTTCTCCTTCTCTCTCTGGAAGAAAGGTGAATAATGCTCTGTTGAAGAATTATGGGCAATGGTGGAGGCAAGCAAATTGGCCACAGCCTTTTTATCTGTGACCAAACTGGCACCATCTCTAAGATGGCCGACAGAAGCCGAGCCACCCCTGCCCCTAATTCTTCGAACAGCCTTCCAGACTTTTTGGGACGGAGTCCTAGAAGATAAAGATGAGACGAAGCGTCTCCAGGAAGCACGGCGTTCGCGTTTAAAAATGTAACGGGCTTTCGACCGCTGTCTTTTAAATGTTAAAATATTTGCTTGCGACGGATTACGAAAAGCACGTCGCTGAGCAGATTTGCGTATTTTTTTGGCCTTGCGGCACTCTTCATTGAACCATGGTACTCTCGGCTTCCGAGGGAGTGATGTGGAAGTTCTAGGGATGGTTTCACCTGCTACGTCCAACAAAAATCAAAGTAAAACAAGAAACAGGTTCTTCAGCTGACATGACCACCTCCTCTGTAAGACGAGACTGACAGAGGGAGGCGAACAGAGGCCAGTTAGCTTTCTTGAGATTCCAGCGCCCCACCGGCGAATCCTCCTCACAGCTGGCCGATGACAGAACTACTGGGAAGTGGTCACTACCACACAGGTCGTCGTGAACCTTGCAGTCAAAGTCCAGCATGAGAGAAGGATCACACACAGTGAGGTCTAGAACAGAACTAGATCCTGAACCTGGGTTAGAGTATGTAGGTGAGCCATCGTTAAAGACACATAGGTTAAGTTGAGAAAAAACATCTTCTAACATCTGACCTCTGCCATCATAGTGGTCACTGCCCCAAATGTGAGCGTGACCGTTAAAATCCCCCATGAGAATAAAGGGAGGGGGCAGTTGATCTATTAAGTTAAAAATATCATTGCTACTGACCCGCAGTGATGGTGGCAGGTACGGTTATGGTCTTCTTCAAGGTAACCTGAGCTGCGACAGCCTGAAGACAGGTGTCGATGCTAACGGGGCTACTTAAAATTTGGCTACTAATGAGAAGAGCCGCTCCACCCGAGCGCCTCTCCGAATCAGAGCCTTTGTGTATAACGTTAAAACCATGGATACATGGTCAGAAGTCTTCAGGTAAGTCTCCTGAAGAGATATTACTGAGGGGTTATAGAACTTGACTAAAAGACGTAATTCCTCAAAGTTAGCTTGAAAACCACGACAATTCCACTGAAGCATAGAGTACATGATTATGTCTTATCTGGGGGTGAAGAGTTTTTCCCCCCTTTTTCCTTTACCTTGGAAGGAGTTGAAGAAACAGAGGGGGGCCGGCTCCCGGGCCTCCTCTGGTTCCTCGGAGATGAAGGGGGTGGAGCTGCCGCAAAATCAGCAACGACAACTTCCACTCCCTCCATCCGCTCCTCCAGTGCAGCATATTTGTTTTGAAGGGGGACATCAGTGTTCCCCTTCTGGGCCCGTGCGCACAGCGGTCCCATAGATTTCTTAGACCCCTGGTCCTGGGCAGCGTTCCTGCCGCTAGAGTTAGCGGCCTTAGAAGGCTGACCAGAGCCAGAAGCCTGTGGAGTTGACTGACTAACAGGTTTGGGTGGGGGCTGAGGCTTAGGGACAACAGAAGGCGGCACAACCGGACCGGCAGTGTCCGCCTTCTGCGTTCCCTGGCTCTTCGTCACCACCGGAGGAGGGTTACTCTCCAGGGACGAGATGACCCGAGGCTCCGCCCCCAACCAAGAAGTTGGGGTCTCACATGAAAAATCTTTGGTGGGACGCTTGCCTGCCACCGCTGCACTGAAAGTATATACTGAGGTGTTAGAGGTTGGGGCAGCCGCAGCTGCACCAGAGCCTTCAACCAGTTTTTTGGCATCTAGAAAGGACAGTCCCTTCTCCACACGCACCTGCTGAATCTTGCACTCGGATATCCAACGAGGGCATTTCTTATCCGAAGCCATATGCGCCCCCTGGCAATTCACACACAAGGGGGTGGCTGTGCAGGACTCAGCAGAGTGTCCGGGCTTGGTGCAACGAGCGCATGAAGCCTCTGCCTGACGGCATGTCTTCTGCCCATGGCCATACTTTTGGCACTTAAAGCACCGGAGGGGGAGAGGGACGTACTTTTTCACTCTCAGGGAGTAGTAACCTCCCCAGATGGTAGTAGGAGGAGTGGGGGTGCCAAACGTCAGGATGATGGTAGGGAGACGGATCTCCCCACCACCTCGCTTGGAAGCGAAGCGCCTGAGTAAAGTCACCCCCTGAGACTTAAGGTTCCGTACAAGTTCATCTTCCGACAGTTCTGCCAAAGCTTGATCTTTGATTACGCCTCTTGACGAATTCATAGTCTTGTGGGGTGTGACCTCCACCGGAGTGTCTCCGATGGAAGAGAGCCTCAGTAGCCCGCTGGAGTGTGCCCGGGTACGGCACTCCACCAGCAAGTCACCAGACCTGAGGCGCTGGGCGTCAGGCCTGCCAACACGGCTCCTGAGGGTCTCCCCCACCAGAAAAGGGTGCAGCTTAGTAACAGGTTTCTCCTTCACCTTGCTATGGACAATGAGGAAGCGAGGCCATACGGCCGACGCCTGAGGCGTCGCTTCCTCACAGTCCGAGTCACTGTCATGTTCAATGTTGGTGGCTATGTGCCGCTTCTGTGCAAGTTTTTTTTTTTTTTTTGTTGTATCCATATTATAATAGTAGAGATATTCATCCCCCGATGGTCCCCGCCCGCCACCGAGCCCAACAAGGGAAAGTGCAAATGTCGGCGGGTCTCCAGCCAACGCACAATGGAGACTGCCCGAAAGATATACTCAAGGGGGTAAGCCCGATTGAACCGTTTGAGCCACCGCCTTCTATCACACTGTTGAATGCAGGGGAATACTGGCGTAAAGCACCTAATCAGCAGCAGAAGCTATAGCATAGTCCTTGGTTCCTCGATGTGTTCATTAGTTTATGTTTTGTTGACTCGGTCTGCGAGGTGACAAACGTGTACACTTGTTTGGGGTCAAAGCCACGTGATTCTGCATCTCTGATGTCTGTGTCACACATGCCCGTTTCAGGTTTAGCACAGTTAATATTGTCAACATCAGCGGTGCATGCGTGCACTGTCTCTGTTGGTGTTCCAGTTTCCATGTGTACTGTGATCTCGTGCGGCTCAGCTAACGGCGCTGTTGTTGCACGTGCTGCATGGTCACTACACGGTGTGTTGACTGGCTGGTGATGGTTCTCGTGTACTGTAGTGTACTGTCATTTCCACATTCTTGATTGTAGTTATCAGTGTCCGTGTACACCTCACTTTCTTTCACGTTCGTGTTGTCTAATAAACTGTCACTACTATGCAAACTGCCCACCTTGTTTCTGGCCTGTGCCCTCCGTAAATCTCTACGCACTTGTGACGGTGGTTTTCGTCGCCAGGAGCCGGTCGGTGCAATGTCGATTTGCTGTTGGTCCCTGTCCGCTGAACACAGCCGTAGTACAAACACCAGGTTAGTCCCTTTCCCGGTCAGTTTCCATGACGTGGTGTGATGGCTGGACAGTACAGACTGCAGGACAGCTTCTGCAGCTGACGGGAGTCCGGTGACGGGCATTTTGACGTTGTTTGACAGCAAAAAATATCTCAATTTCTGGACGCTAGAAATTTCGTGTCTCCACCTTGCCAAGCGAGAGAGCGGGGGGGGGGGGGGAGAGAAAGAGAGAGAGAGAGAGAGAGAGAGAGAGAGAGAGAGAGAGAGAGAGAGAGAGAGAGAGAGAGAGAGAGAGAGAGAAGGGGGCGGGGGGGGGGGGGGGGGGGAAGGTGGGGAAAGGAGGAAGGGGAAGAAGGGAAAAGGAAAAAAGCGTAAAGAGAGAAAGATGGTTAGAGAGAAGTGTTAAAGGGGGTAGGGGGGGGGGGGAGAGAGAAAGAGGGAGAGAGATAGAAAGAGAGAAAGGGGGGGGGGGGGAAGGTGGGGTGGGGGCGGAAGACAACCAGCTAAATATAAATGTATGAAATTTTTTTACACTTTTTTAACCTTCATTGTGGTGAGGCACTTTTGAGAAGAAATAAGTGTTAAACGAGATGTGATTTGCAGTTGTAGGGATTGATGAGCACTTCAAATACATGAAGAATAGTGCAAAACGATATGTGATTTAGCAGTATTGCGGATTGATCAGCAGTTCAGGTAAATTAGGAAATGTGTGTATGCAGCGTTTGTAGCGGAAGAAAAGTGACTTGTGGGCGAACTTGTGGTTTTGGATGGATAAATGTTAAACTTCCGTTCAGTGTGTTGTAAGTATGACGTTCGACATAATATCCGTTTTCCTGAATTTGCATTTATTCTTCCTGTATTTGAAATACAATGATCATATGAAATGTTGCTGTTGTCTCTCTTAATTCTGTTTACATCCCTGAGACTGTGGTTTGAAAGAGAATGTGGCTGTATTTCACATTTACAACAAACAGGAAGAAGCACCTGTGTCGGATGTCAGGTATTACAACAATTCATCTCTTTCAGTGACACTCAGAAAACCTTAATGATTTAGTTTTGCAACAGAAGTGCACAGTTACTAATCCATTTAACTGTTCAAGTAAACATTTTCCAACTTGGATCAATAAAAAAAAACACACCAAACTTACACCGTTGTTTTGTAATACCTGACCTCCGACATAATGTCATATAAAAACTTCTAAATGAGATTTCTCTGAAACTAAGAAACAGACTATATTCCAATTTCACATACTATTTGCACATGCTATTCACTGTCCAACACGGATTTTTTAAAATGTAATTCTATAACTTTTCATTTTCAAGCACCCTTGTTGTCTTTTCAGTAACACGTTTTGACAATAGGTCATATTCATATTTACACTTTCTAGACGAAAATAAATGAAAAGAAAAGGGGAGACCTTACTAGACTGCCTTACGCTAGGTAAAATATAACACAAAAGAACAGCCAGTTAAAAATAGTTACAATTACATTGATGGGTCACATTGAAGTTAATAAATGATCACACATTTGTATGCTCAATATGTATTCTTTGTTAAGAAAACTGGCAACAAAAATATTTAAACAGACGTAAGCAATTTGTATGATCATTTTGCGTTTCTGTACATACTGGTGAAATGGGGGTAGTGTAGCAGATTCAGCCATTGTCGCCTCTAAATGCATCACAGCGTAATAAAATCAGGTTGGGAGTAATTGGTAAACTATCCTAACCAATAAAACATAAAAAGACCTATCAGTTGTATACACAATTTTTATGGGCATCGGAAACAAAGTATGTTTCCCAATTCGGCAATTTTAAA
Organism: Semisulcospira habei; assembly: GCA_036245525.1. Classification (NCBI taxonomy): domain Eukaryota; kingdom Metazoa; phylum Mollusca; class Gastropoda; family Semisulcospiridae; genus Semisulcospira; species Semisulcospira habei. The sequence continues at coordinate 183,347,199 of BTPG01000003.1, read as the reverse complement.
TGGGAAAAAGCTATCATTTACCACGAACGTACCGTAAAGGATGCCGATTTTCCTTATCTTCTTGCACTTTATGTTCACATTATTGAAACGTAATAGGTAAAGAGAATTAAAAATGAAATGGAATAACTTTAGTAATTTTTTTCTCATTAATTTTGTGTATTTTTATAACTTGCGGGTAGGGATACAAAATCAACCACTGTGATCACATCATCGCTTAGTCAAATGCTATAGAAAATGTTCGAAGGCATCTGACACATTATTTTTGTCTTTTTTGCGATTTTGAGGAAATGGCCGTTTACTGGGTGCAAAAATACCTTCACTGTAAGCGAGAGTTTCAATATTTTTTAAAATTATTTTTTGGGTGTGTGCAGAGGACGCAGAAAGTGTGCCTTAATATAATATTGCTTAAATGGGGCTTTTGGAATGAATTCTGATTTATTTAGAGAAAAATGTTTCTCAACCTCATATTAGCATCCGCAAAGAGCGTGAATGGGGGCACCCTTGCGGGATCGGCTATATCTCTGGTGTGTTCCTAGGGATTTTGGGGGAACATGGCTTAAACATCTCAGGACATACTAAGGTACACTTTGAAACCCATCTTATTGAGTACTGGGGGGGGGGGTGGGTGGGTGGGTGGGGGGGGGGGGGGTGCACGGTAGCCAGGACTGTCTTGTGGAGTGTGTGTGTGTGTGTGTGTGTGTGTGTGTGTGTGTGTGTGTGTGTGTGTGTGGGTACACAACAGAACCACTAATTTGGGGGACTTTTTTTACCATCCTTCTGGAGTCTGGGTCGGTGTAAAATTCTGGGCGGCCAAATCAGACACCCATTTTTTCTGAGGGTTGTTTCTGCATTATTTTTAATTCAAAAGTCAGAAAAAAAATAAAAAATTGGATGTCTCATTTTGGCAGGTTTACCTAATATTGTGTGCTTTAAACGCACTGGGCCAGTGTGTTACCGCGGAACCAAACATCGTTCGGCTGCGCTGAGTGAACTGAGTGATTTCCCCTTCTATTGTCTCTCGTCCCGCCAAGTCGCCGTTCCATCAGGTAAGATTGTTTTTATGCAATATTTCTTAGTTAAAAGCACGCCCAAGTGTACTTCTTCAGCGCAGTAATTTAACTGAGATGCTCCCAATCAGATACAATTGCACAGTAGCCTATATGGACCCGTTTGGCCGAGAAAACTGAGTCTGCTACGACCCGCGTCTCGGCCTGCTGCTCAGCCCGTCAGTCTTGTAGTAACAGATAATAGAACCCCACGAATTTAACAAAAGCTTTCTTCTTCAACGAAAGGAATTTGTTCAATAACACATTACAAGGTCAATCTGTCACGCGATTGGGTTGCTTTTTTTTCTTCTTCTGACATGTGTGATTGTGAACGAAATGTAACTTTCCATGTTTGTATGCATGATTGCACTGTTGAAACAAGATGGCGCCAGATTTGAATCCTCGTACGCTAAACTACCGCGCGATTCGAAGAACAGACTTCCACGAATATTTTTTTTTTCGGATTTTGCAACTGAAGTGTCGCATTTTACTGTATTACCAGTTATTGTTCGTAGGGGCAGGGGGTACTGCTGTAATTATGTATAATATCTGATTAAAAATGTTAATGGTTTACATGGTTGTATTTGACATGATTGCAGCAACACCGTTTTGGTCACACTCAGCACTTTCTGCACACACCCAGCGCCGGATGGCAGCAGGATGTCCAAAACCATCGGGATCTATGGAAGTGGACAAGCACGCCCCTTCCTGGCACATGACAAAGGCCCATGGCCAAATTAGTCAGCAGCAGCATGATGGCCCAGCGTCGTCTGTCGCAGAGGGTGCGTCTGGTAGGAGGGTGCATAGACGGCAGCGGAATGCCCCCAATTACAAACTGGTAAGTGATTCTATGATCATCTTCATTTTATTGGCTTGCGTGCGAAGCAAAAGTGAATTTATGTTCTGGGCCACTGGTCGTCTGTCTGTCCGTCCGTCCGCGTCCATGGTAAATGTTAACAGTGGCATTTTCTCGGAGACTTTTCAAGCCACATTCTTCAAGCTTGGCCCAAGGATACTTTGTGGCAAGATCTTTGTAAACATACCAATTTGAGTGATCTCTCTCAAAGGGTCACGTGGGGTTGACAGATGTGTGAAAAATGCTTACATTTTCAGAAAACATGGATTTTGCTTTCTTGTGCAAGGCCCCTTAAACCAAAATTGGGCTGCTTTTGTACTAATGCAGCTTTTTTTTTCTTTACTTTTCCAGTTGGCAAATGGAGCCTGGGATGGGCCTGAGACTGCCGAGAGTGCAAGCGCATCGCAATACAAGGACAGTGATGACGAGGAGTTTGTTCCTGGCTCAAGCTCACAGGATTCAGACGGTGCGTCACCATCAATCTCTGGGGTCTCTGACACAGACAGTATTGTATTGAATATGTTAGATTTCAAAGTGGCTGTTTCAGGGTGGGCAGGTGTCAGTGAAGCAAGTACCAGCAAGGTGCAGTGTGTGTTAGGGGATGAATTAGGGGGTGGCAATGACAATGTGGATAGGCAGAAGGAACATGATGTTGGGGGTGGGGAAAGAGCGCTTACCAAAGAAACGGGTGTGCTCGTGTCGCAGAGAGGGAAAGGAAAGTACAAATGGGACAAGAAACATGCATGCAAATTTTGTGGCAAGCTTGTTTTGAAAATGAGCACGCACTTACACGATGTCCATGCAGATGAGGCAGATGTTGCTAAAATTTTGATAATAAAAAAAGGGACTAAGCAGAGACGTCAAGCATGGATCAGAATACAAGATGAGGGGGATTACATGCATAATGTTGCAGTTCTTGAAAAGAAATCAGGATGTTTGATTCCTAAGTATCGCACCAAAACTAGTAAGGTAGACGACCTTCTCGCCTGTAGCCATTGCAAAGGGCTCTATCAAAGAAAGCTCATCTCTGTACACTCAAAACGTTGCTGTCAGAAACAAGGAGGGTTTCAGTTCACTAAGAGAGGTGAGGCTGCTCAACGTGGGCGGCTAATGCTTCCAATACCTTTAGACGTTGACTTTTCCTTCTATCATAAGGTTATAGCCAGACAGAGACAGGATGAGATAAGCCGTCTCATCAGAACTGACCCCTTGCTTTTGGAGTATGGAAAGAGATTATTTGACCGCAGGGACATTGAAGAACACACAGCTGGGCAAATCAGCTCCAGGATGCGGGAGTTAGGGAGACTATTAAAGATTCTTAGAGTCAGGTCAGAAATGAAAATCGCAAGTTTAAATGCTGTGGTCAATGCAGCTAGCTTTGATCATGTTGTAATGGCTGTAAAAGAGCTAGCAGAATTTGATGAGGACACACATCATTTCAAAAAAGGCAATCTTGCAATGCGCATAGGCCATGCTTTGAAAAAATGTTCACAGATCAAACAGTCGCTGGCATCCAAACAGCTTTGGAATGGTTCAGATGACAGGTGGCGACAGGAGCTCTCTGAGGCGCAGCGCTTTGACTCTGTCTTCACCGGGGACTGGTACGATTGTGTGTGAGCTACAGCAGCCCAGTCGGTCGGGAAAATGACCATGAACAAACCCAAGCTGATCCCATCATGTGAAGATGTGAGGAAGGTCCAACAGCTTCTTGAGACAAGGATGGTTTCGGAAGATTATCCGACAGTGGTTAAAGCAACTCTTTGCGCTGTATCACTTTTCAACCGAAAACGAGGGGGAGAAGTTCAGAGAATGAAGGTATCAGACTTCCAGAATGCTAAGATTGGATCGATCACCAATCAAGATATCTTGAAAGGTCTCACAGAGGTTGAGAAGAAAATGGTGAATCATTTTCAGCGAGTGGAAATCAGGGGCAAGTTTAATAGGAGTGTTCCCATTTTGCTGACGAAGAAGATGATGACAACTGTGGACAGAATCCTTCAAATGAGGCAATCAGTGCCAGCTCTCGCCGGTTCCCAGTACATCTTTGCCACACCTTCTGGTCAGAGGCCTTACAGAGGCCATGATGTTCTGAAGGAACATGCACTGCAAGCGCAAGTGTCAAACCCAGCCATGTTCACATTTACTCAGTTACGGAAGCAGGTTGCAACTTTGGCTCAGGCCATGGCCATCTCGGAGTTAGACCAGGATCAGCCGGCAGACTTCCTTGGTCATGATATTCGGATACATCGCCATATCTACCGCCAACCTCAAGACGTCCTTCAGAAGGCAAAAGTGGCAAAGATTCTTCTGTCAGTTAACAATGGGATGACCGATTTTGAGAGTTGCATTAGAGCTGAACTGGGCGATGATGAAGAGATTGACTTTGACAATGAAAACACATCAGAAACTCGCAGAGAGGTCGCTGGGGAAACAGCACCTGTGAATGAAGCAAATAGCAAGTCAACAACACAGGAATCATTGAGCATGACCGAGAAAAGACGTCCAGAGCCTGATGACAAACTAGATAGTTTTGATGATGACAGTTCTGCATCGGCTCCTGTTCGAAAGAGAGCTAGATTTACAAGGAAACCATGGGGGAAAGCTGAAGAGAAAGCTGTTGAAACTCGTTTCAAGACACACCTCGTCGTGAACAAACTTCCTAGAAAGGCTGAGATACAGCAGGCCATTGCAGAAGACCCTGCACTTAGACATAGGCGCTGGACAAACATTAAGGATTACATCCGCAACAGACTGAAAAAGTTACAAAACAAATGAATTGAGATTCTCCGACACTCGCGTCATTTTCCTTTTCATACATATTACAAGAGTGTTCATTATTATTGGGTTGGTTTCAGCATGTCTAGCTTGTTTTTGTCAATGGAACTGCAAATTGAACGACGCTTGGGGACGAGAGACAATAATAAGGGGCAAGAAAACCATTGTCAACATAAAGATTTTTTTACAAGAGTTCTACTATGGGGTTGGTGCACCTGCATCCTTTTGTATGCTGTATATAGCATGTAAAACTTTGAAAAAGGAACTGCTGATGGAACGGCGCTTGGGGACGAGAGACAATAATAAGGAGTAAGAAAACCATTGCCAACATAAAGAGAGTGCTACTATGGGGTTGGTGTGCCTGACTGTATATAACATGTAAAACTTTGAACATGGAAAGGGCGGGGGGGGGGGGGGGGGGGGGGGAGACGAGAGACAATAATAAGGAGTAAGAAAACCATTGTCGAGATAAAGATTTATTACAAGAGTGCTCCTATGGAGTTGGTGCGCCTGCATCATTTTTGTATACTGTATATAACATGTAAAACTTTGAAAATGGAACTGCTGATGAAACGGCGGTTGGGGACGAAAGACATTAATAAGACAAAAAGAAACGATCATTGTCAACATAAAGACTTATTACAAGAACGTTATTATTCGGTTGTTTCGAGCGTGTATAGCTCTGTTTTTATCTGATGTACACCTGGATCATTTTGTATGCTGTGTAACATTAAAGAAGTACCCAATGGAGAAAGAAACACGCTTAGAAAAGACGGGCACAACACAATGTATTAATATTTAGGGTAAATACCCTTTGTCAAAAAAGACAAACAAACAGATAGACTAGTCGCTACTTATCTTCATTGGCAGAAGGAATGTGCTAGTCTATCTGTTTGTTTGTCTTTTTTGACAAAGGGTATTTACCCGAAATATTAATACATTGTGTTGTGCCCGTCTATTCTAAGCGTGTTTCTTTCTCCGTTGGGTACTTCTTTGCTTATTACACGCTTGGCAGTCACCTTTTTGGTCTGGATTGTGTAACATTCATTAACATTACTTTGCAACTAAACAGTGGCCCCCACCCAGGTCTGCCCTGGGGGACTTGGGTGGGGTCAACTACTTTTTAGTTCCTAGGGTCACCCTGGTCAGCCCCAAAGGGTGGGTTTTCCTCTCAATTCTGGGGCATGTGTTTCTGTCTACCCTTAGTCAATTGACTTGTATTTTCCTTTTTTAAGCTCTCCCTGCTGTCTGCGCTGCCTGTAGATCTTGAAAAGAAGTACCCAACGGAGAAAGAAACACTCTTAGAAAAGACGGTTACAACACAATTTATTAAGATTTCGGGTAAATCCGCTTTGTCAAAACGGACAAACAAACAGAGAGATCAGTCGCTACTTATCTTCATTCGCAGAAGGAATGGGGCACATTCCTTTTGTGAACAAAGATAAGTAGCGAGTGATCTCTCTGTCTGTCTGTCTGTTTTGACAAGGCGGATTTACCCGAAATCTTACTAAATTGTGTTGTAACCGTCTTTCCTAAGCGTGTTTCTTTCTCCGTTGGGCACTTCTTTGCATTTTACATGATTGGCAGTCACCTTTTGGGTCTGAATATTTTTTTTGTTGTTTTGTTTGTTTGGTGGTTTTTTTTTTTTTTTTTTTTTTTTTTTTTTGGGGGGGGGGGGGTGGGGGGGGGTGGGGGGGGGTGGGGGTGTGTATCTCTCTTGATTTTGGATGTGTGTTGCTAAATGATCTTAGTTTACTTAGCGTATTAGACTGGCTGGCGACATGCATTCAATATTCTGTTTATTATTTTATTTTATTTTTTTCCCCTTCATTATCAGTGCTGGCACGTCCGCACGTTCAGCAATGTGTTATTTTTTCAGTGTGTATAGCTTGTTTTTATCTGATGTACGCCTGGATCATTTTGTATGCTGTGTAACATTAAAGAAGTACCCAACGGAGAAGAAACACACTTAGAAAAGATGGGTACAACACAATTTATTAATATTTCGGGTAAATACCCTTTGTCAAAATAGACAAACAGACAGAGAGATTAGCCGCTACTTATCTTCATTGGCAGAAGGAATGTGCAGCACATTCCTTCTGCCAATGAAGATAAGTAGCGGCTAATGTATCTGTTTGTTTGTCTTTTTTGACAAAGGGTATTTACCCGAAATATTAATACATTGTGTTGTGCCCGTCTTTTCTAAGCGTGTTTCTTTCTCCGTTGGGTACTTCTTTGCTTATTACACTCTTGGCAGTCACCTTTTTGGTCTGGATTGTGTAACATTCATTAACCTTACTTTGCAACTAAACATTGGCCCCCACCCAGGTCTGCCCTGGGGGACTTGGGTGGGGTCAACTACTTTTTAGTTCCTAGGGTCACCCTGGTCAGCCCCAAAGGGTGGGTTTTCCTCTCAATTCTGGGGCATGTGTTTCTGTCTACCCTTGGTCAATTGACTTGTATTTTCCTTTTTTAAGCTCTCCCTGCTGTCTGCGCTGCCTGTAGATCTTGAAAAGAAGTACCCAACGGAGAAAGAAACACTCTTAGAAAAGACGGTTACAACACAATTTATTAAGATTTCGGGTAAATCCGCTTTGTCAAAACGGACAAACAAACAGAGAGATCAGTCGCTACTTATCTTCATTCGCAGAAGGAATGGGGCACATTCCTTTTGTGAACAAAGATAAGTAGCGAGTGATCTCTCTGTCTGTTTGTCTGTTTTGACAAGGCGGATTTACCCGAAATCTTACTAAATTGTGTTGTAACCGTCTTTCATAAGCGTGTTTCTTTCTCCGTTGGGCACTTCTTTGCATTTTACATGATTGGCAGTCACCTTTTGGGTCTGAATATTTTTTTTGGTTGTTTTGTTTGTTTGGTGTTTTTTTTTTTTTTTTTTTTTTTTTTTTTTTTTTTTTTTTTTGGGGGGGGGGGGGGATGTATCTCTCTTGATTTTGGATGCGTGTTGCTAAATGATTTTAGGTTTACTTAGCGTATTAGACTGGCTGGCGACATGCATTCAATATTCTGTTCATTATTTTATTAAATTTTTTTCCCCTTCATTATCAGTGCTGGCACGTCCGGACGTTCAGCAATGTACCACCAATCGGGACGAAAGACAATAATAAGATAAGAAAACCATTGTCAACATGATAAACATTTATTACAAGAGTGTTATTTTTTTCAGTGTGTATAGCTTGCTTTTATCTGATGTACGCCTGGATCATTTTGGAAATGTCTGTAACTTTTTTTGTTGGTTACTGTAAAGTACACTTTGCATACTGTGTATTGTTTCTAAAGTCACAGGAAGCATAAACCTTAGCTGAGTTGGTATACCTCGCCCTCTACCTAGGTTAAACGCACCAGCGGTGCCACTGTCGCTATTTTCGCATTGGACCGGTCATGTGCACCAGAACTGCGCGCGCAGGTTGGCTTGTGCACTTGTAGTGTGGTCTCGTTCGTTCACGCAGAAGATTGTGATCGCAGTCGGGAAAAAAAAGGTTCGTTTGCGGTTTTAACTTGTAGCCTTTTATCTCCCCGAACACGCCAGTTTTGTGTTGAGATGGCGGAGGCTTGAGTCATGCCCAACACCACTGAATCAAGTCTATTGTACATGTAGTGCGCTCATTTCTCGAACTTCAACTTTGACGGTGCTTTCTGCCACAAACGACGCAGATGTCGCAAAAATCACCTCCATTGAGGATTGTAAAAAGCTATTTTTAAAATCTGCCAAATCGCGTAATGTTTCATGGTGCTAGCATAAGGATGGATGCATAATTGCTGGATTGCATATATGGGAAAGGGTTTATTCTTTATTCATGTTATTTTGCAGCAGTCAAACGAAGCTCACGTGATTCTTTCTCCGAGGTTGCCCATTACAGGTGCAGAAAGCACACGCTCTAAACCGATCGGATGCACCAGACCAGTCCGAACGACCGATTTGGTGCCAATATAGCAACATTGGCACCACTAGTGCATTTAACCTAGGCACTGGACGAGGTATACCAACTCGGCTAAACTTTATTGTCACACTTGCTAGAACTCGGTATTATATTTCTCTCTCCATTTTATGAATAGAGGCACATAAGTCGCGGTAACCCTTTACGTGCCGAACTTGGGCAAGAACTAGTTTTCCTCATTACAAAGTTGGCAGAAAAAGGTTTGACTGCTCTTGATTGTTTGATTTGAAGTGTTTACAAACAATTACTGTGTTTTTATATGCATGCACCTTTGATGTGATTAATAAAGGCTGAAGTTTCAAGTGATTGATTTCCTATGTTGTCAGTTCATTAATTAATGTCAGTGTTCTGTTTTGTCATTTTAACTCATTCTACCTCAAGGCCGGAATCCCCAAATGTTGAAGTCATCTTCTGAAAACTGCGTTACAGGGCAGGACACAGATCGACCACGATAGTTCAAGGGTGATGCCAGAATAGCTTGGCGACCATAGGCGCCACTCTATTCTGGCATCAGCCTTGAACTATCATGGTCGATCTTTATTTTGCTCTGGTGTGTCTGGGGTAGAATAAGTTAAGTGTTAGTTTCTTCGTCTGGGTCTTTTTTTGTCTTTCATATTTTTCCACACTTTTTAACCTGCATCATACTGAGGCTTAAAAGCTTCAAATTTGTACACTGCCATATATGCAAGCTACATTACAGAACTTACAGATGAGGACATAGACCAATGGCATTATTAGTTCAAGGGTGGTGCCACAATAGCTTGGCGCCTACAGGCACCAAGCTATTCTGCCACTACCCTTTGGACTATTTTAGTCACACTTGTTGCACACACTGGTGTATTCCAAATAATAAGGGTTAATATTCAAAATGCTCTGTTGCTGTTTGTCTCAAACTGCAGAGTACATTTTTTTTTAAAGTCGTTTAATTTCCAGAATTCTCGCATAAATGCCATGATAAACTGTTTTGCTTCAGAAGGACAAAACGTAGCAATGTTTAAAAGATTTCCTCTGTAAAAATCATAATCGAAAGGTTACAGGCCAGTGTTCATTCAATTTTTGCACCATACAATGTTAAGAATGTTAATGCATACATACACATTAAGTTGAAAAAAACAAAACCAAAAAATGAATGTGAAAAAGAAGTATTCCATGAACTTGACCTTATTACAGACGTCTACTGTTGTGAAGACACCCATTTTGAATGTAATGCCAGTTTTTGTGTGAGAGAGACACCCACCCACTTTATTGGCAGAAACCCATTTTTTCGGCATCTAGTGGCTCTGTTCCTAGAAAATGTCTTTTTTATTTTAAGTTATAGAGCTTAGTTATAAGGTGAGTTCTAAACATTCGCATCAATTGCAGAGCCCTAGAATAAATAGAAATATGGGAACCCATTTTCACATGAAATGGTAGGTAACCCACTGTGAGGCTTTTGTGCGTTTGTGTGTGTGTGTGTGTGTGTGTGTGTGTGTGTGTGTGTGTGTGTGTGTGTGTGTGTGTGTGCAGGAAATGAGCGTGCACTTTGTCATACATTTATCCAGGGGACAAGCCAGGAGACGGTCATTTAGCTAACTCATTTTACCCGCAAGAGGCATATATTCCCACGAGCCACTGCAGCTGCAGGGGCTCATGAGAATTTATGCCTCTTGAGGGTACGGATCGGCCAGAATTTGATCCTTAGACCGATCGAGACTGCACTCATCCGGTGTTTATTAAGTCTTCAAGTGCTGACGCGCTGTGCTCTGTTAGGTATTTAAAATCCACTATCTCGCTGATGTGCTTTCACCACACTTACCAATGAACTGAAAAGGAAAGAAAGAGTTGGATACAGAGATACTGCTATACTAACAGTATCTGTGAGACAACAGAATAATGAGGAAGTGTGGTTTGGGGGTTGTACTGCTGGTAAGTTTGTATCAGATCTTCGTTTTATTTTAAGCATTTTCGGCTTACGCGTAACATTGAGCAAAGGTAACTATCGTAATTCATCCATCTTCTCTGTGCCGTAGTCTGTAGAAATCTGTCAAGTTCAGGCTAATAAGATGACTGACAATCGTGCAAAAAAAAAAAAAAAAAAAAAAAAAAATCTCAAAAAGGGAGAAACACGCTTACTTTAAGGATAGGTACAACACACTATTACACTTTAACGGGCTTAACCCTTCTTCAAAGTAGATGTACAGACAGAAGTGGGCTTCATCAGTGTTCTTATCTTCTTCAGTGAGGCAACCAAAAGACGTGTATTACAGACAAACATTTTCTTTCATTTATATAGATACATGTTCTTTGGCAAACCTTTCTATTGTACTGTGCACAAAACATTAATAGTCACAATTATTTACACAAGGATGTGTATGTGTGTGTGTGTGTGTTTGTGTGCGTGCGAGTGTATGTGTGTGTGTATGTGTGCGTGCGAGTGTATGTGTGCGTGCGAGTGTGTGTGTGTGTGTGTGTGCGTGCGTGTGTGTGTGTGTGTGTGTGTGTGTGTGTGTGTGTGTGTGTGTGTGTGTGTGTGTGTGTGTGTTGTGCGTGTTAAGTAGGTATTAGTAACTTTGCACGTTTAACGATTGTTTGTGGTGTACAACATTTTTTTTTTGCGCGCCTTTTTATTTGCTACATTTTCTTTTACACTGCTTGCCAGGCCTTGTTGCTGAGACTGGCCTACACACAGGACTTTAGGGATGAAGCGGGTGGCTTCGACTTCATATACCACGAATATGCTGTAAGACGTAGTCTGCTTATAGCAAGCTGTTAAACAAATATTATTTTCTGTGACTAATGCATGTGTTGTTAAAAGAAACTGTTGTTTATTTATGTGCAATAGTTCTAACAATGTGGTTCTTATGCGGTCGACGACCAAGCTGTAAAAACTTTTTTTTCGCTGGGATTTTCTTTGTGAAAACAACACATGGCATAAAAGTGCCTTCATAGGTCATGCACTTGTAACAAGCATTCGTGTTTTCTAGGTTTGATAAGATAACAATCTGACTCTCAAACAGAAATAAAAGTGAATACACATTCTTCAGCCTTCGACCGACCGGAAATTTGCTTTGAATCTCATGTCTTTTCTTTATTTTGTTCAGACTTTGCGGCTCTTTTTGAAATAGCTTAACCCCTACACTGCCGGTGGACGCAGATTATATTTCTTAAATCTTTGCTAATTCAAGGCTACGTTATCCTAGCCGTCCTAGGAACATAAATACAAGTGGTGTCGGCAAGGGACAGAGACCTTCATGAGTCCCCGCAGCTACGGGGGCTAATAAGGATCTATGTCTCTAGCAGTTGAATTGTGTTCTCTTTTTCTAGGCTGTGAAGGGGTTAAGTCATTCGAGACGTGCCGCCTCCGGATACGCGGCTTATGCCGCGTATCCGGAGGTGGCACTTCTCGAATGAGTTAAACTGAATATTTTGTTTTCATCAGAATCTGCTGTTGACAATACACGACGACACGTGCTATTTCTCCTTCATCCCAGACGGTGTCAAAGACGACATGAACACGGAACGCAGGAAGTATATCGAGGTGAACAACGATTCAACGTTTTAAACAAGACGTGGAGCACCAGGTGCCACCACCATAACTATCGGCACAATAATAATATTGCACTTCCAGCATGTCGATCACACTCAATACTTATTGGGAATAAAAGAGAGATAGGAGAATTAAGAGTTTTTGGACAGGTCCAATTTCACAGAGCAAATATCATAAAACATGGCTTTTCAAAACACCAACCCCCACACCTCTCATAAAACCCTGTCTCAACACACAGCACAAGTGTATTTTGAGAATATATAAGAGAACTGAGTCAGCTTTCTCATTTATACTAAGCTGACTATTATTTACTGGCAGTTTGTGCCATCACCCTCCATCGCCCATCACAGAGTCCCTGCCTTCTCAGTTCACTCTCTATATTTTCTAATTCGATAAAATATATAAGAGAACTGAGGCAGATTTCAATTTATCTTAAAATGACCACTATGCTTTGGCCATTTTGTAGTTCATAATATCAAATGTGTCTTTATAGACTTCCTGAATTCGAAAACTAGGTGACAGTATGCACAATTGCCTACAACATTCGCTGAGTGACGCAGAGTGTGAACTTGCTGTATGACAGTGTATGTGTTCAAGTGTGCACACACAGTTCTCACAGACAAGCCGAAGGTCAAGTGTAGGAAACTTACAGTTAACCCTTATCATTCGGAATACATCAGTGTGTGAAATACGTTTAACTACAATTGTTCAAGGGTAGTGACAGAATAGCTTGGCGCTTCTAGGCACCAAGCTATTGTGGCACCACCCTTGAACTAAAGCCATTGGTCTATATCCTTATCTGTAAGTACTATAATATAGCTTGCATATGGCATTGTACAAATTTAAAGCTTTAAGCCTCAGTATGATATGGGTTAATAACTGCCAGCCAATGGTCCCGAGCATTTTTGCAACGAGAATTTTTAGTGTGGCTAAACTGACATAGCTCAAGCTGAGCCGCTAATACCGTAGCCATTGCACAAATTGCCATCGGGCAGACATGGGCCTGATGGCCTCTCTGCACTGGGTAGGCAGTTAATGACGAATCTCCATTTCCCACACTTTATAAATTACTTGTTTGTGTGTGTGTGTGTGTGTGTGTGTGTGTGTGTGTGTGTGTGTGTGTGTGTGTGTGTCTGTGTGTGTGTTGTGTTTTTTGTGTGTGTGTGTGTGTGTGTTGTGTGTGTGTGCATGTTGTGTTTTGTTATGTGTTGTGTGTGTGTGTGTGTGTGTGTGTGTGTGTGTGTGTGAGTGTGTGTGTGAGTGTATTTTCACATGCACACCAGTGTTTTGTGGCTTTTTGGTTTTGTTCTTTAATTTTTTTATATTTATTTATTTGTATATTATGTTTGCATTATGTTTTTTAAAAAAAACACAATAAAACAACACGAACAAGAAACAAACATTGTAAAGCGCCTAGAGCTTCGTCAGGAGGTTACGCGCTATATAAATACCCATTATTATTATTATTATTTTTATTATTATTATTATTATTATTATTATTATTATTATTATTATTATTACATTGTGACAAAGATATTAAAACTGTTGTAACCTATGAATAACTTGTAATTTAATCATTACCATAAAATACGTCCTTTTACAAATCCGTCGTGCAGTCCTGTTCACTCACGTACGAATCGACAGAACATCTTGCACTCTGTATTTTTGTAAGGGAAGAATTGCGCTCATCATCACCAGTGGGGGTACCGAGAGGCCATCAGAGTCGACACTTGATGAAATGAGAGACAAGTATGCAGACCGCCTGGCCAACTTTCACTGCATAAACAAGCGCATCTGCAGTCTGGAACTCTTCACGCCAAGTAATACCACGCAGTGACTAGAATGAAATAAAAAGTAATCGTCTAAAAAAAAATCATACTGAAGTACAGACAAATGATATGTGTGTGTAGAGTGCCAAAGTCAGACAATTACTGCATTTTATTTTATTCCTGTCACTATGGTAGTATTCACCATCACCTTTCAGTTGTATCCTAAAACAAACCAGTATACATGGATTTTTCATTACACCGATTAGTGTTTAGCTGCTGATGAAAATCTTGTTAGGTGGTGTAGAAACCTTATCTTACGAGCAAAAGACCAGCGGCCAGTTGCATGAGTGAGCTTTAGCCCTGCCACTGCCACTAAGCAGGACAATGCGCACAAGGTCATCGGGCCGACGTCCTGCCGCAGTTGGCCCGCGCAATGACGTGTAAACTTGCTGTATGACGTGCGCGGGCCTACGGCGGCTGACGACGGCCCGATGAATGTGCGCATTGGGAAGATGCTCCACTGTAACGCAGCACCTAGGTTGGTGGCTGGTGCAGGACTAAGCTCACTCATGCAATTGACACCAGGAGAATGAGATTCTCAGTATCATTCACATATACATCGATGTAGGATTGTATTTCTTACACACTTTTTTATTTGCAGTAATTCGTTGCGAGTTGGTTTTTGTCACGCGCATAGACAGCAATACGGTCTCCGACATTGACACAAATCTCGACGTTATATATTGTAATGTGATATCAACTTTTTTAGACTGGCGGACAAATGTTACAACATGATGACATAATAAGGCAATACATGGCACAAAGAGTGTCGGTCGTCACAAGAAAATTATGCCATTGCAGAGAGCTGAAAGTATGTCAAGTTCAGTTACGCGTGTGATCACATCTGCCACTTCAGATTTTGAGGACCGGATATTTTCAAGACAACGATTGTGTACACGTGGCCTTTCACAGAATAGAGCGTATCACACACTGAACCGCAGCGTATCACACAATGTGTTGTACGCTCAAGGTGCATAATTACACATTGTGTGATACGAGCTTTCCGCAAAGAAATGTGAAAGAAAAGGTACTTTTTAATATTACTACGTCAGGTTTGCAGATTTTCAGGTCATTGAATGTCTTAACATTTTTCAAAGGTCTGATTTAGTTAACTGGTAATACAGTTTGAAGGAAAATATTAACAAACAAACTAACAAAAAAACAATGCCATTGTTTCTCCTACTAACGTTTAAATGCAATGCAGTGTTTGTAACAGAATAGCTCATGTCCCCTAATGTGTAACCCCCTTGAACATGAAGGCACCGGTTCTATAAACACTACGGGCCTGCTTATATAATATGTTTGTAAGGTCAGTGACAACGCGAACTGAAGGGATGGCAGTTCAAACTGATTAACCCATTTAGCCCTGAGTTCCTACAGCAGGATATTGATTGACCATGATAATTCAAGGGTAGTGCCAGATTAGCTTGGCGCCTTTAGGCGCCATGCTAATCTGGCACTACCCTTCAATTATCATGGTCAATTAATCTCCTGCAATTGATACATAGTCGGTATAGGCAACACCTCCAAAATTTGAGAAATGGGACCTTGGGGCTAAAAGGGTTAACATAAGTAAAAAATCATGGTCGCTTAAGAACTAAAAAAAAATTAAGAAAGTGCACTATGTTGTCAATTTACCATGGAAAAGTACAGAGGCATCAAGAAATGCGCAAGAAAGAAAGAAAGAAATTTTAAAATGACGAGCAAACAGCTGTTTGTGCTAGTACTTCCAAACGTGTTTCTTTCACCCTTTGTTGGGTATTTCTTTGCATTTCACACGCTTGGCAGTCACCTCGTCGCCTATTATATGTGTATGAACGGTTACACTGCAGTAGGATTTTGACAGGTGACCGAGAGCATAAATAAATATATTGTCATCAATGTGCACTTTGTTGATTTGTATTCAGAACTAACAGAGTGTGACTTCGAGTCACCTGCGGAGCCATTGTGCAGCTTTACCCAAGACACGACCGATAAGTTTGACTGGACGTGGCACAGTGGTCCCACTAACACAACAGACACCGGACCACTGGCTGACCACACTTACGGTGTAAACGGCACGGGCCATTATCTCTACATTGAGGGTTCTGAGCCACGCATTGACAACGACACAGCTCGTCTGATAAGTGAGGTATTAACCCATACACTACCGAGAAACACTAAACACAATTAAACTGCAAGAGACAGATTCTCTTTAGCCCCCGGAATTGCGTGCTCATGAGGATCTATGCCTCTAGCTGACATCACTTTGTGTCCACTTTGTGTGAACAGCGTGGGCTCTTTGGCATTAATTAACAACGATTTCAGACACATAGGCTGTGAAGGGGTTAGTACATGGAGCTGTTGATATTAATATAAAGATTTGAGTAAAGTAATAACGTATTAACTCGTTGTACCCCAAGACCGAAATCCCCAAATTTTGCCGTTGTCGCCTGAAGACTGCGGTGCAGTGCAGGACACAGATCGACCATAATAGTTCACGGGTGATGCCAGAATAGCTTGGCGCCCATAGGCGCCAAGCTATTCTGGCATCACCCTTGAACTATTATGGTCGATCCGTATCTTGCTGTGGTGTGTCTGGGGTAGAATGAGTTAAAGGCATTGTCGAAATGGCACATAGAGAGTTTAAGAACAGCAGACTTTGTTTTAGAGCGCGCACAGCAAGTAACATATTTTGTGTTTGAGGCCTGCGTATGCGACGGAATCGATGTTCTTAACGCACTGGAGACGTGCCGCCTCCGCCTATCCGCAGTCGGCACGTCTCCAATGAGTTAATCTGTTTTCTGTTAAGTCTCAACACTGCTTCCTTTAGTACGTCATAAGGATCGTGCTGCCAATAACCCCTTTTCAAACTTAAAAACAATCTGTTGTATAATACTTTGAAATTTGAGCTTCTTAACTCTTAAACTCACAGAACAAAGTGAAAGTGATTTTCATTCTATAGTTTTAGACTGAAACAACTCTAAATAAACCACCCTCTAACCACGTCCGTCTTTCGTATGGACACACAGTGAAATGACATAATGAGTTCGATGCCTGTACCACGGGTATACGGGTATATATATATCGGTACATGTGAAAGGTTGACAGTTTATATAGACTGGACGGTCAAACCTACAGTCATGTGTGTCCATGAACCTAAGGTAACTTTGTGTTCTGTTATGTGATTATGGACATCACGGCCTAAATCCCGTATTGTTCAAATTACAGTACACATATGTTTTGATCTTCTTTTTTTTTTTGACACAATTTCATGCATTCTGTATACTATTTCGATAGTTCACACCACAACTGTTTTTTACATTGTAGGTGCTTAATGCCAGTGACAGGTCGCCCTACTGTCTCCACTTCTCCTACAACATGCACGGCTTTGGAGTGGGCACGCTAAATGTGTACGCGGTCCCTAAAGATTGGGTTAAACCGCATGTGCCTCTACCCATCCCCATCTGGAGCAAAAGTGGCGAACAAGGACAGGAATGGAGAAAAGCCACAGTTGACATATCTGAAAGCATCGATTTCCAGGTGATGACTGGCTGCAAGCTGTAAGCGCACAACCGCACCTCAACCTCACCCCTTACCCCCTGCTCGTTACACACAAACACACACACACACACACACACACACACACACACACACACACACACACACACACACACACACACACACACAAACACACGCACGCACGCACGCACGCACGCACACACACACACACACACACACACACGCATGCACATACATACACACACACACACACACACACTCGTTACACACACACTCACACACACACACACACACGCACACTCGTTACACACACACACACACACACACACATACACACACACACACGCACACACACACACGCACACTCGTTACACACGAGCACGCACGCACGCACACACATACATACACACACATACACACACACACGCACACACACACACACGCGCAGGCACACACGCGCAGGCACACACTCACGGGCGTGCAAAAGATTATGCTCTAACCAATCAACCAGCTAACCAAATGAACCACCAACCAACCAAATGAACCAAGCAAGCAAGTAAACAAAACCCCATCCACACGAAGTAATTTGAGCACCTAGAAAATTAGAGTCGATTGACTCCAAGCGAATATGTATACTCATGTGTTCTTAGATTGTATTTGAAGGAATTACTGGGAAGACCTTTTACACCGACATCGCCATCGACGACATCTCTGTGTCGCGTGGTCCGTGCACCGTGACGTGCGACTTCGACTCCTTGTCTGATCACACCTGCGACTTCATTCACGACACTACAGGAGACTTCAACTGGACCTTGGGACAGGGCGCCACTCCTACTGATAACACCGGACCCACAGCAGACCACACGCTTGGTTCTGCAGCTGTTATCCCGGGCCACTACATGTACATCGAGAGCTCGGAACCACGAAATCCAAACGACACGGCCCGTATGATAAAACAGGTACCAAGGCCCAACTGAACTAGATAGTACGCACTAGATCCAGCTGATTTCGGTCTTACAGTTTCATTTATTTACTCGTTTTCGGTTTAATCTACAAGTAATATAAATTAAATTATCGATCATTGAATTACTTTGTTCCGGACAGATTTATAACCAACGTACTATGTAACGATGGGCACGATTGGTCTATTTTGACAGTGTTGCTTCCAATATAAAAAATGGTATATAAGGGAAGCTACTCACACCGTACTTTTGCCTACATTACTTTGCATAACCAAGTTTATTTAGGGACACACGATCTTATATTACTAACACCACTGTCTTTACCGGCAAACATTGAAACCGGGAAGAACTCATAACAGCGCCGGCCAAAAGCCGCGATGGAGACATATTCCTCTTGTGCACCAGCCATGCAGTGTTTCACAGTCATGATTCTATGGCATTCTTTGTTTCGCCTTGACCCAGTTTGGCTCTCAAAGTGACTGCTTCTTTTTCTCATTTCTAAGCTGATGTATTCAAGGTCAGTGTGTGTGTGTGTGTGTGTGTGTGTGTGTGTGTGTGTGTGTGTGTGTGTGTGTGTGTGTGTGTGTTGCATGACTTGTTTTAACATCAAACAGATGCATAAAATAATGTTCCCGTGTAATTATATAATTATAAAAGGCACAAGGACGCGGGGTTGTTCAATAAATTGTCTGTTGAAAGGTCTTGGTAAATCTAAATGGCACAGCTGCAGTTCGCCTGAATTGATCAGTGTTCAGGTCCTCCTCCATAGGCGAATAGCTGTCCCTGTTCTCCATACTCCGCCCGTCAGGGCGTTCATTACCAATCCGGTGCCGTGAACGTTATCTCATTCAGCCCCGACGCACCGTAGCAAGACATGGATCGGGCATGATAGTTCAAGGGTGGTGCCAGAATAGCCCATAGGCGCCAAGCTTTTCTGGCACGACCCTTGAACTATCATGCTCGATCTGTATCTATAATTGTAATGCAGTCCCCCAAAGGGCAACTTCAGAATTTGGGGATTTCGCGGTACCGGGGGAAGAATGTGTACTTTTGCAGGAAGCATGTATGTTTAATTACTTCGGAAGTTCGGAACTAGGTCAAACGTAAACAGCATATTTTAAAGTTTAATTTTCTCCGAAGGTCAACTTCAGTCCGAGTGGCGCTTCACGCTGTCTGCGGTTCTATTACCACATGTACGGCCGGGGGATTGGAACACTGAGTGTACAAGTCAGGAACGATAACTTCCCCGAAGGATTCGCAGCTTCACTCTTGACTCTGTCCGGTGACCAAGGTAACGAGTGGAAGCAAGCAGAGATCACTGTGCCATTGAAGACTGAGTTTGAGGTGAGCTGTCACCAGAAGAATACAACAGAATAGTAGAATCTTTCATTTATTATTTGCCGCACTACTCATCTGCCGATATTGCTGCGCCATTATGTTTATGGTAGATCGTGAATGAACTCACTTTTTTAATATTTCACAGTCGATAGTCAGCGTAGCTGTTATTTAGCATTGGAACAATTCGCGGTACTGGCGGCGAAAACTGAACGAAATCTGCGAACAAGACATTTGTTACACTTGAAAATATTTTTTGTTACTTATAAACTAGACGACATTTTGTTATTTTTCATATTGTTATTTGTAGACAAAACAATGACCTTTCTGTGCAAAATGTGACAATAATTCACAACAAAATCGGATAAATAGGTGTGTTTTGTGGGGTTTCAAAAGACAAGCCCAATCATTAGCGAACACAAAGTTTGTTACCGACAGCAGCAAATCTCCATTAACTCCTAAACTATAAAATGTTTTGAACTGTATAAACTTCAAATTCTTCTAGTCTTACACCATCGCCATCAGATTTGATCTAAATTGTACACGTAGAAGAACAGAAGATGAGATCTATTAAAGATCAAAATAAACAAATTTTGTCGAAGTAAATCACATCTGATGTAAATCTCCATGTTTGCCACATTGCAAACGCCGATAACTCCGCAACCACTGTTTTCTCCAAACAAACGTTAATGGCGAGTGTATTGCATCACTTTGGTTTCGAAAGGAGAAATTAAAAAGTATCGAAAATAACTTGATGGAAATATTGTGAATCATGCCCATTGGAAGTAGTTTACCTATTCGTTGTTGTTTTATAAAGTTAAACTGGATTGCATGGTTTTGCACGAAAGGAAAGTGCAGCTTCGCCACGTATCTGCTATCGCTACTACTTTTATACTGCTGCTGCTACTACTACTGCTACTCCTACTACAACACACCACCACTACCGCCTACTACTACTATTACTACCACTACTATTGATACTTATTCTACCGCAAAAGCTGTTGCGTCTACTACTACCACTACCACTGCTACTAATATTAGTCAGGTTACGTTTGCGCGGAACGACTCCCAACAAGGAACGAGAGCAAAGCCAAGGCAGATAACCAGGGTGTATAGGAGGCATAGACGACACTCCAAACATCTCCAAGAGGCGTAGATCCTCATGAGCCCGAAGGGCTCATGAGGATCTACGCCTCTTGGAGATGTTTGGAGTGTTGTCTTTGCTTCTGCCGTTACTTCGCTGTCGTTCGTTGTTTGGAGTCGTTCGTTGTCAGCGAAACCTCACTACTACTACCATTACGACAACGACGTTACCAATACTACCACTGCTACTGATACAACAACTACTACTACTGCTGCTGTTACTGCAGCCGCACCAGCGGCGTATCGTTTGAAGGGCAAGGGCTTTACCCTCGACTGAGACACGTGAAGCTGTTTTCTGAACCAGGGTACATTCAATCGTACACACTATAACTGAGCATATTTATTTCAAGTGTACTTTACAACCAGAAGTGACTGCTCGTTGTAGCGTTCACTGTTATTTTGTGTGTGTGTGTGTTTGTGTGTGTTGAAAACATGGCCATTGTTGTTAATTTGTTTGATTATGGACCGTGTAAAGCTCGTAAGCATTGTCTGTTTATTCTTATTAGTAGTGGTTAGCTTTTTTGTTCGTGTGTGTGTGTGTGTGTGTGTGTGTGTGTGTGTGTGTGTGTGTGTGTGTGTGTGTGTGTGTGTGTGATAGGAAGCATGTAAATGTAACACCATCCAGTTTTTCCGGTATGCCAATTATCTACTGTATTTTAATGCAACTAACAAAGTCTATCCGCCACGCTCATCGCTGAACTTGAAAAAGACATCATTTAGTCCTTTGTCTTATTGTGATGTAATCATGAGACACTTTTTATTTTAGCTGGTGTTTGAAGCAGTTATAGGACAGGACTATTTCCAATATGGCGACATCGCTGTTGACGACATTGAGATTTCTGAGGGAGCCTGCAAGAACTCAAGTAATACAACAGGTATTGCTGTGTATTCACGTATGGATTTTGTTAACCTTCTCCAGTGTACTTTAGAGACTGTCTAAGACACCGTTGATCGCCATGAAGTGTATTCTTCAAAGTTGTTGAGGGACTTGATTAAAAAAAAACCCGATAACCCAGCAGTACCGCTGGCATGGGATGATCGTTGCGTAATCGATGACATCTTAACACAGGCAGCAGTAAATATAATCGCCAAGGTTGGACATATGAAGAATCCACCACACTGTCGAGTCAAGTAATTTAAATTCCGCTACACAAAACAAACAGAAATCGTGCCTTCCAAGACTCCCTGGGTGTCTTGCCGTTGTGAAAAACCAAAACGAACCCCCAAAACGAAAACAACAACAACAACAACAACAAAAAAACACAAAACTAAACAACAACAACAACAAAAACCAACAACAACAACTCACACACAATCTCGCCCCCCCCCCCCCAAAAAAAAAAAAAAAAAAAAAAAAAAACCATAAAAAAATAAAAACAACAAACAAACAAGGAAAAAAAAAAAAAGGCAAAACAGCAATAACAAAAAACTCAACAAATAACCATGTTACTGTCCCAACACTGATTCAGACAGCGGACTTCCACTAGGAATGAATGCAAATTACCTCCTTTCTCCGATTCTGATTTCAAGAACTCATGCTTTTCAGCTGTCAGCTTATTTCAATCATATAATTATATCATATAATCTTTTATTTGACATGGCCTGCACGTTCGTTTCATACATTATCCTCAAAAATGTATATCAAGGCACAGTGGATCTCATTGCGCCAGTGATGATACGCAGTGCCTGGTTCTGAACTCTGTCAATGGTCTGCTGGTGTGACTGGGCTGCCGTCAACCATGCATTAGATCCGTACTCAAGGTGTGGTATACACCTTGAGTACGGATCTAATGCATGGTTGACGGCAGCCCAGTCACACCAGCAGACCATTGACAGAGTTCAGAACCAGGCACTGCGTATCATCACTGGCGCAATGAGATCCACACCAATTGAAAAGATGGAAGAGACAACAGGCATCCCACCCCTGCGCATGAGAAGAGATTGCAAAGCCTTGATACAGTCCACAAAGGTCAAGTCTTCCAAAGACCATCCTATGAACGCTAGGATGAAACAACCAACCTCAGGGAGACTGAAAAGATCAAGCTTTGTGAAGGAGACGAGAGCACTGCAGAGAAAACACCAGGCAAAGCTGCCTGCGCAGGTAGAGGCTCTGAATCCTGCTAGCGACCTTCCACCTTGGAAAAGTAAGCCAGAAAACATCACCATCTCTTCCACGGTACCCTACATCACCACCAGAGATGAGCACAGCACTGTGAGCAAGAAAGCCCTGACACTGGCCATGCTCGAAGAAAAGTATCCCCAGGAAGCATGGATACGGGCATACACCGATGGATCAGCCACAGATGCAGTTCAGGATGGAGGGGCTGGGGTGTACATTCAGTACCCAAACGGAAAATGGCAGGCAGAGGCAGTACCAACAGGCCTTCACTGCACAAATTACAGAGCTGAGGTGGAAGCCCTGGTCCGCGCAGCAAACACCCTTAGTGGCACTGCAGACCCTGATGCCCAGATTGTCTTCCTTACTGATGCCATGTCTGTCCTTGAGGCAGCAACAGCAAGCAAACTGCCACGTCTACAAGAGGCACTGCAAAACGTCAAGTGCACCAGACTGGTGCTGCAGTGGATCCCTTCACACTGTGGCATCTACGGCAATGAAGAAGCTGACAGAATGGCAAAAGTGGGCGCAGAGAAAGAACAAGATGAAAATGGAGTCAGCTTCACAGAGATGAAGACCATCATTAAGTCTGTGTACAGACCACCACAACGGCCCCTAGACAGTTACCATCAGCTGTCCAGACAAGAGCAGGTGACCATCTTTCGTCTGAGGACCGGGCACAACCGACTCAATTTCCACCTGCACAGACGCTTCCACCTCGTGCCATCTCCCCTGTGCCCTTGTGGAGAAGCAGAGCAGACCACAGAGCACATCCTCCAGGACTGTGGGAACCTCCAGCCGCTGAGGGAGGAGATATGGCCGAAGCCCGCCACTCTACAAGAGAAACTGTACGGGCCTGTGGAGGCGCTACAGAAGACCACACTTTTCATTTTGAGAGCCAAACTCCAAGTGTGACGGCGTTCGAGAAG
Source organism: Semisulcospira habei (assembly GCA_036245525.1). NCBI lineage: Eukaryota > Metazoa > Mollusca > Gastropoda > Semisulcospiridae > Semisulcospira > Semisulcospira habei. Next base: position 183,323,225 of record BTPG01000003.1, on the reverse strand, counting down.
AAGAAGAAGAACTATTAGCAATTTATCAATTCAATATAATTCATTGCATTTTATCAACCCCTTGACTGCCAGTGATCACAGATTTCGCGTCTGAAACGACTGCACAATAACCAACATGCGCTTGATAAACACAAACAAATTGTGATCAGACGTGGGCACAAAACACAGGACTAAAAAGAGACATAAATCCTCAACTACGGTGGCTCATCAGGATTTGTGTCTCGTGCAGATAAGTATCGTTTGCCTTGCCCCGGCAGTCAAGGTGTTAACATGTCTGATTCGTAGTTTGTGCGCTGCATAGGGAAATGTGAGATTTTGTATCACGTGCATCATAATTTATTCCATTTATTTGTGTCACGGCTTTAAGAAGTTATTCGTATACCGCATTTACTACATATTATTGTAAGCCTGAGGGTGATTGTGGCGATAATGACGATGATATCATGATAATCATCGTCATCCTCCTCATCATCATTATCACCAAGACATTATTGGTGTAACAGTCACGCCCCGGCGTTCCCATGCAAGCACGTCTTGTAGGAGGCACGTCCACTGCAGGTCTTCTAGAGGTGAACATCCACGGCCAGTGGTTCACAGTTTGCAGCGAAAACTTTGGTGACTTCGAAGCAAGCGTAGCATGTCACATGGTTGGACACGAGGCACAGTATGAGCTTTATTTTTGATGTTTTACTGTATGTGTCCGCATCAGGGTGGGAACGTAGTGTGTGCGTAGGGACGGGTGAAACGGGATATGAAATGTCAAGTGTCTGCGGGTAATAGGAGACACAGTTTTACAATAACGAGCAAAGGCAATGCGACATCGCGGAGTCATCGGAAACTCGTCTACCACACACTCTAACGTGTTTCCGATGATTTTAGTGGCATTTCCTATGCTCGCAGTTACGTGTATCTCGACATCCCCTGGCTTGACATAGTTTTTATTTGTCAGATTCTGCATCTGCATTATCTCTCTAGAATATGAAAAAAAAGTAAAGAAAATAAGGAAACCACTTTATAAAGGACAGTTACGAGAATTTTCTTTGCATTTTTCACGCATTTGGTATCAACTTTTTGTCGTGATTTTGTCTGGAACATGGTCTCCGATCATTCAAAAGGATCGAGCTACTGTGTACACCAGATGATGCTGAGTTTGCAGTAAGTCTCTTGTATGCTACATGTACATAGGTGGTCCGTCCATCTTCTACAACTAGAACATAGTTGTTAGATGGTACCTAAAAAACCCAGGAAATGTGGCCTTGGGGTTAAATGGGTATAGACATTGGGTTGTAGGCCTAATTGTCATTTCTAAACATTTTTCTTTCGTTGTTGAAATTTTCCGCGAATAATATTCATCAGAGCTATATTCACAATATTATCTCATTCGAGACGTTCCGCCTCCGGATACGCGGCATAAGCCTTGAAGAACTCCATGATGTGTATGTCTGTTAACAGGAAAAGAAACGGAGAAGAACCCAACGGAGAAAAACAAACACGCTTAGAAAAGACAGGCAGGCACGTCTCGAATGAGTTAATTGCGCTTGAAAGGCCGTTTCTTTTCCTGACCAAAAAGGTGACTGCCAAGCGTGTAACATGCATAGAAGAACTCAACAGAGAAGAAACACGCTTAGAAAAGACAAACACGCTTAAAAAAGACAATACAATTTATTAATATTTCGGGTGGAGATGCCACATTCCTTCTTCGACAAGATAAGTAGCGACTGATTTCTATACTTGTTTGTTTGTCCATTTTGAAGAAGTGTATTTACCCGAAATATTAATAGTCTTGTAACTGTCTTTTCTAAGCGTGTTTGTTTTTCTCCGTTGGGTTCTTCTCTGTTTCTTTTCCTGTTAACAGACATACACGTCATGGAGTTCTTCAAGGCACACAATTTACTCCAACGACATCTTCCATGTGGACAGATCTAGTGACCTGCGGTGCATCCGACACTAGTTTCAGCGGCTGCTCCATACACCCAAAGGAACACTGTGCAGGACACAGTGTAGCCATCTATTGTGGAAGTATGTTCACACAGGAAAAGAAAAGCATAGAACGAAACTAGATCATAATTTAACCATGTCTACACGGGTCTGTGATACTGGACTTGCAACCGGCAAATCTTAAGTCCGAAATCACAGAACAGCACACATATCATTAATGCATCACAATGTGTAAAGCGAGGTAGTTTATTTCTCATGTTTTTCTGTACAGTTTAATGGTATTTATTAATTACACGTCCCCAAGAACAAAACGTCTTCCGGCATGAACCGAATGCAGTTGACTCGCACTCGTCGTCGGCGTAAGGACTTTATCGCACCTTCGCATTGATTATAAATTATTTTCATGAATTGTCACATGGATCATACGCGAGCACAGACTGTCGCCCGAAAGTAAATAGGCAGGCACTAACACGCACACAGTCAGATCTGATTCACAAGTACAACAGAAAGTTAAATATGTTTGGTTGTCAGTCGCGTCATGTGGACCTACACGTCAGTGGCGAACGAGCCTCTCTCTCTCCTCTCTCTCCCCCCCCCCCCCCCACACTCTTTCCCTGTACGATTTTGATTTTTATGTTTTGTTTTTTTTCGACTCTGGGCGATCTACATCCACTGACCCCCTCTCTTCTACCTTCCTTCGCCCCCTCCACCCTTTCATTTTTTTCAGATGTAAAATGTCATGCACGTTGCCCCCCCCCCCCCTCCCACTAAAACATTTTTTCTACAGTATGTGTGCACGAAAGTAAAGCTGCTTTCACCCCCAGAATGTCGGGAGCGCGGTTTTCGCTATGATCCGTGCAGAAATCATCGAAAACAAAATTGCTAACGACAGCCGAAAGGTTATGGAAGATGTCTTACACATACATCGTCAGGTGCGCTGGCATGTTACTTAATGTCTAAAACTGCCATGGGGCGGTTCGTGGCGCAGTGGTTAAGGCGCCTGCCACCTATGCCAAAGGCGCGAGGTTCGAAAACGGGTTCCGGCGTCGGACTTTTCTCCTCTGGTAAGTGGCACCGTTAATTCGGGCGGACCGCCGGGGGTTCTTTCTCCGGGTACTCCGGTTCTTCCACCCCCCCCCCCACCCCACCCCCCACACTTTGGTACCGGTTTTAGGCCACTTTACAAATTTCAAATACAAGCGATCAAAAATCTCTGTAACTTCAGTAGCTGAACTGGCCCTTCGTCTGTCTTGTACTGTGTTTGTCTTCGGCGTAAATCCGTGTCTGTCACGTGAGTGTGCGTGTTGGGTTTCAGTTCGCTGCGCTTTGAGTCGATTCACCGAAAAATGAGAAAAAGCACCCATATAATAACGGTATTATTATTATTAATATTATTATTTTCGTCATGACATAGTGTGTTTGTGTGTGTGTGTGTGTGTGTGTGTGTGTGTGTGTGCGTGTGTCTGTGTGTTTGGCATGTGTGCGTGTGTGTGATGTTTGTGTGTATATATGTGTGTGTGTGTATGTGTGTGTATGTGTGTGTGCGTGTGTGTGTGGCATGTGTGTGTGTGCATTTGCGTGTGTGTGTGTGTGTTTGTAGGGTGTGTGTGTGTATCTGTATGTGTGCGCGTGTATATATGTGTGCGATGTGGTTGTAGACATAACCTATTGGCTTACCTTATTATCTGACTTTCTCTGTTATATAACACTCCCTTCTGGACAGATCCGTGCAACATTCCTGGTGATAATCCTCACGACGGCGGGACATGGCATGCGCCATCTATATCCGGATGTGGATATTGTACCTGCGACAACGGACACCACCACTGTACAGGACATGGAATTTTGTACGTAAAGCAAGCTTTATGACTTTTCTGCATTGTGACATTAGGAAAAGGTTACTGCTGCTCATTTCTGTAATGATTCCGAAACGCCGGATTTATTTAATTAGGAAATTGGGTGCATCTACGAAAGAAATAGTATGTTAAAATGCACTTCACTATTTACAATAAAAGCCCGATATAACAAATTTGCTTGAACCAAGTTTATGTTGTGATTATAAGCAAAGTTTGTTATAAGCGAAGTGTCAGACTTTTAATTTAACAATCTCGATATATCGACACGGTTTGTTTTCAGCCTAGGTGTATTTCTTTACAATATAAGTTATTGGTAGCAGAGGTTTGCTTCAGGCCTGCGGGAGGTTAAAGTAACCATTGTACTCCAAAGGCCTTCGGGGCACAATGGTTACTCTGACCTCCCGTGTAACGAACCCTGCTACCAATAACGTATTTGTTTTAATTCCTCCGCTATATTCGTAAAGGTAGTCAAGTTGATCAAACTTGGAACGTCTATTGCTTCGGCTGCAGTTGAAGTAAATAGATGTTCTGAGCGAGCCCCTGCAGTTGAAGTAAATAGATGTTCTGAGCGAGCCCCTGCAGTTGCACGAGGTCACAGTCATGCGCAAACACCACTCTTGCTGGAATCTTGCCAATTTCAGTTTGACGTTTGGAAACGCTTTACGAAACCGCACTGTTTACATTTTGTCAGGGTAATGCGATTTAACAGTGAGTAGACTTTTTTTTTTCAATTGTTGTTCACTAAAAAAATAGTTCACAATGTAACGTTTGGCATTGAAGCGACGGTCATTTCACACTGAGCGCCATTCTAGATCTGGGTAAGGCTTGGTCCATTTTTAGTCTCCCCCGTTTCGTCGGAAATTATTGTTGAAAATTGGAGGCTGTCGCCGGGTCTTAAAAACAACTTGCAAGATTTCAAGATTCTTTGATTCCTCGCCCCAAACGGGATATGGTAACATGTAAATCATTACCTCATCTGTGCACATGCACACTCTCAAATGGATATTTTACACGTTCATTAAAGTATAACAATGAGCGACTTAGTTCTCTGCTGCTGCCGCAAGGTGGCATAAACACAGTAGGGGGCTAAACTCGGCATTCTCCCAGTTGATACCTGTCCGTGCACATTATCTTGGGTCCTCTCGACATACAGCATGCCACGAGTATGTCGTGGTCTGTTCTCAGGCTTTCGTTTTCATCTGGTATATCGCACAGTAGGATTAGTTAATGTGGTTTACTGCGCATAGGCTGTCCGGATTCTATTGTTTCCTATGGCATCGAATCGGGCACCGAGTTTAGGAGCGATATATCTGCGGCCTGTAGTGTAGCGCGAGTACAGAAGCCTATACACACGAACAGCTATCACCTAAGACGTCGAGGATAGTGACTTTTCCCCTTATGAGAGCAGCGACCCGCACGGCATCAGGAGAAGACAATTTCAGGTAAGTCGACCATTACAGAAGCAATAGAATGCATGCATGAATTACATTATACACACATTAAACTTGTAGCACATTTGTAACCGCCACTATTTTTAACAGTTTCTTGTTACCAAACTTGTAAAGGTTTGGACTAGAATGTGTAGCAGAATCAGGGTAAGCAACCGCTGAAAGTATTTGGGTAATTAAAGTTTTGATTATTTTATCTTTGTCATATTTTTTCACTCAAAATTCAGAGATTCATTCAGTCTAAAATGTAATTCAGGTTAGTCTGTTATTATGAAAAGTTGAAGAAACAAGTAATGTAAAGCATATTAAGAATAAAAAATGTTTTGTTTCATAAGTATGTATTCTTTCACTGATACTCTGTGTGTTTATGGGAAATTCCCATACCCTTGCGCTTGTAAAACGTAGTCCCTCAGTTTATTCTTAATTGTTCATTTGGTTGGAGTGCACATACATTATTTTTCCAGGTTTAATTTATTTTTAGTTATTATAGACGTAATTAGGTTGTAGTTTAGCACCCAGGTCTTCCAGCTTTAGAGCAGTTCCTGCCAGTCTGCACGTAGGTTGTGTTTTCCGTTCCTCTGGTGTGGTTGTTTTTGGGCCAGGCTGAAATCTTAAATCAGGAGGAAAACTGGTGCATTCAATTGATTTTTGTTATTACGAATGAAATTGGTCTTCAAATATGTTTTGTTGTTTTCTTGTTAGTTAAAATGTAGTTGTTTAAAATACTTTTAGATTTTGTCTGAGGGTGTTGGAGTTTCTCTTGGATGAGTAGAAGAAAACCAAAGTTTTCGTTTACTTTTGTATTCATTTGTTTTAGAAATAAGTTTGTGACCAATGCAGTTTTTTATGCAGATGTTTTTTTCTGTTGATGTGTTAATGTTTTATAGCGCGCAGAGGAAGTTTTATTTGTTTCCCTGGGGAAAATAATAATTGTTGCTTGGTAATTGCGAATGGGGTCGGCATTCCAGAGCGTAGCGGACTGCTGAGTCAGTCAGTGGTTTTTTAGCATTGCGGCCAGGCGTTCGCCAAATATGCTATTGAGGTTTTCCTCGTGTGGTATACGTCATCGCGGGAAAAGGTTTCCTTGGGAAAGCACCTTTCGGTATAAACATAGTCTTAGGAATTAGACCTAGGATTCTAGGATTGCATTTTATGTGAAATTGTTTGTGTCTGTAGTTGTTCTTATGTATGAGTAATAAGGTACTTTGAACTATATAATTGACGATTGAGGTCTAAAGATGGATTTGCGATTTTCAGTTTTGATCTGTAATAAGGACAGATTGGACTTAGAAAGACTTACGAGGGAAGTGTGTTTTTGAAGCACCAATAGCCGGCAGTGTACACTGTTAACGCTATCTAATAACAATTAATTTCTAGATGTGTGGATTTTTGTAAAATTTCCCAGCGCACACATTTGGTGTAAATTATATCATCAGAGTGGAAGATAGTCATGGAGTGCACATGACTACACTAATTGTGTAGTATGTAATAAATTGACTATTACACACATAGATTCTCAGTGAACATGGATTCATTCTATAGTTCTTAGTATCCGTTCATGACAGTCATGAAACAATATTTGCGTTTATTAATTGTCAGTGTTGATGTGTTGGTGACTGTGTGTTTGTCATGATGTGACATATTAGTATTAAATTTGCAGTTGTGTGTAATGTTTTTTAAGATGAGAATTGAAATGTAATTAATTAGGTCAACAGTAGATACAACATTTATTTTCTTTTCTTCAGGGTTTCTTGGGACCAGTTTGACTCGCACTAAAGCCAAAACGTAGCTCTGCCACCTCAGAACACCGATTTCCCATTTTTCTGTTGATAGCCTGAACCTCACTTAGTATTTTTTTAATTTTATTTTTGTAATAGATTCTTTATTTAGTTATTGATTGATTATATTATTGGTTTTGGTTTACTGTAGTAACTTTTTGGTTGACGTTTCAGTGTTTAGTAATAATAAAAGATAAGTGTTGTCAACTGCAACTGAGGATTTCAGCATTGTTATATTTTTTCCATATATATTGATTTTCTTGTTTTTTTTCTCGGCGTCATTCTATGCTTCAATCCGCCCAGTACCTCTTGTGCCCCGTCCATGTGTACACATTGTACTGCATGTGGATGGTGGGGGTTACACAATAAATTTGGCGCCCAAGGTAGGGCTGGAATGTTGTAGCGGGAAGCTGGTTCAAAATTGAATATATTAAAAAAAAATATATAATTGATAGGGTAGGTTAGAATTGGATAGTGAGGAAGGGAGATCAGGAAGGTGGTGAGGTTCGGCAGAATGAAAGGGCGGGCAGGTTGAGGCTGAGGTGGCTGGTCAAGCCAACGCTCCAGTGGATCCAATGCAGTTCTGAACCAGCTGCAGCCCCCTGGGGGGGGGGGGGGGGGCGGGGGGGGGGGGAGGGGTGGAGGGGTGCTGGGGGTAAACGACCACACCGGAAGATCGTCGGAAGGCAGGCATCTACCGCGTCCTTCATAAAAATCCCTGTGTTTACTGTTCAACCAGAAGACGGTGGTGGTCCTATCCGAACTTTTCATCGAAACCTTCTCTTACCAGTAGGGGCACTGGATAGCGAGACTGAGAGGGAGATAGAAGAGGAGGAAACCTCAGAGCTACCCCTACTACGGAAGCCTGTACCGGCAAGGTGCAGACAAAAGAAGATGTCACCCCCACAGGAAGCTGAGATAGAGACAGAAGAAGAACCAGCAGTTGATTTGACAGTAGAAGTCGAGCCAGATGGCAGACTGCGACCTAAGACCCCGGATTTTGTGCCAAAGGAAGATATATTTCCGGCAGGGGCAGAGGAGCAAGATGCAAGTAATCGGGTAGAGGTCCCCCCTGATCCTCAGTCCGAGGATGACAATGAGGGAGATAATGGTGAGAGTTAGGTGACAGATTCTGCAGAGCCCAACAGTTCAGAGACTGATTCTGAGGCAGAAGAAGATTTCAGTGGCACTTATGTACCAGAAGAGACACTTATGGAAGATAAGATTGAGGAATCTGAGGAGGAGACCGATAACTCCAATCCACGTCAACATGAGGATTCACACCCAGTCTGTACAATACCATCCCCAAAGCGTTCTCTCAGAACACCAAAACGGGTGCAGAGACTAAATCTGACTCAGAGTAAAACTGAAGCATCTTCAAATAAAACGTTGATCGAGTCAACCATCTCAAGTCTAAAATCCTTGATTAATCAGTCCGTGACTGAAATTCAGGCTGCCCAACTGGACAAAATATTGTTTCACTGTAACTGCATAGCTCTTGACAGTGGCATGAAACCCTAAATGGTCATGTATCTTGTGCTCATGTTATTTTTTGTTTAGTTATTATTTTTGATGGACAAGCATTTTGTTTTCAGTCATTCAAGTAAGCTGAAGTTAATTGTTTGACATGTTTAAATTTTTTGTTTTCAACTTAATGTTGATATACAATTGAAATGTGTTTTTATTTTCCAATTGTATGTTTTGAAAACATGTTTTTGATTCATTTATGGTTTGTTGCCATGGGTAAACAGGAAAGAGTAAAACATTTGTATGACTATTTTTATGATTATTTGGTTGTTTGTAACAAGTGTGCAGTCATGCTGTGCATTGTTGTTGCAGATTTAATTGGTTTAAAGATTTTTTTTGTTGATATCCATGGATGGTTATAACTTGTTTTGAACGAAAAATTCTTTCATTGTATTGCAGAATTTTTCTGTGAAAGAAGGGGAATGTGTAACCGCCACTGTTTTTAACAGTTTCTTGTTACCAAACTTGTAAAGTTTTAGACTAGAATGTGTAGCAGAATAAGGGAAGCAACCGCTGAAAGTATTTGGGTAATTAAATGTTTGATTATTTCCCTTTGTCATTTTTTTTTTTCACTCGGAATTCAGAGATTGATTCAGTCCAAAATGTAATACAAGTTAGTCTGGTTTTTTTTTTTAATGAAAAGTTGAAGAAACAAGAAATGTAAAGCATATTAAGAATAAGAGATGTTTCGTTTTTTAAGTACTGGTACTCTGTGGGTTTCTGGGAAATTCCCATACCCTTGCGCCCGCAAAACGTATTCCCTCGGTATATTGTTAATTGTTCATTTTGTTGGCGTGCACATACATTTTTTTCCAGGTTTTATTTATTTTTTAGTTATTATAGACGTAATGTGCTCTGTAAAGTTTTGCTGTCAGCCAAGAAATTTAGTCGGCATTAGGTTGTAGTTTAGCACCCAGGTCTTCCAGCTTTAGAGCAGTTCCTGCCAGTCTGCACGTAGGTTGTGTTTTCCGTTCCTCCGGTGTGGTTGTTTTTTGGCCAGACCGAAATCTTAAATCAGGTAGGAAAACTGGTACATTCAATTGATTTTTGTTGTTACGAATGTAATTTGTCTTTAAATATGTTTTGTTGTTTTCTTGTTAGTTAAAATGTAGTTGTTTAAGACACTTTTAGACTTTGTCTGAGGGTGTTGGAGTTTCTCTTGGATGAGTAGAAGAAAAGCAAAGTTTTCGTTTACCTTTGTATTAATTTGTTCTAGAAATAAGTTTGTGACCATTGCAGTTTTTTTTCTGCCGATGTTTTTTTCTGTTAATGTGTTGATGTTTTATACTGTGTAGAAGAAGTTTTATTTGTTCCCCTGGGGAAAATAATAATTGTTGTTTGGAAATTGCGGTCTGGGTCGGCATTCCAGAGCGTAGCGGACTGCTGAGTCAGACAGCGGTTTTTTAGCATTGCGGCCACGCGGACGCCACCGGCGCCAAATATGCTGAGGTTTTCCTCGCGTGGTATACGTCATCGCGGGAAAGGGTTTCCTTGGGAAAGCACCTTCCAGTACAAACATAGTCTTAGGAATTAGACCTAGGATTCTAGGGTTGTATTTTTATGTGAAATTGTTTGTGTCTGTAGTTGTTCTTATGTATGAGTAAAAAGGTACTTTGAACTATATAACTCACGATTGAGGTCTACAGATGGATTTGCGATTTTCAGTTTTGATCTGTAATAAGGACAGATTGGACTTTGAAAGACTTACGAGGGAAGTGTGTTGCTGAGGCACCTATAGCTGGCAGTGTACACTGTTAACGCTATCTAATAACAATTAATTTGTAATTGTTGGCCTTTACACTAGCTTTGGGGATTTTTGTAAAATTTCCCAGCGCACACATTTGGTGTAAATTATATCGTCAGAGTGGAAGATAGTCATGGAGTGCAGATGACTACACTAATTGTGTAGTATGTAATAAATTGACTATTACATACATAGATTCTCAGTGAGCATGGATTACATTCTATAGTTCTTAGTATCCGTCCATGACAGTCATGAGACAATATTTGCGTTTATTAATTGTCAGTGTTGATGTGTTGGGGACTGTGTGTTTGTCATGATGCGACATATTAGTATTAAATTTGCAGTTTGTGTGTAATGTTTTTGGAGATGAGAATTGAAATGTAATTAATTAGGTCAACAGTAGATACAACATTTATTTTATTTTCTTCATGGTTTCTTGGGACCAGTTTGACTCGCACTAAAGCCAAAACGTAGCTCTGCCACCTCAGAACACCGATTTCCCATTTTTCTGTTGATAGCCTGAACCTCACTTAGTAATCTTTTGGGTATTTTTGTAATAGATTCTTTATTTAGTTATTGATTGATTATATTATATGTTTTGGTTTACTGTAGTAAAGTTTTGTTTGACGTTTCACTGTTTAGTAATAATAAAAAGATATGTGTTGTCAACTGCAATATATATATATATATATATATATATATATATATATATATATATATATATATATATATATATATATATATATTTATATATATATATATATATATATATATATATATATATATATATATTGTATTTCTTTTCTCGTCTCTCTCTACTGCAATCCGCCCAGTACCTGTTGTGGCCCGTCCATGTGTACACATTGTATTGCATGTGGATCGTGGGGGTTACACATTTAACACAAAATTGCATGTCGGTGGCGTTTACTTAAATGGCTCTTATTTATATAACTTTAAAATTCTTTAGAAACGTGAAACGTCGCAAAATTCAATTTGCTTTTAGTGGGGGTGGGGGGTGGGGGGTGGGGGTGGGGGGGGGGGTGTGTGGGGTGGGGGGTGGGGGGGGGGGTGGGTGACAGTAGATTTAAGACATTAAACATCGACACCGATTGACGATATTTCTAAGGTCTAAATTTAAGACTCTGTTGTGAAAACTTTGGACATTCAAGGACTAAATCAAATTCATCACCTAACACATTCATATAGCAATCTGTACAAAATCGTTCTCTCTCAGTGTACCAAACTTTCTTCCTTGCTCTATTTGTAATTTGTGATTGCTGCAGCGAAATCTGATGAATACAGAAACATACGTATCTAGAGTGCGTATTTTTTCGGACTATGCCAAGAAGCTGGTACCGGAGAGTCGAAAATGAGGCCCTAACGCGTCATAAAGCGGGCTACAAGAAGTCCGACATTTGTTGCTACAAGCGTGTCACATGGTAATGGTCGAAGTAGCGTGCAATCACACCAGACGCACTCTCGTAGGTTTCTTATATAAAAACCTCACTCAGTTGCAACTCATCACATGTAGCACAAGGTTGTAGACCACACTGGAGTAACAGCTCCAACAGTACTTTATTCCCACGATCCACTCTCAGCACAATGCATCCACACTTTGGTGCACTATCTCTCGATTCCTCTCTGTCCATGACCAGCTTCGTCTCCGCCACGACCCAGGCATGCTATTTCCACCTCCGCCGCATCAGTCAGATCAGAAAATACCTCACTACCGAAGCTGCCACCAAACTTGCTGTCTCTCTCATCTTATCTCGCATAGACTATTGCAACTCTCTCCTTTCCGGTCTCCCTCACTCCACCATCTTCACTCTCCAGCGCGTCCAGAACAATGCTGCCCGCCTCGTCCTCAGAAAGAAAAAATCCGACCACATCACACCCCTGCTCAAACTCCTCCACTGGCTCCCAATCCCCCAACGCATCCAATACAAAGTTCTGTCTCTCTGCTACAAATCCCTGAACAACTGCGCTCCTGCCTATCTCTCTAACTTACTTCACCCCTACACACCTTCCCGCTCTCTCCGCTCTGCCTCCGACCCTCTCCGCCTCCACATCCCTCGCACCAAACTTAACACTTTCGGCCCCCGCTCCTTCTCCGTCTACGGTCCATCCACCTGGAACACTCTCCCACTCTCTCTCCGTCAGAAACACTCTCTCTCCTCCTTCCAGTCCGCCCTCAAAACTCACCTCTTTCAACAGTTTTAGCACTATATCACCACACTCCCCACCCCAAGCTGACCGTCGTAATGTATTTCACTGTTTGTGGTACGTGAGTCATTGTCTAAAGCGTGCGCATGCGTGCGCGAGTTGTGAGTGTGCGCTTAGAGTTATAATTATTATAAGATAAGCGCATTATAAATACCGTAATTATTATTATTATTATTAAATGCATTCACACTTTGATACACTGTCTCTTACGATGCATGCACATACTTACTCTAGCACTCTCTTTATACAATCATAGATTTCCAAAACAACCCCGCAAATTACACAGCTTAATCAATCAGAAAAGAAAACGTCACCAAAATCAATAATATTCATTAAAAACAACACTCTAGATTTTTCTACAATTTTCCACTATAAAATCTAGGTGCATTACGTAAACGTCATGAAATAAAACAAACATGTGTACTACAAAACTTTGACTTTATGTTTGAGGTCACTAGAACAATCACTCCTTTTCCAGAACCTTCCAGCTTAATCTAGGTCGGACTTTGCTACAAGTTAGTGAAATGTGGAACATTCTAGTCATACACAAAAAATGGATCGCAATTCTCCATGCAAAAGGAAACGAATCATACTAAAAAGGTACGTGATTCTAATCTAAAATAACTCAAGTGAACATCGGATCTTTCCTATCATCAACACACACATGCCCTAAGAAACCACACATGGTACCAGCGTGAGCTTAACATTTTGGTAGTGTGACCGAGGATGAAAACAATGGCATTTATATGTGGAATCACTATTTATAATGGTTTTTCAATCACTGCAAGGTTATTGTTTATTAAAAAAGTAAGTGTGTGTGTGTAGTGGGTGGGGGTGGCAGGAGGGGTGGGGGTGGGGTGGGGGTGGGTAAGTGGTGTGGGTGGGTGGGTGGATGGGTTGGTGGTGGTGTGAGTGGGGCGGTGCCTTTATCTCAGATTACAACTCGACACTTGATTACAGTTTGTGACTATCATCAGACTTTTCCTATCGGAACATTTTATTTTGGATTTTAATCTCGTTAGTGTGTGTGCACGGTCGTGTCTCTTGACAAGATTAGACTGTTGGCCAGTGGTGACAGTTGTAGGCTGTGTTGCTAGTGACATTGTCCACAGGTTTTGGTGTACAAGGCAACAACACTGCACTATCCATATGATAAAGTCACACGTTCTTACAGCTTGTGGACTAACGTAATTGTGATTTAATTGTTGAAAAGCGCAACGCGTGACTTAGTTTGTGCGCTGTGCCACATCTATATATGAATCAGCGGTCACTTAAAACTTCTGCACTTAAACCACTGGGCGAGTGGAAAATAGTCTTTTCCGCTGGCTCTGTGGTATTGACTGTGCATCCTCGTTGCTTGACATTATTAGCGCAAAACTGGACATTATCCAGTTTGCAGTGAAAACGCGCTATTGATTTAATTTGTTTTTCTTGCACCGTCAATTTATCAAATTATTTCGTGTAGTTCTGTGTGCCGGTTCACCTTTACCTGACCGGTTTGCATTGTGTGTACGATTCAGTGTTGCTTGTGTGTGTGTTTTCTTCTTTTGTGTTGTGAAACAGTTTACATTCTTTTTGTGTTATAGTCTCTTATGCCTGTGCTAGCCTCAATGACGAAAGCGAGCAAAAGGGAATGTAGCTTACGTGCAGGCCATCTTAACGTGTTTCATCTTTACAATAAGATAACTGACTTAGCTTGTTTTCTTCACGATCCCAGACCGACACCGTTTCACTTGTTTGGCATCACAGAGACACGTTTGAGCTCGAACATAAGTGATGAAGCCACCAGTATCCCTATCTTTTATGTAATTAGAAAGGATCCTTCCTCCCCAGGCCAAACAGGCATTGCCGTCTACAACACTTAGTCCGTAGACGGCAAGATCTAGAAACCGCAGCTGTTTAGTGCTTGTGGATTGAAGTAAAACGTCCGTTTTTGGCTCCATCATACGTAGGCTTCTTGTACCGTAACCCGGCGGCTGATTTTAGTTGGTACGACGATTCACCTGCAACTTAAAGTCTGTAAAGTAAACTCCGACATCATTCTAATGGGTGACTTCAATGTCAATTTACTGAAACCCCACACCGCATGGGAAACAATATCTTCCTTATTTGGGCTGGTGCAGCTGGTACAGATACCCACTAGGATTACTGCTGCATCATCCACTCTCATAGACCATATTTATACCAATAACCCTAAATCTGTGACTGACGTTTCTGTTCCCGACTTGAGCATTAGCGAACATTTCCTTGTAGTGTGTAACTGGGCTGCGCAAATTCCAAAAACTAAAAAGAAAGGTCATATCACCGTAACATATCGCTCTTTTAAACATTTTAACCCAAACGCATTTTTACATTATGTTAGTAATGCGTGCTTTGACGCAGTAACCGAGTCCAACGACCCAGAGGTTGCTCTATCTGCATGGTACACCATTTTCCTGGGGTACTCAACAAACACGCCCATCAGAGAGAGGCGTGTCAAAAGCGCGGTACTACCCCCATGGATTACAAAAGAACTGATGCAGGCCATGGCGCTTAGGAGCACCCTCAGGAGAGAAAAAGAAGATTGAAGAGTTTTAAAAGCAGCGTAATCGCGTCAAGTATGTTACGCGAAGCGAGAAAGACTTTGTAAGAAACTATTAAGAACAACAAAGACGGGTCAGATATTTGGCGCGTCCTGAAACCCCTTACCTGAGGCTATAGTACATCCACGGTAACCCCTAGTGATCTATTCGCTGACATGTTTAATAATCACCGCCGTGAGATGGCCTTAGTCGCCTGCTTGGCGTTAAACCCAATAACTAACTAACTGTTTAATAATCCCTTCCTATCTGTTGCTGAAGTTTTCTCAAAACAAGGCAATGTCAATGATAAGTGTTTTGATGTTTTAATTAAATACTGCAATCAGAAAACTGTGTCTCTTTTTAGCGTTCCATCGATTGCAATACATGAAGTAGGTAAATTCATAAGTAGTCTCGCGAACGACAAGTCATCATGTCCTGATGACATAAATCCTAAGAGAAACTATCTCTACTTTACATTGTTGAATTTCTGACATACATTTACAACCTGTGTCTCCATCAGTGTGTATTTCCTACACACCTTGACTGACTTCCTTTCTCTCAAGAATCAGTTTGCATTCAACAAAGGTGTTCTCCTGTTCAAGATTCGGAATGACAACACTCCAGAATATCTAACCCAGCTGCTAGTCCGGTCTCAGTCTCGCTATGGCGATCTGGATAGAGGTAGTACCTTTGCTGTTCGGCAGCCGCGTCCTACATAGGACGGACGGGCATCATTGGTCCTCATCCATCTCCTTAATCTCTCACGTGCTGGCTCCAAGCGCCACACCTCGACAATCCACCTCAGCTGGTGGGCTAAACCCCGTGTCGGGGTGGTGTTCATATTTCACCACTAGGGGGATGAGCTGTTTCTGACAGCCAACGGCTAAAGGACGGAGGAGATCAGGTTGGATCCAACGGCCAAATGTGGGGGAGTAAACCCTTCAAATCAGGAGTGGAGCCCCGAAGGCAGACAGCTGCATGTATTCTGTACTATTTATGCACTGTTCTGGCAGCTCCTGCAGCCAAACTGTTGCCAAACGTACTGCTTTGCATTCCTTTGGACTACATCAGCAAGGCCGAGAGGGGGATCTTGACGACTGGGCATCCCAGGATCTCCATACACTTCGCCCAGGCTTGCGCCCTGGAGAGGTCACTCCAGTGACTGACCCAGCAAGCGCATATGCTCCATTGTCTTCCGAGACAGGATGCAAGAAAAAAAAAAAAAAAAAAAAAAGTACCCAAAACCAGAATAGACATATTTTAAGCCAATCATGCATTCTCGGGGGCGACTTTGTGGAATTCTCTTCCATAATAATAATAACAACAATAATAATACCGTTATTATATGGGTGCTTTTTCTCAATTTTTGGCGAATCGACTCAAAGCGCAGCGAACTGAAACCCAACACGCAGTCGCACACTCACGTGACAGACACGGATTTACTCCGAAGACACAGTACAAGACAGACGAAGGGCCAGTTCAGCTATTGAAGTTACAGAGATTTTTGATCGCTTGTATTTGAAATTTGTAAAGTGGCCTGAAACCGGTACCAAAGTGTGTGTATGTGTGTGTGTGTGTGTGTGTGTGTGTGTGTGTGTGGGGGGGGGATTCTCAGGTGCCAAAGCCTGGAACAAACTACCACCCCAAATTAAATCCATTTCTAATTCTAGAACCTTCAAAACTCGTTTATATAACATTTTGCTACAGTAACTTACTACCTGAACGGACTACTTATATTATCGATATTATCGATATCGATATTATATATATATTTCTATATAATTATTATTCACTATTATTGATATGTGTGCGCATTATTTGCATTGCTAAGTTTTTCCAGTTTATTTCTTCATGTTTCGATTTATTGTGTTATGTGTTTCTTACTCTTTGCTGTTAATATTTCTTTTCTTTTGTAAGAGAGGCGTTTCGCCTAAAACTTTATCCTGTCAATAAAACGTTTCATCATCATCATCATCATCATCATCTCTCTCTCTCTCTCTCTCTCTGCTATATATCAGTGTGAATGTGTGTGTGTGTGT